>BSBN01000719.1:5780000-6258189 GCA_027924645.1 Cunninghamia lanceolata | reverse complement strand
TTTTTGATCCTTGCTCTTTGTCTTTGAGAGTGTCTCATCTGGTGCTCTCCCTCGTGTTCTTATTTTTCTCGTTGGTTGTCTGTCCCTTTCTCCTATTTGTTCGTTCCATTTACTTTCTTTTATCAATCTTTCATTCATTTTCTAATTTATTTCACTTCGTTATTATTCTTCTTGGTCTTTTCTTATTTTTCTTATATATTTCATGGTTGTTGGTTTTGTTTATTTGTAACAAGCAATTACAAACATTCACCCCTATTCTTGGTTTTTTGTAGTGGTTTGTTCGTAATATTTTTTACTTCTTCATTTATTTGGCTTGTCGTCCTCTTAATTTTCTTCTATTTTTTGCTCGGTTCTTATTTTTATACAATTGCACACACATATATTTATATATATTCTATTGTTAGCATTTATTCACTGTCGGGTTTTTATTTTTCTCATATATAGATATGAATATTCACACATATACTCTTATATGTTTGTTTAACTATATATATACTAATCTTCGTGCTCTCTCACGTTATTTTATTTTACCTCCTCTAGTCTTTTCCTCGTAATTGTTAGATATAAACAAACTATATTTATTGGGCATATTATTATTCATTTCCTCTATTATTTTGTAGGTTTATTAATCTTCTTTTATGTTTTAATTGTGTTGGGTTTTTGTCTTAATGTGCTTTGTTGTTTGTTTCTTTATTCTTGATTGTTCTTTGGGTTTCCGCGCACCTCCATCCTATTTAGAGCCTCAGTCTGAAAATTACCTTTCTACTTCTCTTCTCTTGCTACTCCTGATGATGGATCATAGAGTGTGATCCAAAATGTTGAGGTAAAAAACTCACACAGTTAATTCCTGAAATATGTAATTACAATATAACTGTTCCCAAATACATAGATCCAGGTAGCCCAGTGGTGGATGTAAAGATCAATGGGACTCTGATTAAGAATACTTTGATAGATCTAGGAGTTGCAATTAATGTCATGACCAAGGAAACAATGCAGACACTCCAATTGAACAACCTTAGGCCTACTCAGACAGTCTTGCAATTAGTTAATAGGTCTACAGTCAAACTCGAAGGAGTCATAGAAGATTTGGTCATTGCATTAGATTCTTGGGAATACCCTACAAATTTCATAGTTTTGCAGCCTAATGTTAATCTTGCCAGATATCCTCTTATACTAGGTAGACCATGGCTTGCCACTGCTAATGCATTTATAGGTTGCAGGTCTGGTAACATGATCATATCTAATGGGACAGTGACCAAGAATTTGGTTTTATATCCACCAGCCCAACCATACCATGAGCTTGAACAAACCATTTGGCCTAGCTTGGAGGATGAGGACACCTATTTCATATAAACCTTGATGACTATAAAACGTGGCCCTTTATTGAATATTCCAGATGAAGATGAATTAATTGCTCATGTTATACAAAATAATTATGGGAGACACCCACAATAGCAAGACTGCCTATCTTGCTTACAAGACCCTTTGAACAACATAATACCTAGCAGTTCATCAGAAGAAGTCTCCCAAATCTTCCATGCATTATTACCTCAACAATGCTTACCTGTATTACCCAACCTTGATTTGTCTTCCGTTCAAGAACTGTCCAAACAAGTAGAAGTCAAGCCAGGTAAGATGTTGAACATTAACAATACATTGACTGATGAACAACAACAATCCCTGCATGAAATATTACATACACACTCAACAACATTTTCTTGGGATTATAATGATATGAAAAGCATTGATCCTGCCTTGTGCGTGCACAAGATATACATATATGATGGATATAGATCAATCAGGCAGCAATAGAGGCGCATGAATCCAGCCCTCAAAGAAATTGTTAAAGCTAAGCTTTAGAAGCTTTCAGACGCGGGCTTTATATACCCCATTTTAGACAGTGAATGGGTTTCACCATTGGTTATAGTCCCCAAGAAAGGTGGCAAATGGAGGGTTTGTGTTGATTACAGAGAATTGACCAAGGATACCAGGAAGGATCACTTTCCATTGCCTTTTATTGACCAAGTTCTTGACTCTTTAGCAGGCAAGAAGTATTTTTCCTTTCTTGATGGTTTTAGTGGTTATAACCAGATTAAGATTGCTCCAGAGGATCAGGATAAGACAATGTTTACTTGCCCTTGGGGGACATATGCATACTCTATCGTACCCTTTGGTTTGTGCAACGCTCCAACCACATTTCAAAGAGTAGTCCTTAGTATTTTCTCTGATTTTGCACATGACAGTATGGAGATTTATATGGATGACTTCACCACATATGGTAACACATATGATGAAGCATTACACAACTTGGAGAAGGTATTGAAGAGATGTACAGAGCATAACCTCTCTTTGAGTAATGAAAAGTGTTTTTTGATGATGACACAAGGAATAGTCTTGGGACATTTTATCTCAAGTGTGGGCATCCAAGTTGACCCAAAGAAGATTGAGATCATATCTATCTTGCCTATTCCCCAAAAATAGAAGGATGTAAGGAGCTTCCTAGGCCATGCAGGATATTATAGGAGGTTCATTCAGGATTTTATCAAGATTGCTGCCCCTCTGTTTACCCTACTGACCAAGGATAGTGAATTTGAATGGACATCAAATTTTCAGATCTCTTTTGAAAAGCTAAAAACATCCTTGACACAAGCCCTAGTTCTCAGAGGCCCGAATTGGTCACTGCCTTTTCACATCCATACAGATGCATCCAATTTTTCCATTGGGGCAGTCCTAGGTCAACAAGAAGGAAACAAGGAGTATGCCATTTACTATGTAAGTAAGAATCTACAAGGAGCTAAGTTAAACTATACTATGATAGAGAAAGAGATGCTGGCAATTGTTTATGCAATTAATAAATTTAGGCACTACATAACTAGTTACAAGGTTTTCATCCATACAGATCATGCAACCATCAAATATTTGATGAATAAATCCATAGTGGGTGGCAGACTTGTAAGATGGGTATTGTTGCTGCAAGAGTTTGATATTACAATTGTTGACAAACTAGGCAAGGCCAATGTTGTTGCTAATTTTCTATCCAGACTACCTACACAATCTTCAGATGGAGTGGTTGATGATTCTTTTCCTGATGAGCATCTATTTGCTCTCACTATACACACTCCATGGTATGCAGATATAGCCAATTATTTGGTTACAGGGCAGATTCCAGGATACTTCTCTCCAAGGGAGAAGAGGTAGCTAGTTCATAAATGTTTCTCCTACTCTTAGATTTCTAGATTTCTATTTTACATTGGGCCAGACAATATTATGTGAATATGTATCAGGGAGGATGAAGTATTTGATATAATGAAGGCTTGTCATGATGAGCCTTGTGGGGGACATTTTGTAACTAAGAGGATAGCCTTCAAGATACTAACAACAGGATATTACTGGCCAACTCTTCATACAGATGTTGTCAAGTACACTAGGAGCTATGATAGATGCCAGAGAATGGGGAGGCCTACTAGAAGTGATGAGATGCCTTTGCAGCCACAAATCTCATTGGCTCCTTTTGACAAATGGGGATTGGATTTTGTGGGTCCTATATCTCCTACATCCAACAACAAAGAATCTATCCTAGTATGTACTGACTACTTAACTAAATGGGTTGAAGTGAAGGCATTGCAGTTTGCTAGAGATGGCAATGTGGCCAAATTCCTATATGAAGATATCTTCACTAGGTATCGTGTTCCAAGAGAAATAGTAACTGACCAAGGACCACAATTTACATCTGATTTAATAACCAAATTGGTTACAGAATATCAGATCAGTCATAAGAAATCCACTTCATACCATCCTCAGGCTAATGGTTAGGTGGAATTCACTAATAGCGAAATTGAGAACATCCTAACCAAGACAGTCCAGCTTCACATAAGAGATTGGGTTTCTAGGCTCCCAGAAGCTGTTTGGGCATACAAAACAACTTGGAAGACAACTACAGGGTTTACACCTTATGAGTTGGTCTATGGCAAGACAACAGTGATGAGTCTAGTTTATGACTCAATTTTGTTAGAATTTATTATCCATTTGCTGTAGTTATCATGGACTTTGGTACCTAGATCTTGATCTTTTTATGATATTTCCTCAAAACCATAAAATATTGGGCATAGGTTATTTCCTATAATATTTAAATGACATTGACATGTTATATGAACTATCTATGTTAATTTTACATGTGGATTAATGAATTTTACTCTAAGATAGTTACAGATATGCAATTATTGTGCGTACTAATATTGTTATGCAGATATAATTAGCAACCTATAAAATTGAGGAAGATTCTGTCAGTTAGTCACTCACCATCAAAGTCAACAAGGTGGTCGTTCAAATGTCAAATGGAGGGAAGATAACCACCCTGTAACTGGTCTTAATTTCTTGTTGAGAGAATATAGGAGTTACTGTTGTGCTAGATCCGCGTCAAAGAGAACATGCTTGACCAGATTCCACACATGCATAACCTCCTCTCCACTTTCTATGCTTTCCCTAAAGTGGCATCCTCCTAATCTGTTGGAGTTGATCACCTTGCTAGGTAGTTAGTTTGTAGTTCTTTCTATAAATAAGACTCAGATGCTCCTTCTAAGGGGTTGATTAATTTGAGGTTGTACTCGCATTATTAAGTTTTTCAATAATACAGTTATGTTGCTCATTTGTACTCATGTTTTCCAATGAATAAAATGAAGTTATAATTTTTCATCTCTGAGTTTACATTTGTCTTAAGGGATACTCATCCAAGGGGGCCCACTTGGTGAGCATTCCATCCTTTAGTTTAGTTGTTATTTTCTGTCAAGCAATTAGTTAAAATTTGGCACCATATGTTCTTACAGCCACTAGAATTCCATTATGTGTCTATTCCTGCAGCCAAAGCAGACATAGTACTTTCCTATTTGTTTGCCCATATTTTCATTTTCTGTCATGCACTTCAGCTTAGTATAGTTGTTGGTTGATGTTCAGCATTTATGTTATTTCTTTCCAAGCAATTTACTTTCATCATTATGTCTTTCTTAGCTATAGAATGAATGTGGCTACTTTGGGGTTCCTAGTGCACATACTGTGCTAACCCATTTCAAGTTCACGTCCCTGGGATGACAAGTTAAATACACCTTCATAGTGATTAAGACAACTATTCAGGTTAGATGTCCAATCTCTGAGTCACAACTTTATGGGCTTAGTTGTTTAATCATTGTAGGAGACTGACATTTTTGGTGCTGTTGCTGGGGATGGTGTCAAACTAGGAAGATCTTTGGAGTCATTTTTAGTATTATTTCTTGTAGAAGTATTTGAAGTGTGCTCGTAGTATACCCCTCATTTAGGAAGTAACGACCTACAATCCATTCACAAGATTCTTTGTGTGAGTTGGCTGATACTGAGTGTATACTGCATGCATAGAGGCAGAAGAAGAGATGCTTTAGGGAGATTCCTTCCTAATGATCCTATTCTTGATGACAGCTTAGTTGAGTATCCAAACTACCCAGCAGAAGAAGAAGAGAATCCTTTTTCTGATGCATTCCCCAATTTGAATAGTTCTGAAACATCCTCTGAAGAACAAGCTGCCCAAAACTTGATTGACAATCCATTTGCTTTGATAATTAGCCAAGCAGCTATGGCTGCCCAAAATAGACCCAATCAACCAACCTTTCCATTTCCTATTGCTCATCAAAATGAAGTAGATAACCTTAAGAACATCCCTGCTTCAGTTCTCCCCAAGTTCTATGGACTTGCAACAGAGGACCCAGACACCTTCTTGTTTGAATTTGATATCCTCTGCAGAAGCTATGACTACACCACTAATGCTCATAGGCTTAAGTTATTTCCTACTACCATGAAAGATGCAACATTGAGATGGTTTATGGGTCTAGGTAGTGATATTGTCAATACTTGGGATGAGATGAAAGAGAAATTTCTTAAGAAGTATAAAGACTATTGTAGGGGTGGAGATATGAGAGGAGATGATATTTTTAGAATGCAGCAAAAAGAGGATGAAAGTTTGGAGGATTACATCTCAAAGTTCCTATTTTGTTTGCAAAAATCTCCCCATCATACACTCAAAGAGGAGTCTCAGAAACTACTCTTCCTTAGAGGAATAAGTGATCATTGCACAGATGCCTTGGATTTAATGGAAGGAGATATTACCCAAGTGCCTTGGGAGGATATTAAGAAGATGTGCCAGAATTATTCCAGAGCAGCCATGAAGAAAGGAAGAGGTTACCATTCCCTTATGGGAAAAACCCCTACCAATGGAGTTTCAAGGATGGAGATAACTCACTTGCTATCTGATTTTAAGCAAGATATCATAAATAATATGGCCACCTAGTTGGACACACTTCAAGAAAACAAGAAGCAAGATGAGGCAGAGGCAATGTTGGCAGAATATTGCTCTCATTGAAGATAAAAGAAGAGGGACTGCAGATGCAAGATGGTAGCTAATATTGACAGTAAGCAGATTCCACCTGAGTTCAAGCCAATCCAAGTTGAAGAAGATCAAGTCTACTATGTTGCACAAAGGAGGCCATGGGCTCCAAGACAAGGTATGCCACCAGATCCATTATCATTTGCTGGACCATATTTCAATACTTATGTATCTGGTAACCAATGGCAACAACCATCTCCATCCAACTATGGAGGATATTCACCTCAGCCTTAGAATAACCCTCCAAACACTTGGAAAAATTACCAAAACCCTACATCCCAGTGGCAACAACCTCAGGGGAATTGGAAGTCACCTCCAGGAAACTGACAGCAAACATCTCAATGGAGGGGAGGACAACAATGGCCAAACTAGACAACTAATTACATGCAACCACCTTCTCAGCCCCAACTTGCTATAATGTCTCCTCCTACTAGTTCAAATTCAAATACACATAAACCTACTCAGTTACTAGCTCAACCCTCACCTAACCCAAATAATAGACCACAACAGTAGCCAGTATACTCTGCTGATCCAAATCAATTCCCTGCATATGCTGTGAGTGTAAGTGACATCCACCTGCGTTCAGGAACTACCTTGGCAGCTCCTTCCACACCCATTATTACTGAGCTTCCTGAGGAGGAAGAGGAGGCTTTAAATGCCCCCATTCAGTGAAATGCACCTGAAAATCTTGAACCAGTCCCAATCAAGCAGACTGCACAAGAACTACCATTTCCATAGAGGTTGGAAACGGTGAAACAAAAGGAAGAGAAAGACGAACCCACCTTTGATATTCTAGAGTAGTTGAAACATGTATGTGTCAAAATCCCTCTATTTCATGCCATAAAAGATGTTCCTATATATGGCAAAGCAATCAAGGAAGCATGCCTTAAGAAGCCAGGCAGAAAGAGGAAATACCTCACTATGGTTCATGTGGTGGGACAGTTGGCTGATATCATGCTTGGGAAAGTGACTGTTCCCAAATATAATGATCCAGGGAGTCCTGTGGTAGGATTTGTTATAAATGGGATCCAAATAAGGAATACTCTGATTGATTTGGGAGCGACAATAAATTTAATGACCAAGGATATCTTGCAACAACTAAATGTTGCAAACATGAGACCTACTCCTACTATCATGCAGGTTGCTGATAGTTCTACTATTAAACCTGATGGGATAGTAGAGGACATTGTGGTATCCCTGGACTCATGGGAATATCTAGCTGATTTCATGGTACTTTCTCCTAAAGCTACATTGGGAGGGTATCCCATCATTCTAGGAAGACCGTGGATAGCCATAGTTGATGCTTATATTGGATGCCGGTCAGAAGACATGACCATCTCTGATGGGAGAAGCACTAAAAAGCTTGTTCTTTACCCACTTGCACAACCATCTCATGATGTGGATAATCCTGTTTGGCCACATGTTGGTGAAGAGGCCGAGGAAGCTAATTCTGTGGTACAGCTTATGATGTTAGGCAGAAGCTCTTTCATGCAGCTTCAAGAGGAAGATGAGGTATTATCTAACATAATTCAGAATCATTGTGAAGTAGAGGAAGCATCATCCTCTCATTCTATTGATCCAGTGAAGACACTTATTCCCACTTCTCCTGCAGCAATAGGTATGTCTCATACATTGCTACCACAAGAAATCAAGGTACCAAGCATTAGTGAAGCAACTATGGTAGAGTTAACAACTAAAGTGGAGATTTTAAAAGAAAGATATCTAAATATTAACAACAAATTGACTCAAGAACAACAGTTGTCTTTGACAAACTTGTTAAAGAAACACAAGAATGCCTTTGCATGGGATTACCATGACACAAAAGGACTCGATCCCACATCATGCACCCATAGGATTTACATAAGGGAAGATTGTACACCAGTAAGATTGCCACAAAGGAGAATCAACCTTGCATTAAGAGAGATTGTCAAAGAAGAATTACAGAAGCTATTAGATGCAGGGTTTATCTACCTAATCTCAGATAGCCAGTGGGTGTCTCCTTTGGTTCTCATGTCCAAAAATGGAGGGAAATGGAGAGTTTGTATTGATTACAGAGAATTAAACTCTGCCACCAAAAAGGATCATTTTTCCCTTCCTTTCATAGACCAGGTATTGGACTCACTTGCAAGAAAGCAGTACTTTTCCTTCTTGGATGGGTTCAGCGGTTACAATCAGATACAGATTGCACCAGAGGACCAAGAGAAAACAACCTTTACCTATCCTTGGGGGACTTATGCCTACTCAGTACTTCCATTTGGCTTATGCAATGCACCTGCAACTTTCCAAAGGGCAGTCATTAGCATATTTTTTGATATCTCACATGATTGCATGGAAATCTATATGGATGATTTCACTACTTATGGTGCTACTTTTGATGAGGCTTTGGAAAACTTAGGGAAGGTTTTGGAGAGATGTGAAGACCACAATCTGTCCCTAAATAGTGCAAAGTGCTTCATGATGATGCAGGAAGGAGTAGTGCTTGGCCACTATGTCTCTCCAAAAGGAATTCAAGTAGACCCAGCAAAGATTGAAGTGATAATCAATCTGCCCATTCCTACAAAGCAAAGAGATGTCAGAAGCTTCTTGGGTCATGCAAGGTACTATAGACGTTTCATCAAGGATTTAAGCAAAATAGCAACCCCATTGTATACTCTTCTCACTAAAGATGCTGAATTTTAGTGGAATGAAGACTGTAACAAGGCATTTTCTGATTTAAAGGCAGCATTAACTCATGCTCCTATACTCAAAGGGCCCAATTGGGAGCTCCCTTTCCACATCCATACTGATGCATCAAATTATGCCATAGGAGCAGTCTTAGGGTAGAAAGAAGGAGCCATTAAACATGCTATTTATTTTGTTAGCAAAAACTTGTAGGGAGCTGAGTTCAATTATATAGTGATAGAAAGGGAAATGCTAGCAGTAATCTATGCCCTCAACAAATTCAGGCACTACATAACAGGCTATCAAATCTTTGTGCACACAGATCATGCAGCCATTAGGTATCTCATGAACAAACCCTTGATATCAGGTAGATTAGCAAGATGGGTGTTGCTAATGCAAGAATTTGACATTACCATTGTGGATAAGCCAGGGAAGGCCAATGTTGTTGCAGACTTTCTTTCAAGGCTGACTACATCAGAGGACAACCAAATTGTTGATGACTTTTTCCCTAATGAACACTTGCTTTCCATCACTGTGCAAACACCCTGGTATGCTGACACAACTAATTATCTGGTCATAGGGAGAGTCCCTCCTCATTTCTCTCCAAAGGAGAGAAGGGCGCTCATTGAAAAGTTTTTTCCTTTTTCATGAATTTTTAGATGTTTGTTCTATACTAGACTAGACCATGTCATGTGGAGATGTGTGAGGGAAGATGAAACATATGAAATTTTGCATGCATGCCACAATGAACCATGTGGAGGGCATTTTGCAGCCAAGAGGATAGCAATGAAGATTTTAAATACAGGTTATTACTAGCCAACACTCCACAAGGATGCAGGGAGATATACAAGGAAATGTGATAGATGCCAGAGGATGGGACGACGAACCAAATCTAATGAGATGCCCCTTTACCCTTAGCTAGTGATCACTCCATTTGATAAGTGGGGATTAGATTTTGTAGGACCCATTGATCCTCCATCCAATGGTAAATCTTATATCTTAGTATACACTGATTATGTAACCAAATGGGTAGAAGTTAAGGCCATGAAGCATGCAAGAGATAACAAGGTTGTAGAATTTCTTTATGAGGAAATTTTCACACGGTATGGAGTTCCCAAAGAGATAGTGACTGATCAAGGAGCTTAATTCACCTCAACCCTAGTTACAACACTAGTCAATGAGTACAACATAAGGCACAATAAATCTACTCCTTATCATCCTGAGGCCAATGGCCAAGTTGAGGTGACTAATAGGAAAATTGGAGCCATTTTGACCAAAACTATGGCTATCCATAAGAAGGATTGGGCAAATAGGCTTCCAGAAGCTGACTAGGCCTATAGGACAACATGGAAAACAACCACAGGCTTCACCCCTTTTGATTTGCTGTATGGACAGATAACTATGATGCCCATTGAATTTGAACATAAGACTCTTCAGACTATAATAGACTTGGGGATGGATATCTCTGAGGCACAAAAGGATAGAATCATGCAGCTCAATGCTTTGGATGAGATGAGGAAAGCAACCTTACATCACATAGAGGTAGTGAAGAATCAGAGAATAAAGTGGCATGACAAATTAGTCAAGGACAAGAAATTCCAGCTAGGTGACTGGGCACTGCTCTATGACTGAAGGTATCAGGATAATGCAGGAAAATTGAAGACAAGGTGGATAGGACCATATGAGGTTGCTGAAGTTTTCCCCAATGGTGTTGTTCAACTAACCACCATTGATCCTATCAGATTTAAGCTGTTCGTCAATGGTCATCGCCTCAGGTTGTATCACAAGCCAACTTCAAACGATGAATTCCTACAACAATTCACTCAACATGCAACTCCCAAACTTCTTGTAGCCAAAGGCAGCGGACCTAGTGTCCCTCCTTCTGGCTAACCAAGGTATGACACTCGTCATACTAAAGACTTTCACTTTTGTAGGGGTCCACTTCTTCATTCATTCACCCATTTGCCCATCAATATCCATCATTCTCTCTTCCATCACATTGCCATGATCTCACTTCATTCCACCTCACTTTATTCCGCTCCACTTTCATTCATTGCTCAATGAATTTTTTAAAAGGTGACCGGTACTTTCTCTATCATTTTTGCAACTGATCTTCCAAAAATCAAGGTATGTGCACATCAATTTGTTATCTCTTACTTATCTTTTAGTATATTTATTTAATCACTATAAATTAATGTCGATGTTCTAAATAGCATGTAATTATTCCCTACCATATCAAATCAAGCATCACCATTCTGCATGTGAGGACACATGCTCAAATTTAGGTTGGGGAGGGGAGTGTGAATACCATGTCCATGTGTCAATCCATGTTGGTTTACACCAGCACATCAACAATGTTTAAAATTGAGTTGATTTGAATTCTGTGTGAGATGATGGCTCACAAGTGTGAGGTGATAGCCTTCATTAATTACTCCTTACTGCCTTGACTACTCTTGTCATAATCTTGAGTCCCCAAATAAGGAAAATTTAGATGACATTGGCATTGGAAATTTAGCAATGTTGCAGGAAGGCAAAGCTTAGCTTTCAGATAAAGATTACAGGAAGAAAAACTTTGCAGAGTTTTTGTTTATTTTCAGACAGCTAAACAATGGGAGGTGGGTTAATTCAAAATGAACCCTTGGTTCATGAAGTATTATTGCAGGATGCACCCAGCCAGGCTAAGTTTAGAAATTGTGGGTGGTTAGATTATTTCTTGAAGCTGAATGGTTTTAATGAAGATGTTGCATTGGAATTTTCCCAAACATTATCTGAATGTAAGGCCACGGTAAAAGGGTTAGAGGTATTGGCTACTAAAGAAAGGATTGCAGAAGTTACAAGGTTGCCTGCTGATGGTGAAAATTACCCTGTTTCCAGAGATGCCAGGTTAGCTAGGGCTAAATTTATAGAACTTGGTGACCCTCCATTAATTGTGGACAAATAGGGAGCCAAGAGAACCTCTCTACCTAAGCCATGGAAGCAAGTAGTTGTTCATGTTGTGAGATACATTACTTGTGAAGGTCGTCAGTCAAATCTACATTATGTGCATTTCAAACTTCTAAATCATATAAGACATGGGAGAAGAATGAATGTGTCAAATGTGCTATACCACCTTCTCTCAATCATGGCGGCCGAGACCCAAAAAGGTAGGGCTAATTCTGTTTCCCACCATTGTTTGATCAAATTGTTAGTTGAAAAGTCTCTGCATGATGTGTCTAATATGACTTGGGAAGAATTCCTAAATATTGATCAAATTAGACCAAAGCATTTGCGACCTACGGTTGTGCCTCAACCGCATAGGACTAGGAGGAGAGTGAGTTCTGTTGAAGCTACTCCTGGAACCTCAACTTCTGGTGTAAACCCCCTTGTAGTTGAACAAACTATAGAGATTAGTTCTTCTAAGGCAGAGCATTCAAACAAAGAGAGTTCTTCTTCAGATTCTAATGATGATGTTCCTCTTGGCAACCTAATTCAAACTAGGGCACATAAGAAAGAGGCAAAAATAAGAAAGGGTAAAGCTAAAAAGAAAACTGTATGAAAGGAAGTGACAAGCTCTAAGAAATGGAAGGCTAACACTGTTCTTCCTGCAGCCAAAGAAAAACATGAGAGCCCTCCTAGAAAATCAAGACCTACTGGGCCAGCCTTTGGTGTGCCTCCACAGAGAAGCCCTAGGGCTGAATAAACGTCACTAGAAGATACAGAGGCCCCAATGAGGCATGTTAACATTGAAGAAAAGGACATATTTGAGGAAGCAACAAATGTAACATTGGAAGACCTTTCTGCCATCGTTGAACAAATTGAGAGTCAGGGATATGAAGACAACAAGGAGTTCCTACAGCAAGAGGCCCTGCAGCCAAAATTGGCTGAACATTCAGGAACCTTGTAGTTAGTGCTATATGAAGGGCAACTATCAGTGCTAGGAAAACTTTTGGTAGGAATACACATGCCCTCTAAATTTTTCAATGCATATGGTAGCTATGAATTTATGGAATGAGATGCAGAGGAGAGAAGAAGAATAGAAAAAGGAGAAACATAGGCTGAAGGAAGAAGTTCAAAAGAAAGATGAAGAGATTACAGATAAGAACGCAAAAATTGCAACTTTAAAGGAGAGAATGGATAATATGGCAGCCTTAGTGCTTTAGGTATTAGAGTGCAGGACTCCTCCAAGGGTCTATGCTCTATATTTGAAGGAGAAGTATCTTTCTTTTAAACTAGCAAGGATTGTTTTAGGTTTGAATCCTTCCATTGAGACTCCTCTTGAAATTTTCAATGCTTATCGGATTGCTCCTCCTGAAATGAAGAATTTGTTGTGTGAATTCAATTTACATAATTATACTGTGTCCCAAGATCATGATTGTAATCCCTTGTTGTATGTTGGGGATGTTCAATTAAGGGCATTTATGTCTTGGATACAAAATGAGATTAGTTGGGGACAACAGTTCAGGGCTTATAGGCAAACAGAATTCAACACTCCCTTGTCCATCAGAGCTGAATCTAGAAATTTGGGGGACATTTTCAATGATTGCCACAAAATGCTTTATAGACCAAGCTATGGCAATAGAATCTTGTCTGAGAGAAAAGTAGTTTACAGAGAATATGAGGAGGTAACAAACACTATAGGAGAATCTGTAAAGGGATATTTGGCACAAAGGTGGAATAGTTTGACTGATGAACTAAAACAAGTGGAGCCTTACTCTATGTAGAACTATGCTGCAACATGTAAAAGAGTGGATAGATATATGTAGATTGGGAGGACAAAGGGGCAATTCTAGCTTCCCTTAATTTTCCAACCACCTATCCTATTATGGCCTGTGCCAAATTTTAGGTACCACCAGTATGATATTGCTAAAGAGAGACAGATATGGAGCAGATTGGATAGACAACAAGGGTTCTATTGGGATCCTAATTCACGCATTGCAGAAACTGATATAGGATAGCTGGCAGTTGCTAATTTCAGGGCATTGACCAAATAGAAGAACAACCCTTCCTCTGCTGGAGGACTAGCAAAGTCTTAGGTTGGGGAGAGTGACGAGTCTAGTTTATGACTCAATTTTGTTAGAATTTATTATCCATTTGCTGTAGTTATCATGGACTTTGGTACCTAGATCTTGATCTTTTTATGATATTTCCTCAAAACCATAAGATATTGGGCATAGGTTATTTCCTATAATATTTAAATGACATTGACATGCTATATGAACTATCTATGTTAATTTGACATGTGGATTAATGAATGTTACTCTAAGATAGTTACAGATATGCAATTATTGTGCGTACTAATATTGTTATGCATATATAATTAGCAACCTATAAAATTGAGGAAGATTCTGTTAGTTGGTCACTCACCATCAAAGTCAACAAGGTGGTTGTTCAAATGGAGGGAAGATAACCACCTTGTAACTGGTCTTAATTGCTTGTTGAGAGAATATAGGAGTTACTGTTGTGCTAAATCTGTGTTAAAGCGAACATGCTTGACCAGATTCCACACATGCATAACCTCCTCTCCACTTTCTATGCTTTCCCTAAAGTGGCGTCCTCCTAATTTGTTGGAGTTGACCGCCTTGCTAGGTAGTTGGTTTGTAGTTTTTCTTTCTATAAATAAGACTCAGATGCTCCTTCTAAGGGGTTGATTAATCTGAGGTTGTACTCACATTATTAAGTTTTTCAGTAATACAGTTATGTTGCTCATTTGTACTCATGTTTTCCAATTAATAAAATGAAGTTATAAGTTCACATCTCTGAGTTTACATTTGTCTTAAGGGATACTCATCCAAGGGGGCCCACTTGGTGAGCATTCCATCCTTTAGTTTAGTTGTTATTTTCTATCAAGCAGTTAGTTAAAATCTGACACTGTATGTTCCTTCAACCACTAGAATTCCATTATGTGTCTATTCCTGTAGCCAAAGTAGAAAGAGTAGTTTCCTATTTGTTTGCCCAGATTTTCATTTTCTGTCATGCACTTTAGCTTAGTATAGTTGTTGGTTGATGTTCAACATTTATGTTATTTCTTTCCAAGCAATTTAATTTCAGCATTATGTCTTTCTTAGCTGTAGAATGAATGTGGCTACTTTGGGGTTCCTAGTGCACATACTGTGCTGACCCATTTCAAGTTCACATCCCTAGGTTGACAAGTTAAATGCACCTTCATAGTGATTAAGACAACTATTTAGGTTAGATGTTCAATCTCTGAGTCACAGCTTTATGGGCTTAGTTGTTTAATCATTATAGGAGACCAACGAGTAGTCCTACCTATTGAATTTGAACACAAAACCCTAAGGACAATAGTGGACCTAGGAATGTATTTGACCACAGCACAACAAGAAAGGCTACAACATTTGAATGCCCTAGATGAAATCTGATTGGAGGCTATTCATCACACTGAGGTCATACAGAAATAAAGAGCAAAATGGCATGACAAGTACATCAAGACAAAGGAATTCACTGCAGGTGACTGGGCACTCCTTTATGATTCAAGGTATAAGGACTTAAAGGGTAATCTTTAGTCCCGTTGGTTAGGCCCATTTGAGATCCAACAAGTCTTTCGTAATGGTGCAGTTTAATTGTAGACTATTGTTGAAGTTCAGTTTTCACTACTGGTAAATGGGCACAGGCTAAAACTATATAAAAAGCCACTTCAGAAGGATGACTTTCTTGTATCCCTGGCTTCTTAGTATGATCCTCCTGACACTCCTGATGATGATGTTGTGACACTAGATGATACATCTTCAGATACTGATCCACCTACACTATCCAATGATGGAGAGGTTGAGTTGCAATACTCAACCCCTGTTGTTGAAACATAATTTTCTTTGTTTTAAAAACCACATGCACACATAGCACAATTTCCATGGTTACAACAAGTTATTTCCATCAGGACCTATTTTTTACTCATTCAGTTGGGACCTGACTCAGCTGGGACCTGATATATTGCGTTTACAATTACACAGTTGGGACCTGTGCTAGAGGAATCCATAGCAACATTTGTATGCAGCTCTCTTCCATCACTTGGTGAACAATACCTAAATTCTCCTGCCCATCCCACATGCTCGTATCCATTTTAAACTACTTTAGTCTATTGCTCCATGTATCAATTCACATTTATGAGTTGGTACTTTTCTCCATCATCTTGAGCTCTCACATTATATCTCTTCAACCATACCCGCCACCTTCTATCACATTATATCTAGTTCGCCGCATGCATATCATCTCAAATCATTAGAGTTGTTCACAACTTTCAAGGTATGTTAATTATTCATTTCCACTTCATATGTACATTCAATAACTCAATTATTACAACTAGATTTCTTTTTATATTCATGATTAGTCCTAGTTTATTTCATGCATGCGACGAATATTACCACCATTTCTTTTAATCACTACTCCTCATTCCATAATACCTACCACATGAAGTGCGGTCACTTCACAACTAAGTTGAGGGGAGGGGTTTATTTTCAATTTTTTCCATTTGAACATCATTTGCCTTTGAAAACCTTGCCTTTCAAGAAAACCAGATAAATATTCTGCATCATGAACTTACTTATTTTTCCAATAAGTGAATTAGTACCCTAAGGAAGTTATAGTGAAAAAGAAAGAAGAGGCAGATTGTAAGATTGGTTCTTTTGGGGTGGCGAGTTGAAACAATAGGAATTGAGCAACAAAAAATTGACACTGTAGAGTGAAACAACAGGAATTGAGCAACAGAAATTGACATTGTGTAGAAAATTAACACTGTAGAGTTTGCAATTCATAGTAGCAATGGGAGGAGACCTAATTAGAAGAGAACCTTTGGCACATAAGGAAATACTGGAGGATGTGATGGTTCTCTCACTCTTTACGAGAGTAGGTTGGTTTGATTATTTCCTAAAATTGATAGAGTATGATGATGATATGGTGAAAGAATTTGTATTTACTCTATAGTATGATGAAGCAATGGTGAAGGGGTTGACTATAGATGCTTTTGAGTTAGCTATTGCTCAGGTCACAGGGTTGCCACAAACAAGGTCTGAGTACCCAGCTAGAACTGATGTAGCTACGGCTAGGGAGGAGTTCTGTGAAAGAGGTGAACACCTGGATTCTACCACATGAGGTACCAAATGACTATCTCTTCCCTTCTTTTGGGGGAAATGCATCTTTTATATTATCAAGTATATTACCTGTGATGGTATATACAATATGTTATATACTACACATCTTAAATTGCTCAACCATTTACGACATGAAAAACTTGTTAATGTTCCAAATTATCTGTATAGTATGTTGAAAAGGATGTCTTTAGAATATTAGAGACAACAGGCAAACACCACTCTTTCCCACCATTGTTTAATAGCTTTGCTAATAAAGAGGAGTTTAAGGATTCAGTACCCACAGGTTGGGTGGGAAGCTTTTAAACAATGTGTTGACATTTCAACACTTTTAGAGGCACCAGAACCAGAAGATGAGATTCCATATGAGCCTGAGCCTCCTTTTGAAACTGAGTACGAAGAGCCACAACATGAGAACCCTCCAGAGTTTAGGTTTGTATCAGTTGAAGAACCCTCAACATCTGCCCCTAAACTAAAAGAACCACTCCTTCAACATCTGGTAAGGAAAAGAAGAGTAGGAAGGGAGTGAGGAAGCATAAGAGTGCAACAAAAGAAGAAAGTGCAGGGGAAAAGAGGAAGAAGGGGGACAATAAAAGGAGGAAAAAGATAGATAAGCAGGAAACAGTCACCCCTAGATGCTCAGGTAGGTTAAGGAGGCAAGGTGTCAAAGAAAAAGTTGTTGAGAAATAGAGAGGAGAGGCCAAAAATATAGGCTAGTAGGACAATGATCCAACTCCTCTGAATCTAGATTCAGATAGAGGAGAAAACCCTCTTGAGAATGTCTCTGCAAATGCCTGTGAAAATGTTGATATGCCTGCAAGGAAAATAAAGTATATTTCTTTTTCTGATTCTGAGTCAGAAGATTTTTTTACTGTAAGAAAGATGGGAAAACTTGTGCCTGATGATTCTACTAAAGAATTTTTTGATGTTCCTGGAGAAAGAGATGATGAAAATGTTGAAAAAGAAAAGGATTTATTAGAGGACAGAGATATTAGGAAGGAACTTCAAGAAGCCTTGGATAGAATAAGACAGCTAGAGGAATAGGTAAGGGGGTATGAAGAGAAAGATAAAGAGAAAGAGAAAAGGATTTAGGAGTTGGAGGGGAAGATCCAGACTTATGGTCATTGTACGAACTTAGATTTGTTGGCACAATTGGCTGAAAATAAAGCAAAATTTGAGAAAGAAGAAGTACTTACTCTCCAACCTCTTGTGACAAAGACCCTAGAGTACCATACTACCCTGTCTTTGGGCTTTGAACTAATGAAATTGACTGATAAGACTAAGCAAGAAAAAGAGAATTGGGAAAAAGAGAAACATAGTCTCAATGCATCAGTTGCAGAAAAGGATTTGATAATCAAAAGGTTGGAGGATCATCTAGCAGAGCTTATTGATAGAGCCAAGAAAATTATTGGATGCAGACCTCTACCAAGCGTTTATGCCTTGTTTCTAAAAGAGAAATTCCTTAGTTTTCAGCTTAATAGATTTATCAATAATCAACCTGACTTGCATTCAAGGCACATTTTTTGCAAATATTTCAAAGAGGTCAATTTAGAAGAACATGACTAGTTGTGTGAATACTATCTGCATAATTACCCGATGGATGAGGACACAGAATGGAAGCCCTACATCTATGTTAGAGACCTACAGATCAGAGCACTAATGTCATACTTTAAAAATGAACAACTTAGGGGAGAACTGATGGACCAATATGAGGAGCAAGAAAAGGAGCCACTGCCAATTAGGAAAGAAGCCTTAGACCCTGAAGTAATCTTGACCCAATGGCTAACATTACTTTCTCATAAGGGTCCAAGTAAGGTGATCATGGATTTAAGACTCAGGGATCACAGAAGGATATAGAGATTAGCAGTGTCCATCATTCAGAATTGTCAAAGGTGTGTGCAGAACAGGTGGGATAGCCTAACTCTAGAATTGTAAAAGAAGGAACCCCACTCTTTCCACAACTTCATGAATATGTTTGAGAGGTTACACAGGTACATCCAGATCTCATAGCAAACGGGAGTAGCATGGTTGCCTCTTACTTATCAGCCTCCTATCTTTCTTTACCCAGTGCCACATTGGACAGGAGGGAGAGGTGATAAGTATAGGTGTGTTGAGCTAAGCAAGATGGAGAGACTTGCATGCTACAATGGATTTTATCTCAAACAAGGAAGAGTCAAAGAAAACATGGACCTCAGGAAAATCACTTTGCATTATAACCTTCTGCCCTAGATGTTAGTTCCTTGGTTTTACTTAGGGACAAGCAAAAGTTTAAGTTGGGGGGAAATGTTGGGTTGAAATTTTGACTTCCTTTTATAATGTTTTTATATATTTTTAAGACCTTTTCATATGATCTTGCAAGAACTTTACATACATTACCTTTATTATATATTGTTTCACATATACTTCTCAGAGACTTTAAACCTATGCTGATAAATGGAATATGGTGGTTATATTATCAAGTGGATGATTTACATTATAAATATGCATGTAATATAGATAGGATTTCATAAGTTTAATATGAAAGGTTATTTTGTGTATATATGTTGGATAATTAACCTTGTGCAGCAAAGACATAGCATCCAGGAAGGAGTAATTGCAGTAGAGTGCAGAACAGGGGAATTGATTAAAGTGCAATCCAAGTGCCAGAAGTGAAGATCGATGGAGATGAACGTCCATAGTCATCATGGAAGAATAAATGTAAGAGAAGAAGAAGACTTGTTCTAGAAGTCTAACTGCAGCTTATGTGTTTTCATTCATGAGCCATTGTGTGGGATTTTTGTTTGAATATGACTCCACTTCCTTCGTTTTAGATAATTAATAAGTTGATCTCAAAACTATATCCTAATATCCGAGGATGAATTGATGATCACAGTTAGTTAGAAGATCACATAAAACTCTCCCACTTTTGTATAAGTTAGGGGATGAGTTCGTTGATTAGTTAGTTGTTATTTTAATTTCCATCTATATAGTCGTTACTCTATTTTTACAGTTATGAGTTATTCCAAACATGTTTTGATTTTGAATAAAATTTGAAGAAGATTATGTCTTTGATATGAATTGAATTCAACTATGTGTCATGGGAAATGTGTGACGATCTGAAGTAGATTTAGTTTCCAGAAGAAGTGAGATAGTTCCCTGAGCTGTCCACTCAAGGTACTAACTCTCACTTCATACATTCTCTTATTTATTCATGCATTTCTAGTTAAACTGTTTCATGTTATCTTATACGTTACATTGTGAAATAAGTAGGAAATCATGATTTCTATTTCTAATAGTTGTGATTCATGAATAGAATACATAATTGAAGTCCTCCAGAGGTTAGTGTCAATTCTTTTATCATTCTGTGTATTTCAAGTTACTTCTATAATTCTCTGTTAAAAATAGTTGTCTTCAGCTTACGCTGAGGGTACCTGTAGCAACTAGGTTTTTAACTGTTTTTGTTGTTCTTTCATTTATGTGAACTTCAGTCAATTAAGTTGATTAGAATAAGTCGGTATGAGTTAGTTTAGAATAGAAATGAGTCTTGAAGGCATATATAGTGCGAGCATCATCATAAGCTTACGCTCCTGGTTGATAATTCAATGTAGGAATGCAATGATAGAGTGGACTGTTTAATTAGGTTTAACCCTAGATTTCGTTTAAGTCTACAACACATTAGTTTTCCTCTACAATTCACATATGCAACAACATACAGAGTGCAACCAACATAGTTCATCATATAAGTCAAGTGTATGTAAGCAAATGATGGAACAACAAAGATATTTAACTTTTGCATCTACAAAAAAGCCTCTTTTATTGTTCATACTTAGTCAAGAATATACCACAAAGTGATGGAATAGCTATACCATAGAGAATATGTGGGAAAGTCAAGGTATATAAGAATAGCAATGATACAGAACAATCATGAGACTAAGAAGTGAGTGATCAAGGAACTCAGGTGCATGCCAAAGTCTACAACATCAAATGATACACTTTAATCCAAGAGAAGAAGTGAGGAAGCTTGATCATAGGTAGGGGATATTTAAATAATGCCATATCTTCATGACATGAATATCCACATAGGTAAAGCCTATCTCAATGAATATATTTATCACAGTGAAAAGAGGTAGATAAATGAAAGGAGACAGTGCAGTGAATAGTGATAGAGTTTCCATGTTTTGTGATAATATGAGTTTCCCATGCACATCTCCGAGGAAGGCTATGAGTTTTGGTCTAGATATTGTAGGACTTGCCTACAAAAGTTTCAAATGTTTTAAAAAATTAGATACCCTGTGAAAAGTTTTTGTGAGAAGAACAGATGGCTGTCATAGTCAAAAATAGTCAAATAGTACAAAGCCACAATAATACAATGCCATCACAGTCATATGTCAAGATTAAAGTCATCTGTTCAAGTTACAGAAGAAGGCACCATCTATTTTCTTTCACAAACTGCTCCTTTTATCTTCATCAAAATGATCACATACAAAAAGACCCAGTATCTAGGAGCAGTAAGGGCATCTACCATTGTTTGTCTATAGAAGATGGAAATAAAAGAACAACAATTGACTTCAATAACTTTCCTTTTTGCCCTCATCAAATGTACAAATGCATTGAAAATACAAGGTGTAAAGACAAGTGGAACAACAGATGCAGACAGTCAAACTTTTTACAGATAGTCTTTTATGAAAACAAGAGGATGGTGCAATGTTTAAAGTCAAGGTGTAGTAGATATACGTTCTCTTTAGTAACAAAGAAAGAAAATAGAGGGTTTATTTACAAACCCTATTCAGGTCTTTTGCAGAGATACAGGAAAACAAGAAATGATAAAAGACTTTTCTTTTTGCCTTGTTTTTTCATGAAAGCTACAGAAGTGCCTTTTTGTAATAGAAGAAAAAGAAACAAGATATCATAGATATATGGGTTATGAAGAACAATCAAAGAATACATTTTCTTCATAAAAATACCAAAACCCATGTCCTATTTCTGCATTATGAGGGTTTTAGATACAAGGGATTAAAGAGTTGATGTTTTGCAAAGAGAAAGAACAGTAAAAGCTTTTATTTTCTGCATATACAAAAATGGAGAGAAACCCAATTCATTGCTGTTGCTAGAGAATAAAGATTTCTTCAAACCCTTATCATGATATATGGAGAGAACCCAGATAAGAGCAATATGTATGGCCACGGCCTCTAGAAAGAGGAAGAAAACACTCAAAAGTAAGGAGAGCAAATATTATTGTAGCCTACAATGAAGAAGAATACAAAGCTCATTTTGTATAGAGAGCTTACCATCATCTGGCATAGAATACTGCATTCAAGGAAATGACCTCTCTAGCTTTTGAATCAAGCTTTTATTGCGGCTCAACACAAAGAAGGTATGAACCGCAATAAAGACACAAATGATACATCAAAAACTTTATCATGGCCATGGCTTGTAGGCCAATCTTTTGCACTCAGAAAAGAAAAAATGGATAAAAAATGTGATAGAAATACTCACCTTTCTATTTCCTGTTGAAATCCTCAAAAGAATATATCAAGAACCCTCAGAAATTGTAGAGAATCATGAAGATTTCTTCAAACCCTAATAGGCATGGTGGCGGGTTGAAAGAAGCAACAGACAAAAAGACAAGTGATAATGATATTTTTAGGGTTGCTTTTTCCCTTTTCTTCAAAATGACCTATTTCAAGCTTCTGGTGTTTTTGACTTTTGTTTTAAAAATCATTGCTATCCATATGCCTTTCATGGTCAAGACTTCCAAAAATCTTCAAACCTAATTATGCCCAAGGAGCCCATGAGGGCCTTGTTTCAAAAGAATCAAATGATGCTTGTGTTGAAAGGTCTTTTTAAGCTTAGAGATGTGCAATACAAGAAAACACATAATATGCATGGAGATGGAAGTCAACAAAAGAGAAATAATTCAAAGGTAAGGCATTAAGTAATGATGTGATATATCTACATGGAGTGATAAGGTGCTTCATATGTAAAAGGTATGTGATAAATGATGCATGGTGTGATATGTATGTACGCATGGGAGACATAAGGGATAATAAACTTTGAAATGTATTAAGTTTTGACACATAATGCCTTAGGGAGTCATAAGGTTGAGATAATACATGTAATTTATGCAAATGCACGATGTATTTAGAATGAGGAGAATACCATAATGCAAGGGAGACATTGTTGGAGTATAGAACAACACTGAGGGGGGGGGTGAATCAGTGTTGTATAATTTTTAACATTTCAAAACTTGACTCAAAAATATTATGCAAAGAAGTTCACTGAAAGACATAGTTATCATGATATGCAAAACTTAAATAAAGATGATCAAATAGATACAACATAATAAATCACAAAGAGAACACATGACACAGGTTTTGATGAGTGGAAAACCCTCAAGGGGAATAAAAACCACTCTAAAAATTTGCCTCACTGGCTTATTTTCATCTCATTGGCTTATTTGTATCTCACTGATTACAACAATAGTTGTCTCACTGACAATTAACCATGCCTCACTAACATACAAAGCCTCACTGGCAAATACAATCACCTTTATCAAAACATAAAGTCTAGAGTGCAATAAATGATTGCAAGTCAATCTGATTTGCACCATTACACACCCTATGATTCATCACTCAAAGATTCAAATACAATCACTTAAATCATTTTATCAAATCACCTGCAAAATATATCTCATTCATCTCTCACAATCACCTTCTAAATAACCTGATTCATCTGCATTTTCTTCTTCAAAAACCACACAAAAATTGTCTTCAATCCTGCATATCTCAAACCTTCAAATCCCATAACACTGCACCTACAAATTCATTATATAAAAAAATGACTCTTTATCTTCCTCTTCTCTTCATATTTCTTTTCTTCAATAATCTTCATTCTCACTTCATCTGAAACAATCAATTACAAATTGTCTTCATATAAGAAATAATTCAATCTGTAGATCTTTTTCATAATTTCTTCATCTTGCGTTTATTCATTCCTGCAATGAAAAAGACTTTTTACATTCCTCTACTTTATCTACATTTTCAAAAATTTCTTTTCATCTTCAAATATCATTCTTGCAAAAATAATATATTACAAGCACTTGCAATAAAAAATAAATTGAATAACTCTTGATATTCCTCTCGAACTCTTCAATAGCTTTCAATCTGAAAAAAAAATGACTCCCCAAAAAAAATACTATCATCTGTACATCTTCCATCTTCTCTGAAAAAATTATTATCTGTCTGCATCAAATAAATCTCCATTGTTCATATAAATCTCTTCATATTCTACTCTACAAATATCTTAAAAAAATGCTTCCATGTCTTATATTTTAAGAGCCTTCAAAAAAATATATTCATAACCTTTTTGCCTTTCATGCTACAAGGGAATTAGAGATAGAAAGAAAATATTCCTTATTAAAAACTCCCAAAGATATGCCTTTGAAAAAGCTAAAATAGCCTTAAATAAAATAAAATCCTTAGCTATCAAAAGAAACTGACGGTTGAATGATCGTCAAAATAGGAACCTAAAAGGAAAGCTTCTAAATTTGAACACAAGCCATCGATGGGCTAAGGCGCGCTCAACATAATTTAAATAAAGACTGTTGATTGCCAAAATGGTACCCAAA
This sequence comes from Cunninghamia lanceolata, assembly GCA_027924645.1. Lineage (NCBI taxonomy): Eukaryota > Viridiplantae > Streptophyta > Pinopsida > Cupressales > Cupressaceae > Cunninghamia > Cunninghamia lanceolata. Next base: position 6,233,438 of record BSBN01000719.1, on the reverse strand, counting down.
TATTTGTGTGAAGACCTATCCCATCGGTGGAAGAGATAAAGAGGGCCGGTTGCCCACAGTGCCTAAACCCTCCAGCAGGTCACTTTTAGTGAAGGTGACTTGCTATTGCAAGTTAATAGTAAAACAAACTGAAAGTGCAAAATATATATGATGGGCAGGTTAGGTTCTTAAGACATGATACTTAGGGTTTAGAGTATTTAGTGTACATAGAATTTAACACTAATTTCTGTCATGTCTCACTAATCTCTGTCATGTAAAACAAATCCTAATCTCTGTCATGTAAAACAAATCCTAATCTTTGTCATGTCTCACTATTGTCAGATAATACAAGTCAGCATCTTTTACAAAGACAAATAAATCTTTGATCTCCTTTGAAACTCCTTTAGAGAACAAAAACTTCATCATATGAAGACAAGACACATTACTATCATCATTCTGTATGAAGACAAGACACATTACTATCATGATTCGGTATGAAGACAAGACATATTACTATCATCATCCTACATTTCTTAGACCATTTGCATCTCCTGACTCATCCATGATTATGTCATCAACCAACAACTTCATAAAACCTTTGAAGGAAATTGTGAACTCATGTAAGAACATATATATTATCATCCAAACTGTCCAATGACACCATTACCTCCTAAGTCATCCTTTAAAGGCACCAAAGAGAATGAAAAACAATTCTGCACCTCATTCCTCCATTAAGAGAACAACAACATAAGTCCATTAATCTATTGATGGAAACAACTGATAAGTAAACCCTTGATTCACAATGCATAAAGATATGAAGAACATGATCTCCAATCACCTGTGAATAACCTTTAATCACCTGTAAATATGTCAAAGACAACAAACTCCTCATTAATGAACTCAAGACAACATGAGTGCATGGTATACACCATTAACTCTGATTCTAAAACATGATTAGCATCATGGCATGCATATCATCTTAACTCAACAAATAAATCATTCTATCATGTCATACTGATGCATGATCAACACATACTGATGCATAATTAACTCCAAACTTCATGCAAGAAGTATGAACATGTGAACTTCTCCATATATCAACAACAATAGCCTGCAACAAGAACATCCATATCTTGACATCAATGACAATCTTCTCCATTTGTGACATCATCTTGCTAAGACTTGTAACAACCTTTTGTCAATAGTAATGAATCATTTGAAACAAACTCTTAATGATATACAACTTTACCAAATAGGTCTCAAGCTGCCACTAACCACTGAACAGATTGCACTTAACTCTGCCATTGCCTATAAACTAATCATCTTATTTCAAATCCCAAGAGGCACCATCCTACAAACAATATCAAGACATCCTGATCAAACACATCCTTGATGAACATTTTTGACATCAATGACAATCTACTTTCATTAGACATAAGGGAGTAAAATAGTGATATTTTGTAACTCTTGGATGCATAGGGGTTATTTTGGCAACATCATTGGATGCATTGATGTAAATTGGGCAAATCCAAAAGGAGATATAAGGAGTTTATTATACTTTTTTGCATGAGTTAGAGATAAATAAAAAAATGTAAATAAATAATAAAGTAATGAGTTATAAATTACTTTATTATTTATCATAGAGATGCAAAGATGATAAAATGGACAAGTCTATAATAAATAATAAAGTAAATCATCTTGAAAACTTTATTATTTATTTTTACTTTGTTTACACATCCCAAAATCATACAAATTTGGAGTATGGAGTTAGCTGAGGTTCTTTGGAGTTCTTTGCATGGTTTTTGGGTCAAAATTGGAGAGTTTGGTCCACCTTTTGGTCAAACTAATAGAGAGGGGCAATTTGGAGCTATTTTAACTCAAATTGGATCAGTTATAGCCCTTATTTTTAGGGTTTTTTACACTTGCTCGTGAATCAATTTTGGAGAGATTATTTTTAGAGGCAGTTGATTGCAGTTGACATTTCTAGGTCTTTTAAGAGAGCATATTATATATTGTAAGAAAAACTTAGGTTTTTCTAGTTCTTGCCTTTTTGCTCTCTTATACACAGTAGAGAGAAAGAGTGTTTGTAACTCATATTTTGTAGATTTATAGAGATTACAGCAGGTTATAGGTTCTATTCTTTGTCTTTTTAAGCAAGTGTTCCTTTATTTTTCAGCTGAATCAAGTGTCTACCTTTTCATTAGTGCTACTTTTGTGAATGATTTGATGAGATTTTATTGTGTTTAATATCATAACCTTTAAAATCATTGTCTCATTTGTACTTGCATGTATTGAATAGCATTGAAATCATAGGTCTTAGGTTGTGCAATTGGAATAAGTTTTCTTTCATGTTGTGAGAACCATATTTTCCTTCAAAAAGAAAGTTATTTACAGCCTCCCTTAGAATCATTTTTGTGATCATATTGCCAAGGTGAATTGTGTGGTTAAGATTTTTTTTTGAGATTCATTGTGAACTAGAGTTGCAATTTTTCCATTAAATTAGGTGCATCACCACACTTTAAGTTTCAGTTTTAGTGATTTCAGTAGGTCCTTTCAACCCTTTTCCTACAAAGTTATTAGTTTTCAAGGGAACCAACCCATAATCTAGAGGTTCAAGCTCACCATAGGTCACCCACAGCCTAAGTTTGATCCCATGTTACACAGGATTGCTGAGCTTCACAGCTTTGCATAATGGGTGCAATCCTGCACGTTAATAGTTATATCAAATCTTCCTAAAAATACTTCAATATACAATCCTATAGAGGTACAAAGGCAATTTCTAGGCTTTATGGTAATCAAGCACAAGATGCATGTAGGAAGAGGTGTTTGAGTACTCCCTCAAACCCTCTACCTAAACAACATCAAATTCTAAGGGATATGTACAACATATTAAGCAACACATATGTTGTGCTTAATAACTTTTAATTTTGTAGCCTCCACATTCCCCTACAAACCAAATCCAATTTTCTAGGCTCTTAGACCAAGCATTGTTTAGTCATATTTCTTCAACAATGATGGTTATGCCAATCACTCCTCTTGTTATATCAAGTCTTCCTAAAAATACTTCAATAGAAAATCTTATAGAGGTGCTAAGGCCATTTCTAGGCTTTATGGTAAATTAGAAAATGGATTTTTTGTCAATTTTTTGGTATAATGTATGGAATATGTTAAAATTCATGAACTGTCTAGTAAAACATACCTTAGGGACTTTGTTCACGGACCATCTAATCAAAAATGCCTTAGGGACTTTGTAATAGAAGCTAATAATTTTGTAATGTTTTTTCGAAGGATCATCTTACCATATCATGTAACCGGCATTACCATAATGTAGGTATAAGAGTTCTCTTTCTCTCTCTCTGCATATTATAAACATATATATTATACATATATATAACATATACATACATACATACTATACACATGTATTTATACATATATACATCAACACACTTTACGTACTAAACAATCTCATATATATATGTTGTTTTCTTCATATAATTAGCAATGTATTTTTTTGTTATAAAGGATTTTTTTAAGTTCTATGAGTGGATTGTGATGAAAGAATATGTAATTTTTAAATAACGAAAATAAACTAAATTTTTTCAATATAATTTGTTAATACTATGAAAGAATATGTACAAACTTGCAATATTTTTTTCACCAATATGGTAAAATAAATTCTACCAATAATGGAGACCCAACAAACACTTATAGTATTTCAACAGACCAAAACACAACACACTTTAATCAAGAGAAATGAAAACAAAAAATGGGTCACTACCTTAGTAAGGTCATAATTGACCTTGCTTGTTACATTAATGACTTTTTTCACGAGGCCTCAGAATCTTTAAAAAAAAAGAAAATGTTATTATCATTTGTGTATACAAACGCAATTGTTGGCATAAGTAACTAAATAAATTCCTTTCATAATTATAGTGTTAAAAGACACATTCTACATTTGATTTTATCTAAACATTTGATATGCTCATTACTTAATAGGAAGTTTCAATCTCCATCGGGGGCATGATCTACATTTATAAATTGTTACGGACATTTTTAGAGTTTCTATTAAGAACTCTTAAAATATTAAGCTAATCTTCTAAACTTAAAGGCATCTACTAAGCCATCCACAGTTCCAGATCCAAATCCTAAGAAATATTAGAGTTTAAGGTAAAGAACTCTTAAGCAAGTATAAAGAAATATTAAACACAATTTTCATTAACAACACTAGCATTTATTAACAATTTTCTCTTTTGCATTAAAACTTTGTTAAAAGAAAGGTCTCATTGTGCATATTATGTTGTCCTTTTGTAGTGGGTTAAGATTTAGCTTATGTACAACTTGTTTTGGGGCATCCTAAGAATTATTAAAAACCTATTTTTTCTCCTCTTGGTTTGTAATTTTACCAAAATGTATAACTCAAACTATGGAAACAAATTTAATTTTACATTAGGTTTAGACTCACATTTCATGGAGCATTTTTTAGTAAACTTGGAATTTGTGTTAGAAATGAACTTATTTGGAACTTGTTGGAGTTTCACAAGGAGAAATTTTATTTTTATAAGCACTTTCATCTTTTGTCATAAATTATTATTCCATTATATTCTAGCGATTCCAAGTTTAATGATATTTTTTCTGGGAGTTTTTAGTTGTAGAGTTCTTTTCTAGTAAATCTTCTCTTTGATACCTTTGTTATTCCCATCATGTGTAAATGTCACACACAATTTCAAGTTAAATGGTATTTAAAAATAATTTTGTTCACTAACCTATTAAATAAAAACAAAAATATAACTTACATGAGCTTAGTATTGTGCATTAAGCAACCAATGAGGGAGATGGCCATGTCCTTTTCCTTTTTATGGTAAAGCAAGGTAGGATTTGAGGGCTTGCTTAATGGAATTTTTAGAAGGTGACAACAATGACCTACAACTACCAAGTAAGTGTGTCTTAGAGAGGGTTTGTAATGGTAGTAGAGCAATAGCCCCATGATAAAATATGAGAATGGAGAGTGCCATGGTGGCTACAAGGATACCAAGCCCCAATCCCAATACTACATTCTCTTGAATATAACTATGGCAGTGACAACTGTGAGGATAAAGAGGCCCATGCTAATACTAGTTGAATCCTAAGTCTGCACCAAAAGCCAATACACATTCTTTGCTCAATGAATTAAATCACATGGGGGATGAGGTCAAAGTTTGGGTTAGGTTTTTCAAAGATTGGGGAAGGCAATAGTTAGGGTTAGGGTTTCAAATAAACAACAATACATTATTAAAATATATATATTAGGTTATGAGTGTTTAGTGTATTGGGTTAAATTGTGTATTTATATTATTAGGTACTAGAGATGTAAAATAGGACTAAATATTTATGTTTTGAGTTTTCATATGGATAAGAATAGGGGAAAACATGTTTAGTTATCAGTACCAATAATTTAAAAGGATAGGTGACACAATTGTCTACCACGGGTTAGGGGTTTAAATGGTTCTACTTTTAACTCCTTTTATGAATGTTGGTGTTGTGGCATCATATTTGATGATGTGGACCTGAAACCTTAGGTTTAAGTAGTGAATGCCAAATAATCTGCTATAAAAATTTAAGATTCAAAATCACCACATATAATTTTAAAAGATGTGAATTTAGGGTGCTCCTTTCCTCTAACCTTCAAATATATAAATCTTCAAGTATATATCATTGTATCTTCAAATGTGATTGCTAGTTTATAATATTTTCAACATAAACAAGTTAAGTGGGCTTGACCTTGGGGAAAACTTCATAGTTAAGCATGCTTAACTTGGAGTAGTATCGAATGAGTGACATCCCATGAAAGTCTTGATGCTTCACCCTATTAATGTCACCTAGATACAATGAATGTTAAGTAGACTATTCATACTCATGAGAGATGGGTTCCTGTAAACCACTTACTCATGAAATATGGATAAATAAAAATTGACTCAAAAAATATAAATTAAGTCTTGATAAAATATCACATGATAAACAAGTGCCATTTAGTGGATAGTACATGCCTTGTGTTTTAGATTGGATTGTGATAGATAGAATGTAGAAAATGAAGAGAATGGAAGAGGTGGAGGAAGAGGATTGCATTTGTACAAAAGTGAGAGAGGTAGACATCAATGCATTAGAAGAAAGAATTAGTAACATATGCTATAATGGAATTTTACAAGTCATGACAACATAGTGACATTTGAGAAAAAGGGAAATCTCTTAAGAAATACAAAAATCTCTTCAAAAATAGAATTGCATAAGGGAGGGAATATCACAAACAAGCTTTGGAAATAGTAGTAGGCATTTTCTTCCTGTCCCACTTTACCCATAATGTCCAACATATAGAACAAGGTAGTACGCATTAGCATGAACTAAAGAAAGAGAGCTATTAAAGACTTTAGTAGATGAAGTAGGAGAAACAAAATTGAAGACCCTGGCATGGCATATCACATGCATTAAGACCAAATTATATAGATATTTTAGAAGAGATTTCTTTATAGGATTCATTTAAAAAAAGGTTGAGAATGTTAGAATATGAAAAGATTAATAACCCAGTAAACTAGTGCAAATGAATAGATATTAAACTATGAAAGCAAATGATTCAATATCAAAATAACAACACAGAGTTAGTCTCCACAAGAGTAATGTAAATGCTAGAAGAAAAATAGCATTATGAGGATGTAAAAGCAAAATATACAAAATACAAGCTAGGTAGCATGTTTATATAGAAAGGGAGAGGGTGGAGGTGGCAACACCAACCAATAGGAAGCAACCATCTATCAGTCTAAAGATAGTAAAGTATCTTCCCAAGATAGCTAATGGGTGCTCGCTCCTTTGTAGGATGGTGACACCTCATAACCCACTCACTTAATTAAACATGCTTTATGAACCTAAGCAAGATTAATAAAAGGTGTAAGGAAAAACCTAGGAATATAGGAAAATAAATAACCCAACTAGGAAATGCATATAGAAACCCTAGAAAAGATAAAATTGCAAACCCTCGATACCATCACAAGGTAACCATGGTTAAACAGTTCAATCAAACCCTTGATCGCATCACAAGGTAAAAAAAGTCAAAACATAGCCAAACCCTAGGTCAGCTAAACCCAAAGTCAACACCCTAAGTCTAGTTACAGATTAATCATCACACATTTACCTCTATCTTGGCTCACGAATGTGCCTAGGAGTGAGAGGAGAATGGGTGAGGGCTATCCATGATGAGATTGAAGAAGTCAATCCACGACAATAACAAGAGACATTTACTCAACCACAAGGAGATCCATTTGTCCTCTTATTATTGGAAGAAACTAGACAATTCCAAATACAATGAGAACTCATTCAACGCATTGAAAGTCAAGAGAACATAAATGTAATAAACTGCTTACCCACACAAAGGTGGAATAGAAGAAACCCCAAGAGGAGAAGAGAAACTAGTGACCATTTGGGTCATAGGGTTATCTCAACAATAACTACCATTGAACGAAACATTCAACTTAGTACACAACAACAAAGGCCACAAGACTTGCCAACCCTTCTTCGCGAAGTCCAGCTCTCCAACATCTAGACCCCCACTGTGTCTCGCCTCCTCTTGACTAGCTACATCCACGAGAGAGAGAGAGAGTGACGTGGTGGATCACTCCATGGCAAGGAGGGAAGGGTCCGTGTATGTTTCAAAATCTGACTTGACAGCCCCAGGCAACCGGAGTCAAGATTTTGAGCATACAGAACCAAGTGAGAAGCAGTAACCTAAAGTAGACTTGCAATCATGAGAATTGCTTGCCCAATCTAAATCTGTGTAGCCCACCAAGTCAAGATCAATGTATGCTACATAGTGAATCCCAAAAATGTGAGTACCCTGAATGTAGTGAAGTATCTGCTTGGATGCTTTCCAGTGCAGCTCATGGGGCTCCTGCATGAATTGAGAGACCATACCTACAACCTATGAAATGTTTAGTCTCATATGAGTTAGATAAGTGAGACTCCCAACAAGCTATCGGTACAAAGTGCCATCAACAAATGGTGAAGAACACTTAGCCTCAAGTTTGACTCCAAAAATAAAGGGAGTTGAAGCAGGCTTATAGTCATCCATATGAAATTGTGAGAGCAAATCTAGAACATACTTAGACTGTGTGATGTTGATCCTGGAAGTAGACTGGTAGATCTCAATCTCGAGAAAGTAATGGAACAAGCCCAAGTCAGTTATCAAAAACTTATCATAAAGGGTAGTTTTGACTACCCCAATGGTGGATGAAGAACTCCCTGTGATCAATAAGTCATCAACATGAAGAACTAGAAATAGGAGTGAATCATCCTGCTACAAAATGTAGACATTGGGATCAGAATGGCACCGAGTGAACCCAATTGTCAGAAGGAAGGAGTCCATCTTGGCATACCAAGCCCAAGGAGCCTGTTTGAGGCCATAGAGAGACTTCTAAAGGTGGCACACAAGCTATAATCCTAAATGAAACCCTATGGTTTCTCCATGTAGATCTCCTCCTGAAGGTCACTGTGAAGAAAAGAACTCTTCACATCCATTTGGTGTCCTTCCCAATGATTGGCTATAGCAATGGCAAGAACAAGTTAGATGGACTTCATTCTGGCAATTGATGCAAAAATTTTAGAGTAGTCAATCCCAGGAACCTAGGAGAATCCTTTAGAGACCAGGCAAACCTTATGCTTATCAACTGACCCATCACTTCAAATTTTGTCTTACATCGAACAAATTTTCTTCCCTAAGGAAGAGGGACAAGATCCCAAGTGTGGTTCTGCATAAAAGAACTATACTCCTTCTACATAGCTATATCCCAATCAGGAATACCAGAAGCCTCTTGAAAGGACTATGGATCAGAGGCAATAGCAATGAAGACATGTGGAACAACCTAGAATTGTGAATGAGTTCACCTAGTGTCTGATGGATCCACAACCCAATCACTTGCAGACTACAAGGTTTGTCTAGCCCAAAGTGAACCAGAAGTCAGAGAATGTGGAGGAGAATCATCACTCTCTGAATGATGACTAGGAGAGGAAGGAGTTGAATCCTCTTAATCACTCTAAGCATCAGAAGTGGAGGTAGAAGTCTCCTCATCATTAAGAATCTACTCATTTGAATTTGACTCGTCAGAAGATCTGTCATGTAGCCCAAGTGACTCTAATGTCAAGGTAGAAGGAGGTGAAGAAGTGAGGAATTTATCTCAAGGAGCCTTCCTCAAACTGAACACTCCTCTCAATAAACAACTCATGTGTAGTAGGGTGGAGCAACCGATAACCCTTCACATCATCAGGATAGCCTACAAATATGCAAGGCCTACTCTGCAAATCCAAGGCCTTACATTTCTCTATAGGAATGTGGGCCCATGCAGGAGAAACAAAAACTCAAAAGTACTTAACTGATGGTTTTCGACTACTCCAAGCTTCAAAAGGAGTGACTCCCTTCAAGGCTCAGTGACGAACACAGTTCTAGATATAACAAGCAGAGTTAATGGCCTCTACCCAATACTATGGTGCAAGAGATCTAGAGTGAATCATGTAGTTCACCATTTCCTTCAAGGACCTATTCTTCCATTCTATTGGGGAGTGTATGGAATAGAATGTTGTAAATTAATCCCCTCTAAAGTGTAAAACCTCTCAAAATGACGGTTGACATATTTACCACCATTGTCAGTACACAAAAATTTGATGACTTTCCCAGATTGCTTCTCTACAAAAGTTTTGAAGTCCTGAAAGTGATCAAATACCTCAAACTTTTGTTTGATAAAGTACACACAAGTATATTGAGAAAAGTCATCAATGAAAGTTAGAACAAATCTAGCCTTGCTGAAGGATGGAGGAGGAAATGGACCGACCAAATCATTGTGAACTAACTCTAGTATTTGTGAAGCTCTCCATGCCTTACCTTTGTCTAATTTTTACTTGGATGCTTACCAAGAATGTAACCTTGGCAAACACCACTTGAAAATTGAACTGAAGGCAACCCTATGAGCATGCTTTGTTGTTTGATTTGTTGCAAGTAGCGGAAGTTAAGACGGCCAAACTCTTCATGCCATAATCTACTCACAGCATTAGATTAAGTGAGCAAAACAGACAAAGGAGCATTAGGAACAAAGTGAGAAAATAGATAGAGTCGTGACTGATGATCTACTCTCCTAACTGCAACTATGGAATCACCATGCAACTCACGAATCTCCACTAAATTAGGAGTGAACTCAACCTACTTTCCTGAACCTATGTGAGTGATCTGATATACTGATAGAAGATTAGTTGATAATGAGTGCACACAAAGAACATCATGGAATGTGCCATCTCCCACACACCTCAATAGGAGTGTCATCACCCATCAAAATAGAAAGCATAGTACATGACTCCAAAGATGTAAGTTATTCTGTAGATGAAGCCATGTGGTGCATAGCACTCAAATCAAGAACCCAAGTGGATTGTTGTGAAGCAACTACTATAAGGGTATTTCCCTTTCCTTTCTCCTTGCTATTTTATTTTGCCTTGTTAGACCCCTCATTTGAATTCTGTTTGATAGACTCAAAAACACTGATATTATTATTCTCAAGAATTTGTGTCAAGTGATAAATTTATGTCTTCAAACACTTATGTTCATCATGAGTAGGCCTTTTACAATAGGCACATTGGACCTTCTCTTTCTTAGGTTTGTCACCCTTAGAAGATTAGGTCTCATTAGCTACTTTTGAAGCAATTGTTTCTGATGCTTCTTCTCCTCGCTATTCTTTTGTTTATTATCCTTATTGTTACTAATTTGTCCTTTTTGTTCTTTTGTGGCTTGGTTGGAGGCCAGGGCATGTGACTTAGAGGATTTAAGAGTGCCCATCTAGATTAGCTTATCCTATTCCCGTGTGAGAGAGATATCGAAATCATCCAAAGATGGCATAGTGAACTATGTCCCAAGTGCACCCTTAGTAGCATAGAAGGTAGAAACAAATACAAAATATTCTGAACTTAGATTAGAGAGAATACTAAGAATCAGTTGTTCATCTTTCTTTTCAATTCCACATTATTTTAACTACAACCTTAGTGATTTCAATTTTGTGAAAAAATCTTGAATTTGTTGAAGTTGCCTAGACTTAAACTAATTAGTTCATTTTCCAACATATGACCCCTCATTGAATCTTGTGTGCCAAATAGTATTTCTAGCTTTGTCCATATTTCATTTGGTGAATTTAAAGACTCAATGTTGAAGAGAAAATCAAGAGAAACAAACAAACACAATGTTCCATAGACCTCATCACATTTGTTAAACCACTTAGGCTTATCTTCATCTTTAGTAGGTTCAATTTCAAGTCCCCTTGTTATCCTATGTAATCTAACTTTCTTTAAGTAGATTTTCATACATGATTTCCACTCAAAATAGTTGTAAGGAGTTAATATGGGTACTGTAGTTTGATCCATGATGAAGAAATGCAGAAATGAAGTGCTGAAAAGAAGAGAACACACACAGGACAACCCCCCCTTTTTACTCAATCAAAGAACCCCCCCATAAAAATATGATCTGGCAGTTTATAATTTAGTGTGATTACAACTTCCACTAGAAAGAATTACTTAGTGGTCTTGATCTCAATGCTTGCAAAATCCTCAACAATAGGTGTATGTTGAAAGTACAATATTGGAATGAAACCAAGTGAAACTAACAACACCACTACAAAGTACATGAAAAAACATGCACTTTCAAAAAAAGAATCACCTCAATCTGAAGCCATATGCAAAAGTTATGCTTCTCTAAAGTTCCCAAAATGAGAACTGCACAGTGTCACGAGTGAGAATATGCAATTTCTAGAAAATCTCTACATCAAAATAAAAAAACATTTGCACTAGTGTAAATAGCATGAAATAATAGCCCAAATAAAAAAAATCTTGAGAAACAGAGCCAATATGAGCTAGAACAGAGCCTTTGAAAACTACTTGCAAATCTGCAACTGTCAATGGAGAGGGGGTCTGTTGAAACTTTCTGATTAAGTTTGCATGACTTGTTTTTTGCATGCAAAAATTAATAGATACCTAGATAGTTTTTTGATGCGGCGAACAAACCCCAAAAAGCTTTTTTTCTTTTTGACGTGCCTTGTAATGCCCCGCCATGAACACCTTAGAAGACAACACATCTATGCTAAGCAATGCCGAATATTTTTTTTTTTGGATAAGATAACAAAGTAAATGTAAAGAAATCAATACACATTAACTAACAACTTGTCTTCTAAGGTTCCACGGTTGCATTACTAGACAAAATTAATCAACATAATTTTACATGCATTACTCACTAACATTGGCAGAACAATCTAATCTATTGCACTAATGATCATACATATACATCTCCATTTCATAACATCTGTTAGATAATCAACTTGATCAAGGTTACATGTACATATTCAAGTCTATACAAATGAGTACATCATTATGCAGTTTACATTATCATCATCCTGATTATATCTGAATACATACATTATGAATCAACTGATATACAGGCTAGTACATGAGCATAATAACTATCTTCATATACAGGTACAAGATCTGATGTCTGATACACAATGTATATCCTCTTCGCTCTTGAACAATGGCAAGGGAAAAAACCAATGGATAAAGCTCTTCCACATGACCATTTGAAACCCTAAGGTCCACCCCCCGAGCTAGGAGTTAACATAAGATTCCCACTACAACATGCAGTCAGGTAGATAGTAGACTATAAGACAACACATGAATCTAACATCCCAAGTCAAAATCACAAATGACTCAACAGTACTTCCAGAGGAAAACACTTAACAACTGGGGAGAGTACAACTAGGGAATGCTAGGCTGCAGTAAGGAGAGTGTCATCGCATGGTCCTAACATGGGTTACCCTAACAGCCTCTAGCTAGATGCCGGCCCCCATCTATGGTTACCCTGACAGTCTCTCACTAGACGCTGGCCCCATAGGGTGACACATGCGGAATCAACATTCCTTTCACGGGGACAAGGAAGTTGATTTTGCCAACCACGGCCTTCTCATCTCATCCTTAGCCTGAACGAGCACTACAGGCATGAGTGAGGCATCCAATTATCTTGATTAGTGTGAGAACTACCCAACCCTCTAAATTTATTATTAAGTTATCACTGGATTAACAACTCCTAATGGGTTACCCTGAACAAGCCACTTTGGGTGCTGGCCCCACATTGGAAGCCACTCCCCTATCTGCACCTAGGAAACCCCACCCATCAAGCCATGCACAAATCATCGTAACAATAAACTTGACATACATGTTGCAAGGCATTAACCCTCTTGCAAACTATGGCATAATCACAAGGACATACTCTCAACACATTATCCATGGCATCCAAATGAAGTAACACATGAGAAATTTCTTCTTTACAGATGACAAAGTGTCCCCATGGTCTTAACCAACACGATATCTTATAACATACTCGAAACAAGTAAATAATTGCAACATCCTTGAAAGACTTAATTATCACACCATGAGTCATTCTCAACATACCATGTACATGAGGACAAACGTTATACCCTATGCCTCTGGAACTAATCACTCAAGTAGATGTAACAACATAGGGACCATGATGAGATATCTAATTCACTTTCCACAATTCAAGTTTCATGACCCTATCATATAAACAAATAGTACTCAACAAGAAGCCATTTAAAACAATAATTTATGTTTATCTTAAACAATAATTGACTATATTAGATTTCAATTAATAATGTCGATTAAATAATTTAACATTATCAAGTTCGAGCATAGCTTGTAATAAGATTATTGGCCATATAAACATAATCAGTTACATCCTATAAGATGTAACACAATCTAAATATTCTTCTTCTCATTGTAACAGGATATTTAAATTTCTCTGGTATAAACTTTGTTATCCAGTTTGAGGCTCCCTAATATTGTCTTAGATCTAATTAAAATACGAGGGTAGAGATATGATCACCTATCGACATGTATAGATATAAAACTATAATACATGTAAATTGGGTAAATATCTACGGCAATTTAAATCCCAACCCTAAAGTTAATAATAGCATTATTCCATATTTGACTTGCAAAGGAAACTATTATATTAATACTAACACATAGTGTGTCATTGATTGTATTTCTCGTTAAGAATAAATCTACAGTTTACATTAAAATAACTACATGTATATATTTATTAAAACTGTTATTTAGTTGATTCACAAAGACACAAATATTATTTACCTAACTAAGGTAAACCACTATTGTCCGTGTTATAAATCAAGTAAATCAAATAATTGCAATGTGATTCTAAATTCAAATCTAGCGGAGGTTCCTATTTATTGGTAACCATAATAAACCCCTAAAACTCATAATAACCTATTTAACTTAAAGGTGAAAGGAACAATTGTAATTACTTCTACATAAACATAGATTGCAAAGAAAAAAAACCTATGGATCAAATATTATTGATCTAACTTCCACTACATTCACGAATAATTTAAGCATATATATATATATATATATATATATACAAAAAGAAGGATCTAATTCAACAAGTCATTTACAAAGTTCAAGACCGCATTAAATTTCATTTATCTACTCTAATACACCGTCTTTCATTATCACGATCCATTTACATTCTAAATTCAATAATTTGATCATATAAATTTCGTTAACTCAATGTAAATAAATCACGAGACCAATATAATAACAATAATAATAATCATAATTAATAAAATTTCCACAGATCATTTGACAACAAATATCTTTCATCCAAGGTCATTAAAATAATTAACGTTATACCTTATTGACAAATCCACTATATATAATTAATCAACTCATTAAAATTATAAAATTATATCATTACATTATGATTTATAGCCACCACATTTCATGGGAATTCAATAATCTAATAATGTAAATTCCCGCAAACTTCAACTTGACCTAAATGTATCATGTGAATAATTATAATATTCAACTAGTATTGATTTGAACTAATATCCAAATACTAACAAAATTCAAGTAAGACTTTAATCATAACATTATCGCTCTTATTTCTACTTGAATTTTCTATGGAGAATGAAAGATTAAAGAGGTAATTAAATACTAGCCTCCATAATGGAGATTTCATAAGTTAATCCATAACAACCTCCTATAATTTAGTTATTTATAAATGGGTCAAGAAATATTCGAACTAATAACTATATTAAATCATAATCCTTTTTTGTATTACAACTAAAAAAACATTTCTAATTATAACAAATGCACTAAATGCAGGTTACATACCCTAATTTTTTCATCTAAAGATTGAATGGGAAACATTCTAAATCTAAACCTGTTCCTTTCCCATCGTATAAGAAATTCTTCTAAAAAGAATAATAGAAACCTACAGGTTTCATGGCAACTCTAACAATCCTATCAAGTATAGAAGGCTCATACTTTATCTTCACAAGTATGCAATCATGAAGACGTATGCACAAGGCAGAAATACAGAGGCTTTTTGAGCAATCCAATCTGTAGGGTTATAGCCAATTGATTATGCTCGCATGCACAAAATAGAAATACAGAAACTTTTGAGGGGTGCAAAGGCTACAGGTTAAGCAGCTTAATACATTCTTTGCAGATCGAATGATTTGATGAACTTTAATTGCCAAATCCCCACTATAGGGTATTAATCTGGATGAGTGTAAGATACATGTTGCTGCAATTTTAAATCTGAAGTCTCTCTTACATACAGTTAGACCATACTGTCACAGGAAGATATGGTCATCATAGAGATTGCAAACGGTATGAGAGCCTAGTGTGTTTCTAATAGCAACATCAATAGTGTAAGAAATGTATGCTTGAAATTTTAAATCTAAAGTGTCACTTACATAGGATTAGGCCATACCATCATAGGTAGACGCAGTCATCACAAAGATTGCAAATGGGGTGAGAACCCGGTGTGTCTTTAATAACAAGGGTAGTAACATCAGTTAGTGCAAGAAATGCGTGGCTGCAATTTTATATCCAAAGTCTCACTTACAATGATTAGACTGTACCACAATAGGTGGACACAGTCATCACAGAGATTGCAAATGAATTGAGAACCTAGCATGTCTCTAATAGCCAGGGTGGTAACATCAACAATTTTAGGGATTGTGTGGCTACAGTTTTAAATCTGTAGTGTCACTTACATAGGATTATGTAATAATAAGAGTAATAGTACTATTTTATATTATTACAAATATTTTTAAGAATTTGAACAGTCATCCTAGAAATGAACCGAATGGTCATGTTCTGTAGTTAAATATATTCTTCTCAAATATATTATGTTGCTTAATACCACGACTGCAGGAGAGGCAACAAAATGGATCTAAATGTTGGGTGACAAAAAGTTCTTTATGGGACCATCACATGATGACAACAAGGTCGAATTGAGGTTAATAGGAGAACGACCAGCCTCAGAAAAACGTCTCACAAAATGATTGAATGCCACGATCTCTGCCCTTTAGTTGGAATATACATTGAAGTGTTTAAGCCACATTTTATTATGAAGCGATCAGATGAATAGGGTCAAACTACTTATATGTTGGTTTTAGTGTGAACTGCCCAAGGCTGCCAACCTAAAGGAAAAGAATTTGTTACCTGGCATAATTCACATGATTAGCAGTGCCATACGATAAGAAGAATTGGTAGTTTAACGTATGGGTAGGTTTAAATAGGTAATCCGCATATACAGACTAGGGTTCCCTAAAAAAAAACTCAGATGGCTATGAGGACCACCATTCAAAGGATATAATTAATGGTAGGAAGTAAGTATTAAGGGTTTTCAAAAGATCTGATCACAAGCTTGAATGGTTGGGTTCCCATGAATGCAGATGATTGCCACAAAATAGATTAAGAGGAACCCTCGATACATATGGCTACAGATTAATGCTCATGAAAATGGAAGGAACAACTAGATAACAAATACCAAATAGAACTTATAAATAAGGTTTAATGAATGGCATTAAACATTTGTAAGCAAAACTATAACGGCTAAATTTCCAAATTTAATCCTACACTCCAGTCACCCTTATTAAAATTTAATGATGAATTTGCAAGGTAAACATTAATCTGTAAAAATGAGGTACCCGGTCTAAATATTCAAGAGTTGCCCTGTTGATTCCTGTAGCTGCTTTCTCCCTCTCAAATTTCTTTTGACCTTCCTCTTCCCAGAAATCTTTTTCTTCTCCAAAAACCAGGACTCACTTCCCGGATAAATGTAGGAGACAACCTCTCTTCCCGACATCTCATTTTCCCAAAACACGGTTGAACTCCTCAAGTAAATGCAAAACAGAACATTCCTCTCTTTTCCCACAACCCACATTCTCGTGAGGTTCAAAAGTTTAACCATATCAAAAAATTCCTAAACCTCCAATTTGTAAATGACGGCACCCGGTATTATTTTTTTTAAACCTTGAGATATTATCATCATAAATTTATTTTATCAACATTATAGTTGTTTATTCACCTTTACTTATGCATTTTGTTTTCTGTTTAGTTTAATCCGCTTACAACTTGTAATTTAATATTTCATTTAAACATTTATCTAATTTTATTTATTTATTTACTAATTCCTGTTAATTTTACCAAATAATCATTTATCTAATTTTATTTATTTATTTACTAATTCCTGTTAATTTGCCAATTATTAAACAATTAAATCATTTATAAATAATCACAACACATAATTTCCCTAGCACATGTTTATTTCCGTTAGCTTAAATCAACACATAAACTGGATGAACCGAACTTATAGGATGATACTTGACCCCCATGTAAAGCCATAGGACATGACGACAAAATAATGACAATCAGCCCAATTGACGGTGACAACAGGATATAACACTGAGAACTCATCCTTTTTGAGGATGTTGACTGAGTAGGGAACCTTATGTTAACTCCAACCAACAACTCCATTGGCTAGGGCACACTCAGACCTGGTAGTTCAGGTGGAGTCGATGCCTGGTACCTGCATCCTGTAGTAAACAACAAGGTTGTGCACACACACACACACACACACACACACACACACATATATATATATAAACATGTAGTCATAGACATAATGAACAGAAGTCACAGCGTGGTAGGGTACTCGGACACGAGTAATGCGACACTATTTCGTTCATGTAAACACATCATCAAATAACTACATCCATTACCAGTAATGCATCATAATCCTAATCAAATAACATATTAAACTCAGAATAACATTAGTCTATAATCATCAGATATGTCCATCATGATCAAGGAGAACATAAACCATAACATACTAGTCCAAATGTCTCGAAACTGTCAATATGCAGTATAAGACTATCACTATACCAGTGTCATAGGAAACATGAAAATATCATCTATCACAAGTCAAAAAGTGAGGGGCATTACATGCCTAAGATGTGGATCTAATTAAAAAATGTCTCCCACAACAAAAAATGACATGCAATATGTCAAAATTTATCTACAAGACATCCTGGATGCAATGGCAAGGTCCTTTTGGCCTGCAAATGCTCTAAATAGAAGCTTTCTTCTAGATTTGAGCTTAAAAAAACCTCGTTCCGCAATTGTGTCAAATGATCCTCAATTTTAGTGAAACGAAAGCTAGATTTGACTTTCTCGAGCCTCCTAGATGCGTTGGAATAGCCAGTAATGCCACTAGTATAACAAAATTTTTTGCAATAACCCAAATCTCACAAAACACATATGCAAAACCCAGAGGTTAAAATGTTTCTGTCAAACTTTTTTGATTCTCCAGATCATCTGAAGATGCAAGAGAAGAGCATACTAGGTTTTTGGGAAAACCTGCAATAAAGCTTATTAGCCCCCCTCTGAATCTCTAAAAAGGGAAAATAAAATCTATTCTATGCTAGAATAGCTCTGATACCATGTTAGAATCTGAAAAGATTAATAACTCAGAAAACTAATCCAAACGAATAAATATTAAACTATGAAAGCAAATGATTCAAGATCAAAATAACAACACAGAGTTAGTCTCCATGAGAGTAATACAAATGCTAGAAGCAAAATAGCATTACGAGGATGCAAAAGCAAAATATACAAAATACAAACTAGGTAGCATGTTTATATAGAAAAGGGAGAAGGTGGAGGTGGCAACACCAACCAATAGGAAGCAACCATCTATCTGTCTAAAGATAGCAAAGATCTTCCCAAGATAGCTAATGGGTACTCCCTTGTAGGATGGTGACACCTCATAACCCACTCACTTAATTAAACATGCTTTAAGAACCTAAGAAAGATTAATAAAAGGTGTAGGAAAAACCTAGGAATATAGGAAAATAAATAACCCAACTAGGAAATAAAAACCTACACTAATAGAGAAAACATGAGAACTCCTCATCAAGTTAAATTGTAGAAGATTAGTATTATAGAAAATTAAAATAGTGTCATGGGGTGAGGGGTGAGGTAGTAGAGGAAATAGTTGTCAATCTTAATAGGTACAAAAAAACAATCATTTGTAGGTACCCCTATGATCAATGCATTTGAATGCAAAAGGTTGTTTATGGTTAACTATTGTTGATCTTTATAATGCAATTTTAGATTGTGTTATTTTATTTAAAGGCACATAGAGAGAAAATAAAGTTGGCCAAGAGATTCTTTGTGGAATTTATCTTATTTTATTTTAATACTAATTCTAGATGGAAAGGAAGAACATTCTACTTAAATATCACCTACTTCAATGATCAAACATTCAATAGAAACTTTAGATTTCATCTATACAAAATAGATTAAATAGTTATCTCCTTTATTAGCCAGAATTTACCTTTAATATTTAGAAATAACTAAGCAAAATGTAAACTTCAATATTTCATGGTAATTTTTTCAATATTTTGAATCACCTCCACATAACTAAATGGCTATTGGGCTAAGGATGGAAACAAAATAGGAACCTAATAATTGTTAAAAGTAAAGATGTCATGCTTGTAGACATGATAAAGCCTTCCTATATATAAAATTAGAGAGCCATTTGTTAGCAAGGTAGTATTCTAGAGAATAACATACTTGAATAGACAATTTGGATTGAAAAATGATAATATGTTCAACATTATGAGGAATGTGAGATAATGCTTGTGGGAACATGATGATCATTTAGATGCTTCAACTTGATAACACCTTTTTCTAAAAAAATGTTTTATCTTTTTTGAATCATATAATTTAACAAGAGCATAGTATAGGAATTATATGAGGTAGATATGCAGATAAATTACCACTTTCGCCCCATGATTCACACTTAAACACGCTACAAGATAAAATTTAAAATAGGATTAGAGGCTTACAAGTTTTGACGGCCACTTCTTTGTTGTTATGGATATTTGTACCTAAAAATTTTCCCCAATCATTATAATAATAGCTACTTTACAACTAAAGAATTTGTTAACGGTGGTGCAAAGAAATTCCAGTATGCAATAATTACTTAAATCCAAATATTTTCTCTAATTTGTAAGAAATGCTTATAAGGAGAGAAAAGTATTGTACCTTTTAGTTTTCAATTTTTGTGGAGATGTTCTTTGTAGCATCAACTTCTTGGATTACATTGTCTTGGTCTATTGTGAAAATTGCTTTCATTTGAAAGTCTTGCAACATGTATATGATTGTGGATTTGTCTTCAATGTATTCTCCATATTGTACTTGTGTTAATGTAGGGAAGATATTGTCTAGTATATTTTTTAACAATGCATGTTAAGCCTTTCTTGTTTGAAGTCTTAAGTGCGCAATTAAGATGGTGTAAGTGATTGTACACATTTGCTTGCATCTATTACAACGAATTGTATCTAACTCTAGTGTAACAAAGCATTACATTGTAAGGTTACATAATTTATTGTAGATGGGTTCAAAAAGATTTTGTTGGGATAAAGGTACCATCAACCTTACAAATCCTATGACATGGTTTCCATTGTTCTTGGATAGTTCCAACATCCTTGGAGATAGGGTGTTAATTTTGTTCATTTATTCATACAAGATGAAGCTTCAATTGACAACAGTTATTATTTAATTATTTGTATATTAATTAATTATTTTAGACAATAATAATGGTTTACTATTTATTGGTTTGGGCATCTTTTACTTTGGGAATGTAAATGAGGTGATAAGGTCAATCTTGGTGCCCATCTTAGAGTAGCTAATTTTTTGGGGAGTTGTGACAGACATAAGAGAATCTTTGTATAGCTATTATTAGTCTATGACATCTTGTAAGAGTATCCCTTGATTTATAGGGATTGCATGACAAACTAGGAACCCAAATTAGTGGGATTGGTTTTAGTTGATTATGACAAATTTGTAAGAGGTTGTAAGAGTCATGTAAAAGGCTAAGTTTAGCATGTTTGTGGGGCCCAAAATGAGGCATTTCAAATTGCATAAGTATGGATGCCATAATTGTTGAAAGAGTTGAGGGAGGATTCTTGAGTATCATACTTGATGTAATATAGAGTTGAACAAAACACAAAGATCTTGAGGTTGTGATTGAAGGATTGAGGAGATGTGTTGAAATTGTTCACAAGTACATAGGTGTGCTGTCAAATTGGATGCAATGAGGAGATTGGAAAGTATGACTGTATTATAATCTTGTTTTCAAAGTTAATAAAAGCTTGTCCTCTCTTCTATGTGGAGTTTTTTCCTGAAAGGGTTTCTCCATGATAAATTAGAACTATGTTATGTGATAAATAATGGTGTTTTCTGATTTTTCCTATTTGCTAATTTAAATCCATTAAATCTCTTCATGGTATTTCAAAGATTAAGCAAACTTAATTTCAAATTTGCATATAATTTTTAGATTTCTATTTTGTAGTAGTTAAAGCATTGTATCTCATCAGTTGAGCAAATTGAATTTGAGGTTGAAAATTCCCAACAAATTTGAGTACTTGTTTGCAACTATTAGGCTCCCCTCAACCTAGTGAAAACAATATCTAATGTATATGTTTTTTTATGTTTGCTACTAGTTTTTAGGTATGTATAAAAAGGTTAGAAATATTTGTTTACCTTGTTTACTATAACAAGCAATGTTCTCAAGTATTCAATTGGTCCTTTTGATCTTATGTTTGTGATGAATGTTGATCAAACTCTATGGAAGTCATCACCTTTGTGTGTTGGGACTATGTTTTTGAATAGAATAATAGGATATTACTTTATTAGCAGTTTTTTTAATGGATTGATACAAAGGTTTGAAAAGACTAATGTAGGTGAAGCTATCATTTGGAAGCAAGATTATATTATTATTAAAAAGGTGTTTAAAAGAATCTAAGTTTTCGTGTAAGTGTAATGAATGTAGTAAAACTTATAATTGTTTTGTCCATGTCTAAGTTTCCATTTTTTAGATGAAGTGTTATGTTGTGTTCCCAAGACTTTTGCTAATGTTACAATTACAACAATAGTTCCGATTTGATATGTATCAGTACTTGTTGTAAGTTATATAATAGTTGTATCAGGAATCAACTTTTATTGCATACAAATTCATAGAATATTTTTTATGGAGCTTGTACTAGTTAAAATAAGGATGTCATTACAATCTACTCGATCATAGGTTTTTCTTATTTTCTCTTTGAATTTTTTTTATTTCTACACTCCTCCCTACTTGCACTTTATGTTGATGCTATTGTAGAAACCTATTAGAAATGTTTAAAGTGACACTTGTTTCACCTTTCATATTAGTTAAGTCTACATGCACAATATATTTGTATTCTAGTGCTTGTCAATCATTGTGACATGTGATAAGAATGCCTCCTCTAAATACTTGTCCTTGTTTTTAACTATTTAAATTATCTATACTTATAACATCGTCTATTGTAGCTCTTTATCTACATCAAATAATTAACCAACTTGAATACATAGTAATATGTTCATGTGTAGCATTAAAAGAATTGAAATGTCAATGTTTGTAGAGTAATACATTGAGAAGAGTGAGTATAGATTGTACCTTTTGTTATCTTATTGTTTTGTGTTGATATCTCAACTTGCCTTTTCTTTTCTCTTGTAAGAAGAGATTGAAATGTGAGTGTATGTTGGAAGGATTCATGATTGTTATATATAAGTGTAGAATTACTTTAATGTAATCTTAGTGATTAAGAGATTTTAATTAATTGTAACTTAATTGTTAGTGGTGCTTGTATGTTGTGAAATGTGTCGTTTTCACCATATTTGAATGCAGAAACTCTCTTGCATTGATAAATGATATGAGTTTGTATTTGTTATGTTAACATTTTTTTTTTAAGTGTGTACTAGAAGACATATGGTATCGTGAACACTCCATTATGTGTTTATTTTGAAGATTTAATATTTGTTGTTGATGATGTTTGACCAAGCATGGTCAATAAGTGTTAGAACATAATGTTATTAGGGGTCATACCCTTATAACATTTATATAATGTTCTAATATAAGGTTATAAAACCTTATGTTATAAAGCATATACCATTTAATAATTAATAATCTAATAACTATTAGATTATTAATTATTTACAAATAGTTGCTTTGAAAAGGTGTCACTAGTACCCCTTCAGGTATTTTGCCACCCTTTCTTCTATATTTAAGGAGGTTCTCTCTCATTTGAGAGGTAAGTGAATTTGGAGTTTTATAATGAATTATATCACTATGCATAGAAGGTATTATTGGCCATGTGGAAGTATGTAGAGGAGCATATCCCCAGGTTCAATCTATTTTTTAATAGACTATATTTTGTAAATGTTTTAATAAAATGATACTTTATGGGGTTTTCCCCATGTATATCTTGTGTAATTTGTGTTGAATCTATGCTTGTATAATTATCTTTTATATTTATTTTTGTCATGCCCACATTTCCCATGAGGTCACGACACACAAACACACGTGTCATGTCCACATTTGTCATGTGGTCATGACACGAACTGCGAAAAAATTTTCTACTTTTCCCTAGAAACCTACTCGCACGCGTCTGCGTGCTCGGTGGTAATACACATAGGCGTAGACATGTCATCGTAATCGTGAAGGCGAAGGCTGTCTAGGGGTTATACGACACGTAGGGTGTTGCCTCTAGGGTTAGACTGACTTAAATCTGAACCCTAAGTATCCTAGGTGTAGATGAATTTGCCAGCAACGAACACTAATAAAACTCAAATCAAAAAATGATTAATTAATATGGTAAGATGGCGCGTGATTCAAGAGGAAAGATGGAATAAAATTAAATAAAATATCACATACAATAATCCCTAAGATTCTAGAAAAATCTCGGTAGCATAACACGTTTTTGATAAACGCAAAAATAAATTTTAAATAAAACACCAAAAGGAAAAATAAATAAAATATACGATTAAATATTAATTTAACCTAGAAACAAAACCAACGAAATAAAGTAAAATAATAAAATTAATTTAAAACGACAAAACGTCGGTTAAATTCAACCAAAAAATCGAGTTCGTTATTAAACATAATTTTTAGCATTATGTTTAATATCTCACTCAAAATTAATGGATGAGGAAGGAGAGTTTAATTAACTCCCCTCGTAAAATTAATAATAAAATAACTCAATAATTAAAAATGGTAAAAACTTCCGCCAAGGAAAATTGAAATCAATAATCCCATTAAAGTGAATTTAAAAAAAAAAATACAAAATCGATTCATTCAAAAATTAAAAATCAATGTAGAAGAAAATTCCCAAGAGATAAATAAAATCAAATGGGAAAAAAAAGCTTAATTTAAAATAAAATGAAAATTTGAAATTTAAAACCTTCCTCACATTCCTCTCAAGGAAAATATATATTTCTAAAACTAAAATGAGAAAAAGCCCTAATCTAAATTAACACTCTTTTTAATTTTATTTTAAGGAAACCCTATTCTCACAATGAAATGGGTTTCTCCATTGCCCTAAAATCATTTCTCACTCCTTCTCTTTTGTTTTCGTCATGTTTTTATTTTGCCTTCTTTTTTTTTGTGTGTGCAGGTAGAGTTTTGAGAAGCCATTGGAGTTTCCAAGGGAGAAGTTTGCTGCTCCAATAACCAGTGTTAAACTTAGCAATGCTATTCTTTTTGTTTTTTTTAATTCTTGTTTTCTGTTTTGCAGGTTGGGGTTTATCCAGAATGGAAGCCATGAATGGGAGATTACCTCCCATGAGATTTGCATTTAGGTATCAATAGATCTATCTCTCTGAGAGTTAAATCAGAATATAGTCTCTCCCTTATTTTTCATATTCTGATCTAAATTTGTTTATCAAAAAGAAACCACATAAAAATAGATGAAGCTATTCCCATTGTGCAGAATCTGGGAGTGGAAAGGGTTTGAGGGAGGGGGGTGTGGGGAAAGAGCCTCCTTCCCCACACTCCTTCACAAAAGCGGAATTGCTGTGGGCGGCGTCGCGGCCCGCAGTCCATCATAATTTTTTTTTTTTGAAACTATAAAAGGAATACCAACCCTACTCAGCATAATGTTAAATGTATACTATATATTTTTTTAAACATAATATATATTTGTTATCCAAAAAACACCCATTATGTTTATCTGGCCATTCATTACATAATTTTTTTTCTTTTTATAAATATATAAACATCATATAACTTCAGTAATTTCTACCAACTCCTCCAAAACTAGAAAAGATACTCAAATTTGTAAGAACTCTCCTAAAATTGCAAGAAAAAAACTAGAAAAGAAGAACCCCCTTCTCCTCAACAAAAGGAGATAAAATAGGCCATAATTTTGGCCTTGAGGAATGAGAAGGTGACACTTGTCACCTTCTCCTTCCTCCTCCCATGCCACTTGCAAGGGAGAGGAAGTGTGAGGATGACAAGTGTCATCCTCTCATTCCCTCTCAATCCTCACCTCATCCACTTGTGCTCTCACACAAGTGGGGGGGACAAATGGTGAGTTGGATTCTCACTCACACCTCCAAGAAAACAAGGGTCTTGGAAGGAGCACCCACTCACACCTCCATGAGAACAAGGATCTTGGAAGGAGCACCCACTCACTTGGGAAATGATTCCCAACTTTGGGATGGGAGATGAGTCCTTTCCAAGGCATGGCCCATCCCCCATTTTCCTTATTCCAAGAAATTCGTCACTTATACTAACCCATGGTTTAGGGTGACCTAAGGTGAGTCAAAACTAGGGTTAGATAGTCCAAGTTGACCCTAGACTCATGGTTAACCACCTAGGGTAACTTTTGGGACCCTAGAGTTCATGAAAAGGGTTAAAAATCCACATATAAATGGCCCAAGAAAAAAATAATAAAAATACCAAGTGGCATAAATCAAATAAAATTTTACAACACTTAATATTAATCAAAAATAAGAAAAAGAAAGGGTACTAAGGCTAAAAATACTTAAAATTAAACCAAACACAATAAATCATCATTCAATTACACACGTGATCCTTATCCCTCTTGGGAATGGATTAGCTTTACAGGGAATAACATGGTGTGAATCCTACCTCCGATTTCCCGTGGCTAGGGAATGTGAATCCTGCACATCTCGATCAAGTGTCAGTTCTGTCATGCAAAGTGATAGCCAAATCAACTAGAATTAAATTCATACAATCGAATACAGCAATAAACATCTATACATAAATCCAAATTAAACTGCATAGTCCATCATATGACAAATAGTTCACATTACATAAATAACTAGAATCTCATAACAAAATAACATCTAATATAAATCCCATATATCAAACCACAACATATCATCCAATATGACCGAATCGAATCACATGTATCAAATCAGTGAGATAAAACATCAAGTTTGCATAATGAAACATAGTCACTAAGGTCTGATAGTGTCATCTACTGAATAACATAATGATTAAAATAAGGGAGGTAAAATAATTGGCCTCACAATTTTTATATTTTGTTTATAATGATTAGTATCCTAAGATCCTAATTTCTAACAATAAGTGGCCTAGAGGAAGTGTTATTCTTCTCAAGTAAGAAATGTATATTGTTGTAGTTAAGGAATACTTTTTATGTCTTCAAATTTATAGTATATTCATTCATATTGATATTAAAGTTTCTAAGAATTAGTAGATTGTCATTCAAATGTATGTTAACTAATATGTAATCAATAATATCAATTATTTTAGAATATTTTGTATTAGGCAATACATATAAGTTAGTTATTGTAATTTCGGACTTGTTAACAAGTAGTCTTCCCAGTATAGCTTTTGTATAATTGTCTATTGTATAGTACTTTGATTCTATGATTTTTATTTCTTTCTTAATGAATACCATGACTTCGTGTATATGATACATTGAAATAGATTTGAAATTTTCTAACTTGTCATTAAGGCATGAGTTCAAGGTGAAAGTTCAAAGTTGTGACACACTTTTATAAAGGAAATAGCCAACACTAATCTAACTTTTTAACTTGAATCACTACAAAGTGATGTATATGTTTTGAATTTTAAAATGATGTAAACTAATAAAATATAATTTTTTAGTGTATTTTGTGTTTGTATTTTTTTTTTAAATTAAAAAGTTATTTGAATGTATTTTTTATAAAATTAACACTATAATTTAATCGTTAATAAAATACTAAAAAAAGGTTAAGTGGGACATTCACTTTATATAGTAAGTTTTATTTTTTCCTTCAATTTTTTTTAGATATTCATAACTTGAAACTTTAGTGCATGGATTAAGTTTTTCCCCATGTTGATAAACTTATTTTTTAAATAAATCTTAGAAGCTGCATCTAATGAAAATATAAATGTTTTGATGGGACGTCACCTTTTGTCTTAACTATTTATCCAAAATAGGAAAAACTTATATCATCTCAACATGGAATCTCTCCTATAGTGCATCATAATTTTTTCAATTTTTTTAATAAGCTTTAGTATTTTTTCTTGAGAGGATAATCAACATTATATTTTGATGATGATGACCTATTTTTAGTAAAAATAAAAAAGAAAATATAAACACTAATTGAAATGTTTATAAAATTATATTTTTACAAACTACACTTATAGATCTACAAAAGGGTATTTTTAAGTATTTTTTAAATGATTATTTACATGAGTAGGAATAGTTAGAACATAAAATTTTTTAATAATTTTATTCTTTTGGTAAATTAGCCCCAAAGTGATGCTACATATGTATTTAGTAGACACTTACCTTGTGGCCTAGACCTAATTTAACTAAAATGAATCTAGCTAAAACATATGTTTCATCAAAATTGTCTTTTAGATAGAAATACTTAAATTTATTTATGCTGATAAGTTGGCATGAAGTGGGACAAAACTTTGAACTTTTACCCTCCAATGTGTATGTTTCTTGTACGCATATTATGTTTGATTACATGAAATCGTAGTCATTTACAATATCATCAATATGGGATTTTAGGTTGTGTTAAGGAATAAAATGCATGTTTCAATCTTGCTTTTGTTTATGATCAATGCATTTCATTTCTAACTTTATCGTTGATTCTAAAATATTCTCTAATTATATTTAGTAAGTATAATGATTCTATGTTCCATACATATGAAAGTGTTGTGTATTCTAATCCATGCAATTTGATTTTGGATGGACCAAATGCAACTTCATTTAATGTAAGGCATTGTGATCCATGAATTGTTCATGCACATGCAAATTGCACTAGAAATTATTTATTGATTTTTATTTCAAATGGATTTGTGTTTCTTGATATAGGTTTTGTTATTCATAGTATCAAAACTGATTCTTTTGAAATTGAATTTGTGTGTAGATGTACTAACTTTTTGCATTGATGTTACCCAATTTAATTCTTTGAATTGAATCCATATTACATCTACTTTGTCTATTACTATATATGATTTAAATATTTCATTAGAACCATTTACTAATACCTTTTAGCAAATAAATCAACTAACATGTTGAATTTTAGTGTAATTTGTTTTGAAAGACTTGTTGTGTTTGCATATGTTGTTGTATTGTCATGGTTTTGATAAATTATAAAAATTGCATTAATTATAAGTGGTTCACCTGCAACAATTGACAACATTTTGCTATTATGTAGATCCATGGATTTATTTTTATGGAAAAAGGAATGGAAGTATTAGGTCAATTGGGGAGGGTTGAACATAGTTGTCATTTAAGTATGTCATATCATTGTTAGTTTGTATTTTGTTTAGTAGAGGGATGAAGATTTTATTTTTTGGTGCATAGTAGTTTACTATTGATAACACTATATGTTGTCTTTCTAGAAAGTATATAGAACTATTTTTTTGTTCATGAATGGATTTTCAAAGATAAGACTGTCTTGTATAGGCCACGCTTGGTATAAGTCATTGCAAAATATCATATCAATATTTTTAAAATATATACTTTGGTTTCCATTTTATTTCTTACATTCTTTTATCAATAAGGTATAAGAACCGTCTCCCTATCAAAGAAGCTTTATCAATGAGAAACACTTATAATTGTTTGTTTTATTTTTGTAAAGAATTTAGTGTTTTATTGTTAAGTGGGATGATGCTAAATTTTTTAAATGACATAGGTAATGCAAAATGAATGTTGTTCCACCTACATTTTATGTTGATTTTCCTATTTACGTTATTAGTAATCTTTTTTCTATCTTGGGTTACAATAGGCATTTGAATTATAAATGTGTATTAGCATTTGGAAGTTTGTTTTTGTTGTAAATATTTTTCTTGTTCCTACTCCTCTAGTTAAGAAGAGGTATAATTTGGCTTGTTTATATTTTGGCACTTTTTCATTGTAATGTCTTTGACAATTTCTTGTTGTTCTTTGCTTAGAATTCTTCTTATTTTGTGATATTCTATGTTGTTAACAAGTTTTAGATTTTGCGTGACCTCAAAATCAATATTTGTTTATTTTTTGGTTGATAATGATTGCATCCATTGCAATTTAGTTAGTAGATCTATGTTTCAGCTATATTGGTGTTGTTTTCTTGCTCTATAGTTAGTTTTAACACTGATATTTCAATTGCTTCAACTTTTTTGAATGCATTGTCACACATCTCCCCACTTGTCTTTAAAGTTGTATGTATATATCTAGATTGACTGTCTTTTATAATGTTAACATGAAAAGCATATGCTTGTATGAATGTTTTGAATCATTATATTAATGTATCTTCATTATTTTGGAAGGAAGCATATAACAATAGTTTTTCTTTGCAATATTTTTCATAGTCAACATGATTATTGTATTTGACAAATCTGATATTGTCTTGTCGTGTTTCTCAAACACTAAATCAAATTGAACTAAATATTTTTTTTTAGTTTTGTTAAATAATGCATGTAGTAGTCAGTAATTGATTGACACATTAAATTCTCTAATTCATCAAATTGTTGCTTTAGTAACACTGTAGACTTGAGAATGAATGTGTGGTCTTGAGGTGGAATGTTTTTATACACATTTTCTTGAGCTTGAATATAAATGGTTCACTGAAATTACCATGTATTTTAGAAGCTGAGTTGATATTTGATACAAATTAAGAAATGTGTTGCCAAAGTTACATATCATTTGTATAGCATCTATCTTCATCATTTCATGTTATTTATGTATTCTCTTAAAAGAGTTGGTCATAGATTTATCAATTTCTATCATATATGATGTACAATATGATGTTGAAACATATGCACTAAGTACAAATTATGAATCAATGTTTGTCTACCATAATTGTGGGATCTTTCTAGCAAATGTATTGTTCCAAGTATATGCAAGGTCTCTTTTTAGAAGAAGTATTGGTTGTTTCAATGTTGATTGTTGTTGGAAAGAACTAGGTGCAAATTGATAATTTGGGCTTTAGTCTCTTGGAAGTAATATTTATACCGTTGTGTGAGTAGTAAGAGAAGGTTTGTTTGACTCATGTAGTAGATTATAGAAGGATGCGATAGAATAAAATCATTAAAATTAAATGAATACACACTTACACATACATAGTCTTTGTATGCAGAAAAATGGATCAAAGGAATGAAGAATATAAATGACAAATACCCAATACCTTGACCTTCAAACCAGGTCCTCGGTACTTGATAGAAAGGAGTAGATGCACCCTAATCTACTAGTTATGTTCTCTATGATATGATGGATAGAATGAGATGTTGATTACTCACAGATTCTGCAGCATAACACTAATATGAAGATGATGGATATGAGGATCTAGAATGATTTCAAAAGCTTGATGTTGTATGAAGATCCCTCCCAAATGGATTAGTTGAGGCTTGATTTATAGGAGATGAGGGATAAGAATGGATGGCTAGGATTAAGTAAGACATGGATCAAGGCTTAGAGGGGTAGTCATGTGACAAGTGTCTCATGAGGGTTGAATGAGAGGAATTAAGTCAAGGATAAGGATTAAGAATCTTCTAGAGGCTTCCTTTTAATAAGGATTTCTAAAAGCTTCTAGTCATGTGAGGATAGAGACAAATAGAGAATTAAATAATAAAATTATTTAATTTTTGGAGAGGGATGATGTGGAAAATATTAATTAAATAAAATTTTAATTTATTTAATTAATTTGGATATAAGGGATTAAAAAGGTGAAATAATTTAAATAATAAAATTATTTAATTTATGTGGTGAGGGCCAATTTAAATAAATATTTTATTTATTTAAATTGGAGGATGGAGGAAAGTGTGAATTAATTAAATAAATATAATTTATTTAATTAATTAGCTAATGGAAGGATAAAAGGGATTGATATGGGATTAAAGGGATTCATCAAATAAATATGATTTATTTAACTAATTAGGTGATGAAAGGGTTATGTAAAGGTCCTAGGACAAAATGTCATAAGGTGTCTCATAAGGTGGTGTTGACAAGGTGATGTCACAAGACATGCCAATTTTAGGTGTCTACATTTTACCCCTCTTTGAGATGGTGTTGCAACTAAGAGAAGTAACATCATTTCAAAGAAGATAAGGTATGAATGGAAGAAAAGGATGTCTCAGCCACTTAAAAGAGTGACAAAGAGGAATGGATAAAGGGATGGGATGATGTAAGGTTAAAATGATGATATAAGGATAGGATAATCATGTAAGGATAGGATGATGATGTAAGGATAGGATGATGCCTCCTTGAGAGGATAGGCAGGTTGGAAGAACACAGGTAGGCTCTCGAAATGAATGAAAGGGATTGGTCAAAGCATCGAGGAAGAAAGATAAGGCATGGATGAAAGAGATGAATGATACATTATGCTGCAATGAGGTGAGTAACCATATAATTTGATATAGCACTAGACATTATGCACCAAGGTATAAAGACCAGGGTGACAATGTGTCTTGTGCACCCAACGTAATACAACCTTGTCTAGACATATGAGGAAGGAAACTTAGAGAATTAAAGTCCTAATGCACAAAAGGTATGATATGACCTTAGATGCAAAGGGATGCAAAAAATTATTCCACCATACACAAGATATGAATATTAGCTGGAATGATAAGGACTTGATACAAATGCAAGATAAAATGATAACACACACAAGAAAACAAGCAAGCATGCACAAATGATAAAAAAAAGGAATTCTCCTTGTCAAGCTGTAAACCAATGATCAATTGATTGATGGATGGATTGATTGATAATGATAATACTAATGTTGCTGGTCATGCGAAGCAACGCCAAGATTTGATTGATAAGGATAGTGTTGACATTGTGGGGAATGATATACCCCTAGATCAACACAAGGATGTGGGAAAAATATATCCCATTGATGATTTGGTTTATGACAAGATTAGGATCGAGACCAAAGGATGTGATTGGATAATTTTGCTAGATTGATTAGTTTGACTGGTATGAATTGAGGATGACTTGCATTTGGATTTATTTCTTGGATTTTTTGTTTTAGATATTTGGTTTTTTTGTGTTTTTTGAAATGTGTTTTGATGTTTTTTTGAAATGTTTTTGGATGTCATTGAAGTACAATTTGGATACCATAGATGCTAGATACCAATGACAAGGGAAAACCAAGTCTAGATGCAAAGGATGGAAAAGTCATGATATATGGATGGATAAAAAGGATAGGCAATAGTGAAGGGTATGGAAGAATCATGATAGATGGATGGATAAGAGGATAAACAATAGTAAATGGAATGAACAAGTGAATCATAAGAGAACTAGGATGTGATCTCCAAAGGCTATGTTGCTTAGGAATAACATGCCCCATTCTAGGTGTAATGCTTAGGATTGCACATGACAACACTCATGACAATAGGATGATGATAAGATTGGGTGGAAAGGATGAGGTATGTAAAGAGATATCCAAAGAATTTTTCAAAATTTTTCCCCTATATCTTTATCAATATCAAAAGGAGGAAGGGAGGTGGATGGATAAAATGGTAGGTATGTGAGTATAATGGATGAGGATGGTAAGATGAGATGGAAATGGTAGGATGGGATAAATAGAAAGGGAATGATAGGTTGTATATGATAGTTTGGATTCAAGACAATGTGCCCCCAAGTGTAAGACACATAGATAATCAACCTACACATGACACTTGTTTTCTAGGTTTTCACCATGGTACTTATCCAAGGCACCACCAAGGTGGTTTTCACCATTGGACGAATAGATTTCTCTTTACTATTTTGATTTTTCTTGTTTTTTTCTTTTTTTTTTCTTTTTTAGAATATTTGGATGGGACAAGTGGATATGGACAAGAAGGGTGAGGACTCAAGAATCTAGCTCCATAGCAAGGGAATAGTCCCATTAGAGATGGATGTCATACATGGACCATGTCAAATATCAGTATGCTCATAGATGTTGGTAGGGGATTGCATGAAAGGGAGATGGAGTAGGTCGATAATGGATTATGATGGAAGGATAGTGGATTATGATGTAGATTATGAAAGGTTTATGGAAGGATGGATAGTGGGGTGATGGATTATGATGTGGATTATGCATGGAAGGATAGTGGATTATGATGTGAATTATGGATGGAATGATTGTGTAAAAGCATGTACCATAGGGACAGGATGGGTGAAATATGTAGGATAGTGGATGAAAGATAGGGAGATGTAGGTATGTGGAAATGTCCTGGAATGGAAAGGAACCAAGACCAACGGTTACACACACTGTGATAAACATTGAAGCTTTTGATTTGGAAGAGGTGTAGAAAGTAATGGATATGTTTTCTTATGGGATGGTTGATGTAGGAATTTAGGTACCCACATAGACTTAAGATTTTTATGATTTTTGCTTTGGGATTTTTGGGATGAAGGAATTTGAGATTTGTCGATGGAGTGGGATTTTTTAGATTTTTGGGATGTGGATGCTTCATTTGACTTGATTTATTTTTACTTAGGGATCCAAACCATTTTAGTTTTGGACTTTTCTTGTGAAGGTATGGGCTTATATAACCTTTTAGATGGATTTTGCTTCAATTATTTGCATTGGGGCCCTAAGGCATTAGGATCTTTAGTATTTCTTTCTTTATGTAAGGAGGTATCCAAGTTTTTACTTTTGAATCCCATGAACTTGGTGGAAAATTCATGTTTAGATTATGTGTGCATTCGTTGATCATGATTAGGAATGTGAGGGGATGTGTAAATGGAGGGATTAATGGACTTATGGATAAATGGATGAGGGGATTTGAGGATGGGGATATTAGGTGTTGGAAGAAGTGGAGGTGGAGTGGATGTAAATATGGAGATGTTAGGAGTTGGAAGGATTGGAGATAAAGTGGATTTTAGAATGGGGATATTAGGTGTTGGAAGAAGTGGAGGTAAAGTGGATGGAGGAAGGTATTTGGTCACATGCTTTTGGGATTTGTATGACAATGGAGGAGGGATGGAAACATATGGTTTGGGGTATGATGTGGTTTGTGATGGAAAGGGATGGATTTAGAAGGCATGAAAGGAGTACCAACATCTTTAGATTGTTTTCCTTGGGACACATAACCAAGGCCATGTGATCATGGAGGGACTTTGACATGGATAGGCTCCAAAATACCTCATTCATGAAGGCCTAAGCCTTTACCTTGATAATTCATTTTTTGGAGTATGCGATGGACAATGGGACTATGGGTGTTTTGGACACTAGACACAAGCTCATTATTTTATGGGGAGGGTGAGGTGGTGGATAGAAGTTGTTTCTCTCCTAAGGAAGAATATTCATGGATGAAGGTAGTAAGACCAATAGGATATGATGGATTTAAAATATGGTTGATAGTGGGTGATGAAGGACCATTAGGATCTTGAGTATCATTATGCTCACTAAGATCCAAGGTATTTGTTTTATCATATATGTTTAATTGGGAGCCAAGTGTCTCATCAAGGGAAGTGGATGTTTGTAGAGCATGGATAGGGCTAGATGGAAGATGGATAGGAGTAGTTTGGATGTCTTGCTCATGGATGGTTATGGGATTATGAATAGATGGAGTGATAATCTCTTGACCATGGATAGGCTCTTCATCATAGATAATATCTTGATCATAAATAAGATATAGGTTATGTATAGGTTGAACTTGGATTGCTTGCTTATGGTTAGAAACTTGATCATGGATAATATCTTGATCATAGAAAATATATAGGTTATGGATGGGTTGAATGGGGGTGCTTTGATCTTGAGTTGGCTAAAGGGTTGATGTTGCCACATGCTTTAGATTATACTCTTGACACAGCTCTTCATTTTCTTTAATGGAAGTGGAAGTGGGAGACTCTTGGAAAGGCTTGATAGGCCCTTGATGGTCAACAACATGAGAGTAGAATGGATCTAGACTTGGATTGATGGTAGTAGACTCTTCAATAGTCTTGATGGGTTGTGGGCTACATGATGGGGCTAGAGGAATAGACACGATGTTTGAAGGCTCTTTGATAGGCTCAAGGATAGGTTTTTGATGACATGGAGATGGTTGATTCCTTGATAATAGCCATTTGATCACATCCTTCATAAGTGTATGGGTGTATGGACAATATAATGGATGGATAATAAGGGTAGATGTTGTAGGCTTATGATTAGGATTAGGTGGGGGTAATGGTATTGGACATATTAGGATAAATGGATTGGATGGAGGGATAATGGTATTGGACATATTAGGATTTGGATTGGATGGAGGGATAATGGGATTGGATGGATTGGGATTTGGACTAGATTGAGGGATAATGGGATTGGATGGATTAGGATTTGGACTAGATGTAGGGATAATGGGATTGGATGGATTAGGATTTGGACTAGATGTGGGGATAATGGGATTGGATGGATTAGGATTTGGACTAGATGGAGGGATCTAATGGGATTGGATGGATTAGGATTTGGACTAGATGGAGGGATAATGGGATTGGATGGATTAGGATTTAGGCTAGATGGAAGGTTTTATGTGATGGGGTTTATGGTTTATTTAACATGTGGTTGGGAAGATCCTCCTAATGGATTGGGAATAAAATTATAATTGGGAGGAAGAAAGGGAATTATACCAACATCTGCAGGTATTTGATATCCTAAACAAAGTATCATTCAAAGATAGGTGTGGGGATTTTTGTCAACAATATGGTCAAAAAGTGCTTTTTTATAATGGGTTTTCATAATATCTTGAACTCTAGCTTTAATATCCAAAGCAATTTGGGTGGGATTATTTGGTCTTTTTGAAGATAGTGATGTTGATGGGATAGGATTAGGAGGTTTGGAGGGATATTTTGATGGACTGATTGAAGGGGTTGATGGATTAGACAATTGGTAGACCAATGGATTAGGATCAAGATCAGGTCCATGGATAAGAGGAGGGGATGATTGAGAATTGGGATTGTATGGTGGTGTTGGTATAAGACTAGGAGGCTCTTGGATTGGCATATGATTGGATGATGATGGAGGGTACTCACAAGATGCATAAGTTAGAGTGGTGTTCCCCTTATCAAAGATAGCATGAGGACTGATGAGTGCCAAGTAGCACTCATCTAAACATGCCTTTTTACTTTCTTTTTGCCCTCGTTTCATTCTGCATGTCCTAGTATTTGCACTATAGAAACTGTAAAGTCTTATTTTAATGATGCTAATAAGAGATGAATTGCTAAAGATTATTGTTTTGATGAAAAGACTTATGTTGCAGTGAAACTAATGAAATTGTGTAGAAAAATCTCTTTTTGGGTTTCACATGTGTTATTACAAAGGCAAAAGGTAGTTTTGAAGAACTCCAGAGGTAATCCTAATCATCTCCAGAGCTTGGTATGAAGGACACTACAAGGTACTCCAACATTTTCTAGTTTGTTGGATGACCTCTGGAGTAGGAAGTAAAGTAGAGAAGATGACGGTCTCCAGAGCTGTGTCTCAACAACATTTTGGAGCATCTTGAGAGATGTTGGCAGCAGCCTGATGTCTCTGACACTACACAAAATCTCCAATACTATTGGTTACCAGGAATCTCTAGGGTGGATAAGGTGCTATAAAGCCCACTCATTCATGCATGAGCATCCCAATAGATGACTCTAGTTGATCATGGGGAATGATACACTTTCACTTGTCTTTGCATCAGATTAGAATATTTCTTTCAGTCCACTATTTTGGGAATTAAGTTCCTTTTTATCAAGCCTTGCTGCCTATTATTGTTACAAGTTAAACTCTAGATTTAGTGCTACTTTTAGTATCACTAAAGTCCTTTTTCATAGTCTACATGATCATACTTTAGATGGATAGTCGCATATCTTAGTTTAGAATAAGAGATTGTTTATATCTCAAGATGAACTAATTAGATAAAGTAGTTAACATGCTAGTAATATTATGATGCTCAGGTTGATATATATTTGGGTTAGGAACAACACAATAATAATTAGGATTTTATAGCAGTATTATGTAATTTCATTTTCAGAGCAGAACTTATACTTTTGAATACAACATACTTTGATAAGAATGGATTAAAGAAGAGTTGTGTTGTTGCATTTCTATTTTGAGTTTCTTGTTTAGCCTTTTGTTTTGAAGGTGTGGAGCATGGGCCCACTCTTGCCAACAGACTGGAGGCTATTATCTTTGCTTCATTGTCTTATTTATAGTTTTCATTAGAAGTATAATTTTCCTACTTTCATAAGATAGGTCAATTATTGTCTAAATAGATTTGTTTCCAGTAAATGCATGTTTCCAACTTTTGTGTGATTTAGATAGACTCTTTCAGCAATTTACTGCTTTACTCTTTAGATAAGATTTCCTTTCAAGTAGATAGTTAGCAGTATTGATTTATTAGGACAGTTCAATTCAGTAAGTTAGCTAAGGATTGTTGATTATTAGGTTCCTTATTGTAAATAGTTGAAGACACAGCTCTAGATTTGACATATTAAAACATGATTAAATGCCAAGGTACAATGACCCTTGTCATTTTTGGTGTCATTGCTGAGGATATATGTTTATAAGAAAACCCTAGTTAACAGTCCTTTTTAGATTAAATTGAATCTATATGGTTAGGCCTAGGGATTCAAAAGGTTGATACATCAAACAAACACCCAAGCAAAAAACTATAGGCGAAAGTAGTAGGGTGGTACAAGATCTTATTGAAGAGGAAGAGGAACACTTAGAACCTACCTTGGAAATTACACCCCAATTTGACATTCCCACAAGTCCTCAAAATCTTTCACTCTCTAAGTATATTCAAGAACTACAGGAGAAACACTAAACAGATCTATTAAGAGGATCCATTTTTCTACAGCCTCACACTGAATCTTGGGAAGAAGAAGCATCAGACATGGGGGATAATCATAATGATGAGGCAGATCCTCTGCATGAGAATGCAAGAACCTTCTCATACCCCATTGTTCTTGCTCCTGGAGACAATGCCCCTATGAAGAACATTTTACCTTCAAACCTACCAACATTCTAGGGTCTTGCTTTTGACGATCCAGATTAGTTTCTATTTGAGTTTAAGGTCTTATGCTAGACATATCACTATGGATCAAATAATCAAAAACTCAAACTTTTCCCATCTACTCTAAAAGATTCTGCCATGAGGTGGTTCATGCATTTATCCCCAAACTCCATTCACTCATGGGATCAAATGGAAACTGAGTTCCTGGACAAGTACCAAGACTACTACAGGGTCAATGATAAAAAGGAGGATCTGTTTAAAACTAAACAGAAAGAGGATGAAAGTTTAGAAGACTACCTATATAGGTTCAACTATTGCTTGAGGAGATATGGCAACCCTGTAGCTCATAGCTTATCCATAACTCTATTTGTAAAAGGATTAGACAAAGAGTCAAAACATGCATTGGATCAAATGGGGAGAGGAAATATCAACAAATTGGACATGCCTTCTATAGAGGAAATCTACAGAAACTACTCTAGAACACAGGATGAGTGAGAACACCAAGCTCCTTAAAAGGGAAGAATGATATATGCAAATTAATGGAGGAGTTTGCAAACCTAAAGATAGATATCTTAGTCTAGCTAAATACCACGTTAGATGGAATTTAGACAAACACTAGAATAACTAAACAAAACAGAACAACTGAACCTCTTTCCATATACTATCCTAGGTGTAGGAACAAACACCTTTTGAGAGAATG
This sequence comes from Cunninghamia lanceolata, assembly GCA_027924645.1. NCBI lineage: Eukaryota > Viridiplantae > Streptophyta > Pinopsida > Cupressales > Cupressaceae > Cunninghamia > Cunninghamia lanceolata. The sequence goes on along the minus strand of BSBN01000719.1, from coordinate 6,194,088 downwards.
CCCATTAGATAAGTTATAAATCTACTAGATCTGTGACAAAGAACACCCTACTAGTCATTGTGATCAGCTCCTAGCCTTAAAAAGCTTGACTAAAAAGAATGCCATAATAGAAGAGGAGTTGAACTATGTAGGGAAAAAACAAATTTGGTCATTTCCCATACAACCAATACCCAAATTAGGATTCCTATAGGGGTCCTTCAATCTGGGGAAACAATCAATGGAATCCAACTTGGTAGGGACCTCAAAACATTCCTCCATGGGTACCACAAGACCGGTCAAGCCAGCAATGGAAAAATAGCAGTGGCAAAACTAACTGTGGGTAAACCAACAATGGCCACAACAATTTCCATCACAATATGGACCACAACACATGCAACCTTAGTGGAATCCTTAGCAGGGTTACAATCAACATTACCAAGGTCAACCTAGACATTTCCAACCTCAGCAACAAGCAGTCCTAAATGGACCCCCCAACACATAGGGACAGTCACAAAATGATCCAGTTAGTCAGCCACCCTTACCAGGTCAACCTATAGCAAATCCATGAAATAAATAGGGAACAATTTTTTACATCACAGAGCAAGAAAACATGGCTGGTGTAAACTCTATTTATCTAAACAACCTCCAACTACATTCTGGGAAAGCACTACCAAGACCATCTCCTCCACTTATAGTTGAAGTAACTGATGATATGGAACCTAAAAACCCATCCAATGAATCCCAGGAGAAGATTACTATCAAAACTGTGCCAAAAGAACAGCCCTTAGGTAACTCTAGAGTTCCTCCTAAAGGAACATCTCTAGAGATCACCTATGGGACTGCTTCTAAGATGAACTTTGGAGCTGCTCCAGAGATTGAAAAGCAAGCACCTTACCCAAAATGGCTCAAAAAATATGTCACTCAGAAAATTGTCCTACAAAAACAAGTCCAACCTACCATTGAATCAGAACTTCTACAGGAAATCAAGTAGTTGAACATTGAAATTCCACTCCTGCAAGCAATCAGGAATGTGCCTGAACTGAATCAATTTATCAAACAATATTATGTTAAAACCCAAGGTAGAAAGAAAAAATTCCCTACCACCATTTAGGTGGAAGGAAAAGTAGTAGACCTTCTTGTGGGGGAGATGCTCCTCCCAAAATATGGAGATCCTAGGAACCCTGTCATAACTGTCCACATTTCAGGGGTAGAAATATCTAATGTTTTGGTTGATCTGGGGGTAGCAAGAAATGTAATGACAATTCACACCCTAGACAAATTGTCCATGACCGGTGTCCAAGCCACGTCCATAATTCTCCAATTGCTGATCAATCATTGGCTATTCTAAAAGGGGTTTTAACTGATGTTCAAGTTGTTGTGGAATCATGGGAATTCCTGGTAGAATTTATGATAATGGAGCCTAGAAACCAAAGAAATGTCTATCCTTTGATTCTAGGAAGGCCATGGCTAGCTACAGTAACAACATCTATTGATTGTAGAATTAGAGACATGGTCATTTCAAATGGGTTAGACTTGAAGAAAATCTCCTTGTATCCTCTAGCTAAACCATCCATACACTATTTAGGAAAAGTGTGGCTAGATGTGCCTAATAACATGGAAAATAGTGCCTCAGTAGCTATGGTTACCATCAAGGAACATTTGGGTGACTTAGAAGAAGAAATAGACTATGACACACCTGAAGATATAACTCACATTCTCATTGGGAAAGATACAATGGAATTAGCCCAATACTTGAGGAGAGAATTTTTTACTGCTACCCATTGTACCCTTGCAAATATCATTCCTTGTGGAGAAACATTCTATAGATACTTAGGCACATTTCACATGTTACTTCCACATTCTTGTCCTCTTAACATTATGACTGCAGAATATGGGATAGGAACATCTATGGATCATATTACAAAATAAGTCATGATCTTACCTGGGAAAACATTAAACATCAACACTCAACTAACATAAAAATAGGAAGAAGCACTTCTTAATCTCCTTATCTTCCATTCAACAGCTTTTTCTTGGGAATATCAGGATATTAAGGGCATCCCTCCTAAGATCTATACCCATCACATATACACAGAAGATGTCAAACCTGTTAGACAACCCTAGAGGAGATTAAACCCTGCTAAAAGACATTATTAAAACTAAGATAGAGAAATTGCTACAAGCAGGGTTCATCTATCCTATTTCATATAGCCAGTGGGTTTCACCCTTGGTTATGGTGCCTAAGAAGAATGGAAAATGGAGGGTATGTATTGACTACAAAGAACTAAACAAATCCACAAAGAAGAATTATTTTCCCTTTCCATTCATTGACCAAGTGCTAGATATCCTAGCAGAGAAAAAGTACTTCTCATTCCTAGATGAATTTAGTGGATATAACCAGACTCAAGTAGCACTAGAAGACTAAGATAAAACCACCTTTACATGTTCATGGGGAACTTTTGCATATAGATTCCTTCCATTTGGCCTATGTAATGCTCTAGCTACCTTTCAGAGGGTTGTTTTAGTCATTTTTGCTGAGTTAGCTAATGAGTGCATGGAGGTCTATATGGATGACTTTACTGTGCATGGGGACACCATTGAATAAGCCCTAAGAACCTAGATAAAGTGTTGCAATGTTGTGAAAAAAATCAGCTGTCCTTGAGTCATGAAAAATTCTTTATGATGGTAGAAGGAATTGTCCTTGGACACGAGATATCAACAAAAGGGATCGAAGTAGATCAAAACAAAGTGGAAGTAATAAAGTAGTTACCCTCACCTAGGAATCAAACTGATGTTAGAAGCTTCTTAGGTCATGTAGGATACTATAGGAGCTTTATAGAACATTTCAGCAAGATAGCCACTCCTATGTTTTCCCTACTAACTAAGGATGCTGACTTCCAATGGACAGAGGACTACCAAACAACATTTGAAATCATTAAAGAGAATCTTACAATCACACTTGTTTTGAGGGGACCTAATTGGAATCTACCCTTTCACATACAAACTAATGCTTCAAATGAATCAATTGGCGCAGTCTTAGGATAGAAAGAGGAAGGGGAAGGTACGCATGCAATCTACTACATCAGTAAGAACCTTACCCCTACGGAAAAACTACACAACTGAAAATGAATTCCTGGCAATCATCTATGCTATTAACAAATTCAGGTATTATATCACAGGGTATAAAATCTTTGTGTACACTAATCATGTGGCCATTAAATACTTAATGAACAAACTTGTAGGTGCAAGGATAATTATATGGATGTTACTATTGTAATAATTTGACATCACTATCATAGATAACCTAGGGAAATTCAATTTGGTTGTTGATTTTTTATCAAGGTTGCATACAGGTGGAGAAAACTATCCAGTGGAAGATAAGTTTCTAGATGAACATCACTTTGTTGTTTCTTCCACTACACCTTGGTTTTCTAACATAGATAATTTCTTGGCTACAGGTTTGTTTCCCTCTCATTTCACTTCTAAATAGAAAAAGAGATTGGTAAAATAAAGTTTGTCTTACAAATGGTTGAATGGTCTATTGTTTAAATGTGGTCCTGACTTTATCTTATGCAGGTGTTTAAGAGCTGATGAAATCTTTGATGTATTAAGGGCATGTCATGATGAACCCTCAGGTGGATATCACTCCTCACAAAGGACAATCCACAATATTCTTGGACCTAGTTACTACTGGCTATCTCTCCATAAGGATGCAAAGAGGTATCTATAGCAGTGTGATCAGTGCCAAAGGATGAGTTAGCCAACCTTCACCTAGGATAAGTCACTACAACCTCAAGTAGTTTTAGAACCATTTGAGCAATCGGGCCTAAATTTTGTAGGGCCAATTTCTCCACCATCTTTAGGAAAAGAATATATTTTGGTCTCTACCGATTATGTAACCAAATGGGAAGAAGTTTAAGCATTGCAATTTGCAAGAGAAGAAATATTTGCTGATTTCTTATATAACAAAATCTTCTTGAGGTTTGGAGCCCCAAGATCAATAGTTTCAAATAGAAGGCCACAATTTACTTCTTAGGTAATTCAATCCTTCATAAATCTATACCAGATTAAGCACAAGATATCTTTACCTTACCACCCCCAAGAAAATGGGTAGGTAGAGGTGACAAATAGGGAGCTGGAAAACATCCTGACAAGAACAGTGGCCATGAATAGGAAAGATTGGGCCAGCAGGTTACTTGAAGCAGTTTGGGCTTACAACACAACATGGAAGTCAACAACCAAGTTTTCACCCTATGAACTGGTTTATGGGAAGAAACCCATATTGTCCATAGAGTTTAAGTTGTAAACACTAAAGTCATCATTGGACATTGGACTGCCATTATCTATAGCAGAACAAGATAGGATTCTTCAACTCAATGAATTGGATGAAATTAGGACAGAGGCTATACAACAAACAAAACTCATTCAGCATCAGAGAAAACAATGGCATGATCAACACATCAAAAAGAGGACATTTCAACAAGGGGACTGGGTTCTCTTGTCTGATTCTAAGTTCAAGGAGTTCAAGGGGAAATTACAAACTCATTGGATGGGACCCTACCAAATTAGGGAAGTTTATGAAAATGGAATAGTTTTGTTGGCATCTATTGATGGAGGAGAAAACACATTCTTAGTAAATGATCACATAATTTATCTCTATCAAAGACTTGCTACAAAGGAGGAGTTTACCAAGGACTTGTGCTTGGTGACAGAGGTCACAACCTCTGCCATAAATTGAAGAGATTCAAAGGATTAGAGGAAAAAAAGGGTTGAAAACCAGTAAATGACAACCCTTCTCAAAAAACAAAAGAGGGGATGAAAACCAGTAAATGGCGGCCCTTCTCCAAAAAAAATAAAAAATTAATTAATTAATTAAAAATAAAAAGGGAAAGATTGAAAACCAGTAAAATGGCAGTCTTTCTCGCCTAGGGAACTAAAAACCAGCAAATGGTAGTCCTCTTCTTCATGCAGGATTTCAACAGGAGTCTCCCCTTAGCCAACCAAGTGCATCTTTGGAGAAAACTAGGAGCATCTCTGGTGCTTCACCAAACTAAAAGCAATTCAAACATTTGGGGCCCACCTTTCCAAACATAAAAGTAGGGACACTAAAAAGTGGTGAGGTCACCATGACTCACCCTCCACTTTTAAAAAGGGAAACCCATGCAGAAAAAATACTTTACTAGCTGCCAATGAAGTATCATTCACACACCATCCAATGATATCACCTGCTAGCACGTCACATTCAAATCTATCTTCAAGAAAAAGGTGCAATATTGTGCACTGCTGACATGACATGATGACTGATGGGAGAGTTGCACGAAGGCAAAGTCACATCAAACCTCATCAAGATGGTAGCGCAACAACCCAAACATATCATTTAATCATCACAAAAGGTAATTCAGGTACTTCACTTGGATTAATTAATTATTACAAGTCTTTTCATTTTTATTTTTGTGTAAATTACCTAGACACGTACACCTCGCCATTATTCCTATCTCAGCCCATGCATGCCACCATAACTACCTGAACTGACATATCCACTCTAAAGTGTCACATCTTTCCTTACAATCATGATTTAACCCCCCAATTTGAATTATTCAAGTAAACAAAACCCTCCTAAAACTACACAATCACTGTTAGTGATACTCAAACAAAAGAGCTTCCAAACTCCAGGGATAGTAGAGCTTTCAAACTCCATAAATAGCACAACAACAAATGTAGCAGACCCTTTTTGTAGAAACAAGGGAGCTCCAGAGTTAGGGTTGGTCTGTAACCACAGAAGAAGAGCTCCAGAGGGGGACTTATTCCAACAAAATCCACTCAAGGAAACAAGTTAAAGGTGAGGTTTTATAATCAATACAAATAAAGAGGGGGAAAGATATTGTTAGAACAACGTGGAAGTCAAGAAGAAATCTGAGCTCAAAACACCAGAGGGATTGTTTCAAGATCATGCCTCAGTGGATGTGTTGAGAAATGCATGGTGGTTAGAGTTCTTGGAAAATTTTGAGGGTTACCATGAAGACATAGTAGATGAATTCCTTTATAAACTAAAGAATAACCAGACAAATGTACATGGAGTGAGAATTGTTGTCTTAACCACCATCAACAACAACATCTCAGGCCTGACAAAACAAGGTGAGAGGTTTTATCAACTTAAAACCCTCTACTTTGATTTAATCAAAAATTTCTCAGTAGATAATAACCCTGAGGTGCAATTACACTTAAAGAAAGGTGAAGTAAAAGGGATCATAAGGACTTCACTTCCATAGCCATAGTAATGTTTGGCCATGTAGCTGATGAAATACTTCACTTGTGATGGGCAATTCTCACTAGTACTAGGACCCATTATGAAAATGTTAATTTTCTTAAGGCATGGGCATGCCCATCCAGAATTTAGCATAAACCTACCGAATTTCATGTACTTTTCCATAGTGGCTTCAGTAGATGAATACCAGTAGGGGAAGGGTCCTATGAAGCACCATGGACTCATTCAGTTAATTGTCAAACATAATTTTGTGTCTAGAAGAGGAGGGGAGGCCTTATGGTAGTCATTTTTGGATAACACACATAAAGCCAAAAAGAAGAGCAAGGAAACTACTGAAGAAGCACCTTCAACCTCCACTTAGGAGACTGAAGAAGAGGCACCCTCTACTTCATCCCCAACTACTGGTAAAATTAAGGGAAAGAAGAAGACAGTAGAGGAAACACCAACTTCCATTCCATAGGAAGCATAGGTGGGTCCAGCTACTAAGAAGAGGAGAAACGGCAAGGCAATTGTAGGAGAACCCTCAACTACAGTTGAATAGGTAGAAGAAACAATTGTAGAGCAACCCTTAGGAATAACTCGCACAACAAAATGAAAACTGACCCTAGCTGAGGAGTCCACCCCAGCTGAGAAGATAAAGGATGCTATTGTTATTGAGGAAGAGGTAGTAGGGGAGTCTACCAAAACTCCCAGGCCTAAGAAACACAAAGACAAAATAGAGCAGAGAGAAACATCAAAAAGGCCTCCAAAAACCCCTTAAGTCCAGCAAGCATAAAAGGATAGAGGAAGACTCAGAGGAGTCAGATGAAATTCCTTTAATAAGAAGAAGCACAAGGAGAAAAGTGACTAAGGGAAGTGCTCCGGAGACCTCTACCCGTCCAAAGGCTCCAGAGATCCCTGAGCCATAGGATACCCAAGCTCTAGAGGTAGCATATAGTGAGGCCCTTATTATGTCCTCAGATTCTGAGGGAGATATACCAGCACTAGAGACACATTCAAAACTAGTGCTCCAGAGCAGAAAAAGGAAGAGGGAGCCCACTCAAGTAGAAAAGGATATTTCCCTCCTGGCAGAAGTCCTTGTAGGGTTTAGGACCTCTATGACCCCTCCTTGAGAGTAGGCTGGACAATCATTTGTCCCAGCCTTTGTAACAAACCAAGAAAAGGAGCAGTAGGATGAGGCTCAGCAAGAGGGGATAGGAGAACAAGAGGAACATTTTGACAGTGGAGAATAGGGAGATATAGTGATCCCAGATGTAGAGTTGATAGAGGGAGGAGAAACAGGGAGTTACTCACATCCCTTTGACCAAGAGGATATTGAGATCCCAAGGGAACAATAGTTAATGGAGGAAATTGAAAACCTAAAAAGATTTTTGTGGAGCAAACTCTTGGTCATCACTGACCTCAAAAAGGTCATGAAGGAAAAAGAGACAGCTTAGAATCAAAAAATTGAGGAGCTAAAAAAGAAAGTAGAGGAGAAGCAAGAGATCATTGAAAACAAAGAGGTTGAGATCTAGAAAAAGAACACAAAGGCAACATAGAACACTTCTAGTGTTATCAAAGCTAGGGACAATTGCATTACCTTGATCTCAACCATGATTGATAAAATGTAGAGCCAGGCTTGCGAATTAACAAAAACTAATAATAAAATAGATGACCAAGCAGAGCTAGTCCAAGAATTTACTATCCCAATTGGCATTGCTAAACAAGGTACACAAATAGATGACTATCTGGGGACACTTTGGATAGACATTCCTAGAGCCTTGCACCATTGAGAAAGAAGATGTAGAGAGTTAGAGGGAACAACTATAATGTTGCAATTGCAAAGGGTAGTGACAGCCATGATAGAAAAGGTGAAAACTCTAGACAATAAAGTCATCAATATAGCCACCCTCTCATCTGAGATTTTAGCTTGCAGACCCCTTAGTGGCAACTATGCTATGTTTTTACAAGAGAGAGTCCTCTAGAGGAAATTATTACTAGTTCTCTCTGATATGTCTGGGAATATATAGGATGGGAAGGATTTCCTCATGGTGTACCTAAGAAGTTATGATGAAGATAAAAAATTTCTGTGTGAGATGTATTTACACAATTTCTTCATAGAAGACCACACTTTCTTTATTAATTTTTTTGTGGGAGAATGCCAGCTAAGGGCATTCATGTCACTTATGAGGAATCATCATATCTAGAGTGAAATAATGGAAGCTTACATGAAGAAGGACACAGGTATGGGCCTACTAATCACTAGTAGAAAAATAGAAATAAATGACTAAATAAACTACCAAAAATTGGTCATGTGATCAGTAGTTTGGTCATGAGACCATTGATAGTTTATTGCCGGTCATTTATCTCACGGCCAAAATTATGACCAAACAAATTTTAGTCATTAATTTGGTAGTATATTTAGTCATCAATTTGGTAGTATATTTAGTCATTAATTTAGTCATTGATTGTTGTTAACTGGTCATTTATTTAGTCATTGTAATCATGGTAGTATATTTAGTCACTGATTTCTGTCCGTTGGTAGTATATTGTCATTTGTATTAACTAATTTCTGTCCATTGGTAGTATATTTGGTCATTTTAATCATTATGTTTCCATCAACTAGTCATATATAAACAACTAGTACATGATAAACATCAACTATGCCATTTTTTGTTGATAAACTTCAACAAATCTGCTCAAAGGATTAAAACAAAAATGCTGGAAAATAATTCAATGTATATTCAAACTGTATATAAAATATGTTACAAAGAACTCATTTATCAACAAATCTGCTCAAAGGATTGAAACAACAATGCTAGAAAATAATTCACTGTATATTCAAACTGTATATAAAATATGTTACAAAGAACTCTATATATAGAGTTTTCAAGACATAATCTTTCTGCAGTATGCAAATAGCTGATTTATTATGCTTTTAAACTAAAAAAAACTAAAACTAAAGCTAAAAAGCCATCGGTGTGAATGCATGTCTTCAGTGACGCCATTGTTGCACTTGCTCTGTACCTATCCACAATCAAAACACTCAAAATTTGTTAATATTTTAAAAAGATTTATGAAACTTTGAAATATGAAAAACAAAGTGGGATGATAAGGAATTTTACAGCAATATAAGCATATATTATGAAAGTATTCAAGAAGAAATGCATATACAGGTTTGATAGTCAAACTCCATAGTTCATTTATTCATATTTGATTGAAAAATGGTATGATCTATGCAAAGGTAACCCCCAGTATATACAATTTCAACTAAACAACATTGAGGACTAATGTTCAAGTTTGACTCACAAATAATGCTACAACAATATGAAATTTACCAGTAATTACTAATCTGTCTGCAGCAACAAATGACAATATTCAAATAAATACTTTCAAACCTATAGGTGCTCACACCAGGAAAGACTTTGCCTTTGTGACCCTCACAACTGACAACAGTAATATGAACTCAGAATGTTTACAATCAGAAATGATTTCCACAATAAAAAAGGCTGTAAAATAAAAACTTATATAATATCCCTAAACATTTACATTAAGAGAATATTAAAAAATAATAATTAATAGAGGCATTTTTGAAAGCCCTTTTCAATAAAACCATTTTGTGCATATACTCCAATTAACGCATTCCATGAGACCACATTAATGCATCAAAGTAAACATATCAACTGATAATAGCAGAGGTGAAAAATATGCTAAGAAGCTCCCCTTGTCAAGAAGACTACATCATAGACATGATAGGTCATCAATACCAACATAATTCATGCTTATATCATTGCCTCCAAAACATTGTACACCTATCCTCAAGTACATGGATGATATAAGTATCAATCGAAACCTTAGACTACACCGTAGACAACACTGTACTAGCACATATGACATGGTCAGTGCATGTAAATACAGTATTAAAGAAAACAAACTTCCTAAATTAAGAGCATTAGTATCAATATGCATGAGCTTCTAAGTCAACACCATTCACCTTAAACTTGTTAATAGGCAACACATCTCTTGGAGCACAACCACAACTTACTGTAATAGACTCCATACCCTATTTCAAGGCCTGTTCATTGGCATCAAGTCTTGTCATTGAGTTCAAGTACTATCCACCAAACTTGCAAACATGATGGATAAACTTCTTTGACCATCTTTTGAAACTGTAACTTTTTAAGAAACTCTCTCACATTTCCATGATGGCAACAAGACTAATCAAAAGAAAAATATGAGACTATTAGCAGTAGATGGATTTTTTGTGACTGACTAGGGATGACTGCACCCTTCATTGGTTTTGCATGAAGGGCACTCATTGTCACTATGTTATAAACAAGACAATCATTATTTTTGCATCATGCATTTTCAAAATACATCATAATGCTCTGTGAAAGATCATTGTATACATCATCACATCTCACAGTCAAAGAACCATCAATAAACCAGCGCACCATGACTCTATCATACACCTATTATCAATATAAAGTCAAGCATTCCAAGAAAATTGAATACTAGAAACACCCCAAATGGTAAAACCACTGATCATACCAACAAAGGCTGCATTCATAAACATTGACATCATTGTCTAAGATTGTTCCAATCAGGACATCATTCTTCCATGACAGTAAGGTTTGAGTTATAATGCAAGAGCCATGTTAGTAAAGAACCATTTACTCATTTCATAACACTGAACATGATTTTCATAAAACAATAAGAGAGCATAAAAGATAAGTATGTAACACTACCATTGTTAAACTGATCCCCCTTTTTTCTATCTACAGGTGTGTGCCAATCTTAAAGTTTTGGTTTTGCATAAAAGATAAGGAGTTCATTTTTTTTTAATTTCAAGTGTAGTTTGATGTTCCATTGGTGGGAAAGAATTAGCATCAGCAGGAGAACTATACATCGGTAGGAGTCCCTTTGGTGTCCATTCGATGGCTAGAATGAACACTGTCAGCAGGACATGGTATTATCGCTATGACCTTGGATCTAGTTTCTTTGATAATTTGAAATGGTGTTGTCATCTTTTGTTCACATAGCGGTGACATGGAATGCCACTTGTGCTCGTGGTGGGACCATTTGTGTTATCAACAGGACCAAGTTGCATCGGAGTGAGGAATCTTATCATCCCTTTGAAGTTCTAACTTCGGTGTGACTCCATCTCTTCAAAGTGATCCATCTATACGTCTCTCCGACATCCTGATAATGCTCTATGGTGGGGTTCGCTATGCTAGATTCTCTTTTCCTTGAGATAATGCTATATTGGTATGACTCTAAACACCATCTCTTTGATATGGCAAACTTTGATTAGTCAGTCCAAATAGCTCTTATTCCTCAGTGGGACCCAAACCCATGATTGCATGCATTGATTGGCGAATAAAGAAAAAATTGGCATTTCAAAAGAATATCTATTTGGAGCCTGAGTGGATACTAAAAGTAGAATGTAACGTTTAGAGCTGCGAGTAACATATAATGGAAAAGAAGATGATTTGCATGCAACCAGTAATGCCATGGATATTAAATACTACATGAGGAAGCAAGGAAAACACAAGGAGTATGTGAAGAAGTGGGGAAAGAACTCTAGAGAGAGAGCGCCCAGAAAGAACATTTTGGCCTTTGTGTTGTAATCTGTGAATGTATTCTATTATGACATTAGATCTGCAACTCAACTCAATCTACACCTCTCGTATGGCCAAGAAGATTTCTTGGCTAAAGTGACATTACATAAACATTTACATGTGAAATTATACAAGGAAGAAATAAACCCACATCCATCCAACATAAAGTCATGCAGAGAAACTATTGCAAACATCTAAGGCCACAAACAATCAAATGCTAGCAATACATTAGCTATACTTCCAACGGTACTGTTGATAATGAATAAACCAATGCATTCATCTTAGCAAAATCTCAAGAGGTTATAATTAGAATGAACCTTACCTGAACTTCGCTGATGTACATAAGCTTTTCCTCCATCATTTTTTGTGTTAACTACACAAGTAACATAAGGAGATCTGGCACACCTTCTCCAATGAAACCCATAATCAATAAATGTTAAATACAGCTGAACAACCAAAAATCTAAAAAGCAATTCTATCCAGTATATTGTAACCTCAATTGAATATGGACTTGAACATAGAAAAAAAAGAGATTATAAGAAGCTACAATGCTTATGTGATAGAAATCCTAGTTCCCTAATGTCTAGATCATGATCATCCTGCCCAGTCCTTGAAGCCTTTATAGTAGTGTGCACACACACTTGAAAAATAACCATTAAACTTGACATTGAACTTTTCTTCACTGCTAAGTTGGGTAAATTTTGATAAATTGGAAAAGCTCAAGTCATACCTGATTGCACTAGTTGGCACAATACTAACATATTTCTTCACTTCTTTATTTCTAAAATATAGCTCAGAATTCAATCCTTGTTCTTTGAGCTTTGTAATAACCTGCATTCATTGCAAAAAATTGTTCAGACTGAAGAACAATGTGAAAGCCTGATAAAATATTTCCAATCTTTGACCCTACTTTGAGAGATAGACTTTTTCATTCTATGATTGTATGTTTTAGATCCCATTAAAAAAATGAAGCTTGTACAAAGCCAAACCTGAGTGAGTCGGTGTTCAAACTCATTTTGAACATCTTTGTTGTCGTCAGCTACTGGATTGACAATCGCGTATTCATCGTGGTCAACCCTTTTGTGGTTGAGTCTAGATCAGACTCTTCTTCTTCTGCAATACCTTGCAGGCCGTCGACCTTGACGCCCAGGGCACAACCCTCACTCCAAAGAGTTGTTGTTTAATATTTATCTTAACCTACATTTTGGGGCATTCATCCCTAGCACGAGTTGCCTCTTTATCAACTTGGGGATCTTCATGTAGGATCCATCTCAATTGCCTTTCCTCTTTTTTAGAGTTTAATCTTTAAAAGCATACTACCAGATAACGTGGGTCAAGCTGTATTTCTCATTAAAAACCCATGTAAGGCCGAATAGGCCTTCTATGCTTTAATCTTGCCATGCATAACATGATGTGGTTTGGTGGATTGCAATCTTTGCTGGAAGACACAAAATGAAATTATTGATACAGCCTTATAAGTATTTGCAAAGTGAAGGTGTAAAGTTAAACTAGCTAACCTTGATGAAGCGGGAAATCAATTTCTGACAGATTGTAGAATGTAGCAGTTTGTTTGACTTAGGTGTATTGATGAAGGGTACACAAAATTGTACATTTGAGTTTCAAGTGCTTCATCAAAATGTAGTTCCACTACCTAAAATCTTTGCCTGATTGGCACAAATTTGGCTTACTGATAATGCCATTAATGTTTTAAGTTAATGCAATTGGCAGGTGCTGAGCTAGACTCTAGGATCTTGGCTAGCATCTCCCATCTCGAGCTTTGGTGCCTTGGGATAGGTTTTTAATCCATAGAATATTAATTCAACATTATCTTTGTCTGATATGACATATCAGACACATATGCAAAATGGGCCAGTCTTTGGTAGGCACATGACATAGTTGTCATGTTGGCAACCTTGCCAACAACAATGATTGCATGCTACTTAAAAAGTTAAAAGAATGTCTTAAGTTATACAAAAGTTTGAACAAGAAATGAACCCAAAATAAAGTTTGTATTTGTTGTCATTTAAGGAGTAATCTTGCCAGGAGAACCTAAGCCTTCATGTTTCAAGATTTTGAAAGGAAGCAAGGTACGTGGAAAATGCTACCTACACTGATCTACTGAGGAAAGAATTATGCAAATTTCAACTTTTACAGTTACAAATTAAGATGCACATTAACAGAAAGATAATAACAACTTCCAAATGCAAACACAAAACTCACAACACAAGATATACGTGGGGAAAACCCTTACAGGTAAAAAACCCCACACTCCAAAGAAGCCCAATATATTATTCAGGAATCACGAAGATTACAATATACTTGTAGAGCAAGATTTTATAGGAGTATATCCAACCAGAGATCCAGGAAGTAACTTGACATCTATAAGATTCTTTCATACAACCTTCATCTCAAGTTCCTGATATATAGGAGATACAATATAGTACACTGCCAATGGTAATTACAAAACCATGAGCTAAAACCACCCAAAAGTGGGGTCCAAATTATCTCCAATCAAAGATGCCTTGTGATGTGCCAAACCACACACCAACATGTGTAATTCTCCCCTTTATAGCTCTTTTATGTGTCCAATATGTTTTTACATTTCCCAAAATAGAAGGTCCAACTTTCGGAGGCCATAACTTTTGATCCAGGTGTCTGATTGATGAATTGTTTTATGTGTCGGAAAGCTCGTGAAGAGATCTATCACCCCATGATCTGCTACATTGGTTATCCCAAATTTTAGGATGTTTAGAGAAGTTTTGATTCTGGTAATTAAGTTCAAAGACTTTTTCTGGCAGTTTCAAAAACTAGAAACTTTAATATCTTGCGATCTAGATGATCTTGAGACAAAACTCACCCGAGATATTCACTTAGTTGTTCCACGCCTTCTGGGAAAAATTTTAGGTCAATCTGAACTTAATCGAAGAACTTACTAAAAATAGCAAGTCTCGCTATTTTTAGCTCTCTTGGAAACTTTTGGAAACTTTGAAGGTTCCAGACCATTCTCCAAGATAAAGGGTATTCAAAAAGACCAAAACTTGGAAGAATAGTAATCTTTCGAAGTTACAAGGTTGAGACACTTTTCTTAACATTCTCCCACTTGTTGAACACCTTGCAAGAGCAAAGGAAGTATCAACACCATGATTTAATTGCTAGGGGCCGAGAGGCCCATAGACTCTGAACACCATTTGAACTTCTTTGTGCTCATAGGTTTTATTAAGGAATCTACAACATTCGTCAAAGTATCAACGTTCTCCAAGTTTACCTTCCCATCCTCTACCATGTCACGAACAAAATGGTACTGGACATCAATATGCTTAGTCCTCGCGTTGAAAGTAGGATTCTCTGCCAAACACATGGCACTCTGATTGTGACAACAAATAGTAATCTTCCTTGCATCAAACCCAACATCAGAACACAATCTCTTAAGCCAAATGGCTTCTTTATAGGCATGAGTTGCTGCCATGTACTGAGCTTTAGTAGTGGACAAAGTGACCACAAGTTGCTGCTTACTCATCCAACTAATAGCACCACCAAACATAGTGAACACATAAGCACTGGTGGATCTCTTGCTGTCAATGTCACCTGCCTAATCTGAATCCACAAATCCATGAATACAAAGTGAATGTCGAGGTCCTGTAGGATAACCATGATAACATAAGGAATACTCAGAAGTACCCCATAAATATCTGAACACTCTCTTAACTGCATCCCAATGTACCCATCTGAGAGTAGCCATAAATCGACTAAGGACTCCCACTGCTTGGGCAATGTCTGGTCTTGTACAGACCATCGCACACATCAAACTACCAACTGCACTAGCATATGGAACTCTGCTCATATCCTCTATCTCAGAAGGAGACTTTAGACAGTCTTCAACAGATAACTTTGTCCCCATTGTAACAGGAATAGTCAAAGGTCTGCAATCCATCATGTTGAGTCTCTCCAACACAGTTAACATACTCTAGCCTAACCAAAGTTTTTTGTTTGCTCTGTCTCTACTAATTTCCATTTCAAGAATGTATTGAGCTACCCCTAGATTTTTCATCTCAAACTATGCTGACAACTAAGACTTTAAATCAGAAATCAAACTTTTACCATTCCCAATGAGTAACATATCATCGACATACAATGCAATAATGAGAATGAGATCATTACAAACTTGCAATAAACACAATGATCTGATTTTGATCTCTAAAATCTAATACTCAACACAAAGACATCAAACTTCTGGTACCACATCCTAGGAGACTGTTTCAAACCATACAAAGACTTTTTCAAACCATACAAAGACTTTTTCAACTTGCAAATCAAATTTTCTTTACCTTTCACCACGTAGTGCTCTGGCTATGACATATAGATTTCCTCCTCCAAGTCACCATGACGGATGTTGTCTTCACATCCATCTGCTCCACTTCTAGATCATACACTACTGTAAGAGATAACAGGAACCAAATAGATGTCAGCTTTACAATGGGAGAGAAAATTTCACCATAGTCAATTCCCTCCACCTTAGAATACCCCTTCGCAACCAATCTAGCCTTATATTTCTCAACACTACGATCTACACCGAATTTCTTTTTGAACACCCATTTGCATCCAACAGGTTTTTGTCCTTTAGGTAAGGGTACTAAGTCCCAAGTATTATTCTTTTCCAAAGAATCCATCTCTTCTTCCATGGCCTCCTTCCAGGAACCTGCATCTTTCATACCCATAGACTCTTTCATAGTTCTAGGCTCATCGGTGTTAGAAATCAAAGCAAAAATACAACTGGAATCATGCAATGAATAACCAAACCTATCAGGTTGTTGCCTTATCCACATGGACCTCCTCAAAGGTTGAGGTTGAGGTTCTTCATCTTCTTCTGAACTTTCAGAGCTACTAAAGCTCTCCTCATTATCAGGTCCAATAGATGTTTTTGGTTCAACTTTCTTAGGGATGGAAGGAAGCTAAACCACGCCATCTTTCTTTGGCTACAAGACAACAGAAGAAGGATTGAGCTCTCTGAAGATCACACTTCTGCTATACAGAACTCTCTCAGCCACTGGATCCCAAAGCTTGTACCCTTTCACATCGATGCCATAGCTGATGAAGATACACTTTACAACCTTGTTCTCCAACTTAGACCTCTTCTCCTTAGGCACATGTGCATATGTCTCACAACCAAATACTTGAATGTGTCTTAATGAAGGCTTTTTACCATACCTTACCTCCATAGGTGTCTTATCAACGAGAGCTGATATAGGAGACCTGTTAACCAGGTAAGAAGCGGTAGAAATAGCTTCAGCCCAGAACTTTTGTTCAAGACCAGCTCCACTTAGCATACTCCTTGCCCTCTCCATCAATGTTCTATTTATCCTCTCTGCAACTCAGTTCTGCTGAGGGGTATACAGAGTTCTCTTGTGCCTCTCAATCCCCTATTCTTTATAGAACTTGTTAAAATTTGTTGAACAGAACTCACCACCATTGTTAGTCCTCAAACACTTAATCTTTCTATCCTTATGATTCTCTACAAGAGCTTTAAACTCTTTGAATCTATTTAAGACTTCAGATTTACTTCTAAGGAAATACACCCATGTCCTACTATATTCATTAATGAATGAAACAAAGTAAACAAAATTTGAAATCGAAGGAACATTAATAGGACCAAACACATTAGAATGAATCAAGTCCAACAACTCAGAAGATTTGTGAGAACTGGAATAAAAATAAACACGATTTTGTTTTCCATAAATGCAATGTTTGCAGAAATCGAACTCAAGCTTACATTCATTCATACCCTCAACAAGATTTTTATTTTTTAGGGTCCTCAAACCCTTTTCACCAATGTGACTAAGCCTTTGGTGTCATAACATTGTCTTCTCAGCTGAAAGTTTCATCTCCATAGAATGAGCACCCTTAGGTACCCAGAAAGCACGACCATCGAAAGTAGATGCAACAGTCTTTTTTGCTACTAGTTCCAATGGTGAGGATGAAGACTTTCAAGCTCTCTTCTTTGAAACAAAGGCAATATTGCACTGAAATACACATGCATCAAACTAAAACAGAGTGCCAATCTGAACACCCTTAGCTAACACCATAGATCCTCTAGTCATCTTGCATCCTTCATTCGAGAAAACAACCTGCACACCCTCATCATTTAATTTAATTACAGAAAGAAGGTTCCATGTCAAACCAGGGATATGTAGAACACCATTGATTCCCTTTACTCATCCATCAGGGAATCAAATCAAGACTCTTCCATGGCCAACAATATCTAGGTGAGAATCATCACCCAAGTACACCTTTCCACCATCGTATTCTTCATACTTCAAAAACTAGCCTCAATGCGAGGTCATGTGAAAAGATACACCAAAGTCAATAAGCCACACAGCCTCAAATGCATGCATTACCAAGGCAGCGACAAATGCTTCTCCTTCATCCTAAGAGGACTTGTCAAAATCCAAATCATAATTCTTCTTCTTTTTCTTTTTCTCCTCCTTATACTCCTTGCGGAAGTGACCAAGTTTGCCGCAAATCCAACACAGGGCCTTGGACTTTCCGGGAGACTTAGATCTCCCATGGGATTTGGATCTTCCTTTTTCTTCCTTCTTCTTATCCTTTTTCTTTCCCTTCTCTTTATCTCTACCACAAACCACAAGAGCCTCCTTAGCTGATTCAAAAAACTTTCTCCCCATCTCTTAAGACAATAGTGAAGAAACCACTTCATCCATCTTGAAGGTCATAGTGGTACTCCTAATGGCCATAACAAGGTGGTCCCATGAATCTAGTAAGGAACACAGTAATGTCATACATCGATCCTCCTCCTCCATCTTCACACCAACAGAAGTCAACTGGGCAACAAGCATATTGAATGTATTCAGGTGATCAACGACAGATCCTCCATCTTCCATCCTTAGAGAATATAATTTCTTTTGCAGGAATAACTTGTTCACCAGGGATTTAGCTTGATAAACATCTCCAAGCTTCTTCCAAAGTTCCTTTGCAGTCTTCTCCTCATGGATATTTAGGAGCACTGAATCAACCAAACAGAGTCTTATCAAACCCTTAGCTTTTCAATCTTTGAGATCCCAGTCTTCTTGAGACACTGTTGTTGGTTTTGTACCTGATACGGCTTTCCATAAATCTTGATCTACAAGCATGTCCTCCATTTTGAGTTTCCACAACTTGAAATTACTGCCATTAAACTTATCTATCTCAAACCTCCCATATGTGCTTGCCATCTCTTACCTGCAACAAAGATTTCAAAATCCTCTACACAAGCTCCCACTCAAACAAAGATCAGCTCAAAAAACCCTCTACCCAACAACTAGAACTAAAGGTGATCAGGCTCTGATACCAACTGAAAGGAAGAAAGGTATGTGAAAAATGCTTCCTACACTGATCTATTGAGGAAATATTTATGTAAATTTCAACTTTTACAGTTACAAATTAAGATGCACATTAATAGAAAGATAATAACAACTTCCAAATGCAAACACAAAACTCACAACACAAGATATACGTGGGGAAAACCCTTACAGGTAAAAAACCCCACACTCTAAAGGAGTCCAATATATTATTCAGGAATCACAAAGATTATAATATACTTGCAGAGCAAGCTTTTACAGGAGTATATCCAACCTGAGATCCAGGAAGTAACTCGACATCTATAAGATTCTTTCATACAACCTTGATCTCAAGTTCCTAATATATAGGAGATACAATACAGTACATTGCCAATGGTAATTACAAAACCATGAGCTAGAACCACCCAAAAGTGGGGTCCAAATTATCTCCAATCAAAGATGCCTTGTGATGTGTCATACCACACCCTAACATGTGTAACTCTCCCCGTTATAGCTCTTTTATGTGTCCAACACGTTTTTACATTTCCCAAAACACAAGGTCCAACTTCTGAAGCCCATAACTTTTGATCCAGGTGTTTGATTGAGGAACCATTTTATGTGTCAAAAAGCTCATGAAGAGATCTATCACCCCATAACCCGCTACGCCAGTTATCCCAATTTTTGGGATGTTTAGAGAAGTTTCAATTCCTGTAATTGAGTTTAAAGACTTTTTCTAGCAGTTTCAAAAAATAGAAACTTTAATATCTCTCGATCCAGATATGATCTTGAAATGAAACTCACCCATGATGTTCACTTAGCTGTTCCGCACCTTCTGGGAAAAAATTTAGGTCAACCCGAGCTCAATCAAAGAACTTACTAAAAATAGTAAGTCTCACTGTTTTTAGCTCTCTTGGAAACTTTGGAAACTTTGAAGGTTCCAGACCATTGTCCAAGATAAAGGGTATTCAAAAAGACCAAAACTGGAAAGAATAGTAATATTTTGAAGTTGCAAGGTTGAGACACTTTTCTTAACAGATTTTAGACTTTGGCTATTTTACATAAATATTTAGCCATTATCTGGAAGAGCACCTCTACTTAATAATAATGTCATTTTTAGCAACTGTATCCTATTAATAAGAAGAAAATTTTCTTGAAATCATGATATATGGCATTTATTAATAAGACGTCACATCACCAATTCATCTCTTCCTTAGAGATAGAATTTTTCATTCTATGATTGTATGTTCTAGATCCCATTAGGAAAATGAAGCTTGTACAAAGCTAAACCTGAGTGAGCCAATGTTCAAACTCATTTTGAACATCTTTTGACTGTTGCTTAAAGGTCATTCCTTTAGGAGCATTTAGACAAGCCTTCCAACCATAGAGCCTATCCACCTTAATAAGTCAAGCACACAGTAAAAGCGTTTTGTGTCAGTGATTTTCAAGGTAGGAAATTTTTCATGAAAATTAATGGTAGATAGATATTGAATACACATTGAAACTACCATACAGACTTACCTTATTCAGGACAACTACAAAGGGCGTATGTCACATTTTCAAAATATTTAACGACTCAAGTGTTTGTGGTTCCAAGCCATGCATAATATCAACAACCAATATAGCAATATCACATGAGCTAGAACCCCGAGCTCTCAAATTTGTGAAAGATTCATGCCAAGGAGTGTCAATTACTAGTAAACTAGGTACCCTTAAATTAGCATTTGCCTTCAACTCTTTTGTCCTCTCACGTATGTTTTCCATTGAAAATGTCACTCTAATTTGCTGAGTGATCCCTCCTGCCTCACCGTCCTACACATTTTTCTGCCGAATACAATCGAGCAACTTTGTCTTGCCGACATCGACATGACCAAGAATGCAACAAATAGGCAAGTGCAAATCATCCACATTCCTTTTTGATAGTGCTTCTACCTTCCTCACCTCTCGCTTCCTTGATGTTTCCTATCGCTTGTTATCCTCTGTGTTTTCTTCTTCACTCTCAATTTCTTCACTTTCAGAGTCTTCTTCACTTTTAGGTTGCACTTTTTGAACCTACTTTACAGACAAAGATGGTTTAACAGGAGGGGAAGGCTTTGCTACACTTGACATGGGTGTTGATTTAGGCATAGATGCAGCTATATTTTTTACTACAACAGACTTAGATGTAGGCCCAATAGAACTCTTGGTAACTTTGTTGCTTATAGAACTCTCTTCCTCCTCAACAAAAACACTTTTAACATGTAAAGCAACATCTTTTTCATCCCAACTTTTAGCATCCCAATCATCTTCCTCCTCCTCTTCGGTTTCCATTTTCTCTGCTCCACATTCATATGAGCCTCACTCTCAACAGGCTCAATTATCATTGCATTGACCTCTTCCTTTACTTTAATATCATATGCCTCTTGAGGAGTTTCATCTTGGATGTCATGGTCTTCTGTTAGCATAGCCTGTTGAGAAGCTGCAAAATCAGTAGTAGTAGGACCATGCTTTTTCTTCTTTGTCTCATACTTTGGTTTCTTGGGTGCTTAAGCAATTTCTTCCTCCCTTGAAACATCAGATAAACCCCCACTTTGGGCAAGGAATTGCTCTCTAATTAAAGCCAACCTGTGAGCTTCTTCCTTCTGCTTGCTAGTTAGTAATTTGCCCTCTACCTAAAGCTGTAGCAACAGTCCCCTAGTACCGGTTGAATAATATTTTCGTGTGGCATACAAACTTATAAAAAATGAAGGTTCAAGTTGCAAAATAATTTATCAGTTATGTCAGGGGTTGCATGAATGAATTGGCATTGCTCTCAAACATCACACTATTTATCTATTTGAGCTCCTTTAGTGAAGGCCATTATCAAATCATACATTAACAAATTTATGGGGTGAGGTCTACTTTATGTGATTATGAACAATCACATGTACATGTATTTTGTGTTATAAAAAAGGCCAACATAGGCAAAATGGGGCTGTGACATTAGAAGGGTCAGTCTTTGATTCAATTTCAATGCTTTTGACTAGAATAAATGACACTATTATAACTACTATGTTTGACTGTAATAAATGCTATTGACTACAATAAATGTTGTGGGTTGCTAGTGCCAACTGAGTACAGTGTACACAACAAGGAATAGTTTCATGAATGCAACTTTCCACTAAAGTAAAAATTATAACTGAAAACAAATATGTGCATCACTTGCTAAATGTTTAGAAAATATGTTTACACAGGATATTGTATTTGGCATAAGACCAAATATTTTTACTCATTTGGGCCTCATAGATGCCTTGGAAAAGCAAATTAATTGTTCTCACAATATTTCTTTTAGGAATTTTGTCAAACTGTTCACATGCATTGTCTATGCTTCTAAATTTTGTATGCATGTCAACCAAGGCACCTACACCTACAACATCTGACAAAAAAACCCTTTCTTTAATGAATATCTATACCCTGTTCCAATGCTCCCATTTTTGCATGGGTTGGAGATGCTGGCAAAGGTTGTAGAGTCCAATTTTACACCTGCCAATTACATTTGCTTGAAAGTTTCTAAATCCATGGGAAACTATAAGGAACTTGAAATCTCATCCACACAATGCAAGACACAAAGAAAATTAATCACAATTTTTCATTATTCAAGAGAGATTTTTGCATAAATTCTTCTTTATTGACTTTTGTGCATAAGTTCTTGTAAAGGCCATGGTGATCAGAAGTGGCACTTGTAACTACATCATCTAACAAATCCACTTTCAATTATGCTTCGATGGATGCCCCTACCCTACTTAAAAGTTTCTAAGGCCTTTTCAGCAAAGCCATGTTGACCATATCCTACAATCACGGCATTCCATGACACTACATTTCTTTGAGGCATTTTGTCAAAATTGATCACATGCCTTGTCTCTACTTCTACATTTCACATACATGTCCACCAAGGCACTTGCAATGACATCATCTAACAAAAAAACCCATTCCATTATGCTTTTATGGATGTCTACATCATGTTCCAAAGATGTCATTTCCACATAGGTTGCAAGGAAGCTAGCCAAGGTTGCAGAGTTTGGTTTTGCGCCTACCAATTGCATTTTCTTTAAAGTTTATAAAGACTTTTAAAAAAATCCATTTTACATGTATCTTGTTCAATCATTACATTCCATGAGACCACATTTTCTTGAGAATTCCTTAAAGTTGCACAAACTTCCAAATGTGAAATGTGCAAAAAAGTTAATGTGCCTTGTGCATGTTTCTACATTTTGCATACATGTCTACTAAGGTAGTGGCCACTATGACATATGATGAATTCCTCTATCCTTTATAGTTTGATGGAAGTCCATACCTTGTTCTAAAGCTCCCATTTTGGCATAGGTTGCAAGTATGCTAGCAAATATGGATTGATGGGGTTGGAGGCATGTTCATTGCATTTGGTGAAACATGTGACTACCTACTTCTACACTTGGCATACAAGTTAATAATCTTATGTCAAAAATTTGTGCCAAAATTTAAAGATTAAAACATATAACCAACAAGAGACATCACTACAACAAATCCCTGTGATTAGCTCCCTTTTTTGCTGCGTTTTTTTCTTCCACCCACTATTTTAATGTATTTTTCTCCATTTTTTTGAAAAAGAAGGCACTATTTATCGGGATGGCACTATTTTTGGCATTTTTTGTGCCGACCAGAACAAGTCGACGCTAAATTAGGCACCAATTAGCACCTACTTTAGCTCCTACTTTAGCACCTAAATTAGCATCACATTTAATGTCTGGTTTAGCGCCTATTGTAGCACATGCATTAATGCCTTATTTAGCACCTTATGTAGCGCCAAAATTTAACACCTGATGTAGCGTTTGTTTTAGCACCTAATTTATGGTTACTTGGGTTTAGGAGAATTATTTAGGGTTTAGGGTTTATGGTTTTGGGATTAGGGGTTAAAGTTTAGAGGTTTAGGGTTTAGAGAGAGATAGAGGACCAATAGGAAGATATAGAGGAGATCAAGGGGAGAGATAGGGAGATAGAGAGTGAGGGACATGGCCAGAGACATAGGGAGAGAGATTGAGAGGTAGAGGGACAAAGGCGATAGGGAGAGAGGGGAGAGATAGGGAGATATAGGTTTAGGGTTTAGGGTTTATTGTTTAGGGGTTCAAGTTTAGAGGTTTAGGGTTTAGGGTTTATAGAGAGAGAGGAATGATAGCTGGGAGATATAGAAGAGATTATGGAGAGAGATAGGGAGATAGAGAGTGAGGCACATGCACATGGCTAGGGACATAGGGAGAGAGATTGAGAGGTAGAGGGATGATAGAGATAGGGAGATAGAGGTTTAGAGTTGCTTGGATTTAGGGTTTAGGGGTTTGGGGTTTAGAGAGAGAGAGAGAGAGAGAGAGAGAGAGAATATTAGAGATAGGGAGATATATAGGGGTTTAGGGTTTCTCAGGTTTAGGGTTTAGGGGTTAAGGTTTAGGATCATTATTTAGGGTTTACAGTTTAGGGTTTAGAGGTTTAGGGTTTAGTGTTTAGAGAGAGGACCAATAGCTAGGAGATATAGAGAGTGAGGTACAAGGCTAGAAACATAGCTAGAAGTGATTATAGGGATATATATGGAGAGTGAGGGACATGGCCAGAGACATAGGGAGAGAGATTGAGAGGTAGAGGAATGTTGATAGAGCTAGATACAGAGATAGGGAGATAGAGGT
Source organism: Cunninghamia lanceolata (assembly GCA_027924645.1). Classification (NCBI taxonomy): domain Eukaryota; kingdom Viridiplantae; phylum Streptophyta; class Pinopsida; order Cupressales; family Cupressaceae; genus Cunninghamia; species Cunninghamia lanceolata. Next base: position 6,169,250 of record BSBN01000719.1, on the reverse strand, counting down.
TTAGGGTTGCTTGGGTTTAGTGTTTAGGGTTTAGGGATTTGGGGTTTAGGATTTAGGGGTTTAGGGTTTATGGGTTAGGGGTTAGGAGATAGGGGCATTATTTAGGGTTTATATATGTTTTAGGGGTTAGGGGTTAGGGTTTACTAGGGTTTAGGGGCATTATTTAAGGTTTAGAGGTTTAGGGTTGCTCAAGTTTAGGGGCATTATTCAGGGTTTATGGTTGCATGTCAAAAGAAGTCTCTCTCTCTCTAAATCCCTCAACCCTAAATAATGCCCCTAATCCCTAACCCCTAACCCCTAACCCCTAAACCCTAAACCTGAGCAACCCTAAACCTCTATCTCCCTATAATCTCTCCCTTATCTCCCTCTCTCTAGCTATCATGCCTCTACCTCTCAATCTCTCTCCCTATCTCTCTAGACATCTCACTCACTCTCTATCTCCCTACCTCTCGCTCGATTGTGATCTCCTCTATCTCTCCCAATCTATCTCCTCTCTATCGACTCTACGTACCTATCTATCTCTCCTTATCTCTTGCCTTTCTCTATATCTCCCTATCTCTCCCCTTTGTCTCCTCTATCTCTCCCTATGATCTATCTCCTCTCTATCTCTCTATGCCTAGCTATCTCTCCCTATCTCTCTATCTCTTGCCTCTCTCCCCTATCATTCTTATATCTTCCTATCTCTTCCTTCTATTAATTCTCCCTCTCCCTTATCGATGAAGGAATTAATGAACAAGCATGGAAAACTTATAGGACTCTCTCATCTCTCTCTCACTTTGTCTTTGTCTCTATTTGTCTCCCTTATCAACAAAGCAAATGGAAACAAGAAAATTATTAGGACATGAAAAGAGGGTCGATGAGGATATAAATTGGTAGTCGGATGAAATGGAAACAAGCTGATAAAACTAAAGTTCATTGGATGGGAAGAATGATGAGAGGAGAGGTGGAAAATAGTAAAATAGGGAAAATTTGGTGGGATCTAAAGGAAAATTGGAAAGGAAAAGGATTTAACAAGCTAGGAGCTGGTAGATAATATATAGGTCTGAGAGAGAGAGACAGAGACAGAGAATTGCTTGGGGTTAGCAGTCAGGGTTTAGGGGCATTATTTAGCATTTATGAGTTTAGTATTGCTCAAGTTTAGGTTTTAGAGTTTACTAGGGTTTAGGGTTTATGGTTTAGGGGAATTATTTAGGGTACTTTAGGGTTTATGGTTTAGGGGTTAAGGTTTAGAGGTTTAGGGTTTAGTGTTTAGAGAGAGAGGACCAATAGGGAGATATAGAGAGTGAGGGACATGGCCAGAGACATAGGGAGAGATATTGAGAGGTAGAGGAATGATAGAGATAGGGCTAGATAGGGAGATAGAGGTTTAGGGTTGCTTAGGTTTAGTACTATTTTTAGGGGTTTGCGGTTTAGGATTTAGGGGTTTAGGGTTTATGGCGGGTCAGGGTCAGGTTAGGGCTTATAAGGGGCATTATTTAGGGTTTATGGTTTAGGGGTTAGGGTTTAGGGTTATTAGGGGCATTATTCAAGGTCTACAGATCTTCAAGGATCTAGATAGTGTGGCTATACACATTGCTACACATGTTGGTGGTGAGTTAGACACATGGAACATCAACAACCACATGTTATGCTTCCATACATGTGTGCCACCTAATGCCATTTATACTGCAAAACATGATCATATAATTGGCACTGTATGCATCTGACACATGGTCATGATGTCCACGTATGCCACAATATGTCACAATGATCTACTAGTTGGCATGACCATACAAGTTTGAGTAAATTTGTTCTCATCCCATCCATATAAGAAACGCACCATACAATATGTTGGATATTTGTCAACATCCACATGTAGAATAACTGATGGTATTCTTGAACAAATGCTTACTTTGTACATTTTGTAGAGTAAAAGTGAGGTATACATAACAAATTTTCATCTTACCTATCTATATATTTCCTTTGTTCATTTTGAATAGAAGTTACATATATGTTAGAACCCTTCTATATTTGAATGTGTTTTGGTTTACATATCTATTTTCCTTTATGTATTCTATGATCTTATTAATTAGGTTAATAGATAATATATGATTGTCCCTCACTAGTTCACCTTGGGAATTAGATGAAATAACATCTGAAGTTGACTGTAAATTAACATGGTGAACATTTTGTTGATTTTCTTGCTTATTTTCACCTTTTTGAAAACTAAATTTTCCTATTGAAAATTTGAAGGATGAGATTGATATTTAAGTGCATTAGACTTAAGAATTTGATAGTGTATCAAAATCATCATTAGGAATTTGATAGTATATCTTTGTTGACAAAGTTTAAAATACAATAACATAATCATGATTGCACTCATTAATTTGATCCTTGTTTGATGTTGTCCTATTCCTAATTCAATCTATCTTAATAGTGAAGTAAAATTAATAGATGGGCAACCCATAGAGAAATTTGTCATCAATTTTGTTCCTCAAAATTGTCTCATGATATGGTGAAGGAAAAAATTACCAAAGATAAATTGTGATTATTATTCATCGACCTAAAAACTAATGCACTGTTAGAAATATAGACACCTAAATCTTACTATGGCCTAACATCACACCAAATCCATCCCACATCTCATCTTACAATGTTAATTAAATAAATCATATTTATTTAATTAACCACTTTAATCATTCCTCCTAATGTCATTTTAATAAGTCACTCTATTTAATTAATAAATCTAACCGTTCTTCTGACATTAATTAAATATTAACTCTTCCTCTAAAGTCTTATCCTTAATTAAATAAATCCACATTTATTTAATTAAATAAATCACGGAAACATTCCCCCACAACTAAATAAATACATATATCATGGCCATTGTGAAACAATCTTGACTATTTTTGACTATATGAGTGTTTTTGTTTATTACCGTTGTCCCATAGGTTAATTGATTATCTTTTGCAGTTATGCGGGAACAAGAGGAATAAAATATGGCACATACTGCATTCCTACAAAGCATATAAAAATAGTTTATGGCTTAGCGGTAGGAAGCAGTTGATATGAAGAAGCTACCGCTAGCCCATGGACGGCTCATCTGACACTTGCAGCTTGGCGGTGTTCATCTCATGCTTGGTTGTGTTAGTCTCTTCCCGCGGTCTCGCGAAGGTTTGAAAAGTAACCGGTGGCATTGCGGTAATAACACTTATCGTGTCCCCACAAGGGTTTCAACCGAGGCCAGCGATAGAGCGGCAAGAGGTGAATGTAATGGGTTTTCACCCCTGTCGTCTCACTACGGTCATTCATAACATTTGTAGTTGGGCGGTAAATAGAAGGACATCAGGTAATAATTTCCTGCGGTCCCTCAGGGGTCAATCTAAGAATTTGTGGTCTGGCAGTAAAGGATGAAATAGAAGTGTAGTGGCTGTAAGCCACTGCTATCTTGCGATGGTCATTCATAACATTTGTGGGTGGGCGGTAAACAAATGGACATCAAGTAATAATCACCTGCAGTCCCGCAAGGGTAAATCTAAGCATTTGCGGTCTAGTGGTAAAGGATGAAATAGAAGTGTAGTGGCTATAAGCCCCCACTATTCGACAGCCAGTCTAGGCAAACCTTGCGACAATGCGGTAAAAGAAATAAATGGCAAGCACATTCAATGTAGGGTCGTGGTTATTGAGATTGCTGTCAAATCTTGAGAAAGGAATTGAATGCTGAGATTTCATGATCTCGTGGCACGAACCAGAGTAATGGTGATATGATGAACTCCTTGGCTAAATAAGATTCAAATATTTCTTGGCATTTGCTCATTTCAGAGAATTCGCAACTTGGAGAAGGCGCAACTTAACTCAGTGTGTTTTCTGCAAACTGCAATTGACTAGGTAAGTTCATTCCTGCACTCTCTGATTAGAAGTTGGCATATATTTCACTCTATTTTTCAGTTGCTGGTACTGGGGGTTCTTGTAATTACATCTTTTGTTAATATAAAATTTCTCTTCTAAAAAAGGTTGGGGCTAAGCTTTTGTGTTATATAGTAGGGGGCTATAGTCTATTCTATCTCTGCTACTTGCAAAGTTCCCCAATTTGACTGTGATGCTGACCGAAGATGCAAATCATGTTCTTATCCATTCTTAAATGGGTTTATTTTTAATTTTAAATAATGTTCTTTTATTCCTATGTCTACCTACATTAATTGGCCATGTCAAGTTCATTTGCTCTTTCACTCTATTTTTCAGTTGCTGGTATAATAAGTTGAATTTTGAAAAACCCTAGCCTGTTCAAGTCATTAAACATGGCACCCAAGAGGTCTGAGTCTTCCAATAAAGGTGATGAGCCTATAGTTCCCAATAAAAGACCACTTCAACCATCTCTACTAGAAGTATTGCCTCGATCCATAGACAAGGGTCCAAAGAAGATGTTCATAGCTGCAGTAGAAGGGTGTCGGGATGCTACAATCCCTATCTTTGGTTGGGATTTGTTTTGGTATTTTTATACAAAAAGGAATGGTGAGGGACCAGTGGGAAATCCATGGAAATTGGATTTGGCAAAGTTGGTGGTGCTTGTTGTATTTGTGGATGTGGAATTGATTAGGGTTCTAGGACAATTTTACCATCCTGCCACTAAAATAGTCAGAATGCCAAATGGATTACCATTGGTGATAGTAGACAGGAATGCAATTGTTGACTGTTTTATGTTGAACAAGCAAGCCCTCACTCAAGTGGATTTGCAGAGATTTGAATGAGATTACACAAGCCTGAGGAAAACACTTGAGAGAGATGAATTGCCAATATATATGAGAAGGGGGGCCAACAACAGAAAAATTAAGATTCCATCAAATGCTATTGAGCCTTTCCCTATGGAAGAATTTGTTGTATATTTCAAGAGAAACTATTTTGCACTGTGTCAGGTCTTGGGAATTAATGCACAAGGAAGAATGCCAACTAGCCTAATGATGATGGATATGAAAATATAACATCCAAAGGTGAACGCTAAATACAAATTTGCATCTCATATTGAGAGAAAACTGCATGAAGGATTCTTCTATGTGAAGGAGATCAAGCAACCCTTAGATTTCAAATTCTATTCTTTATTGTGTCACTTGATTCTGTATCAGAACAGAGGGAGATGGTCAAGCAAAATGGATCTAAGTATGCTTGATGAGAAAGGACAAAGATTGCTGACTTAGTTTTGGTGTTATAAGTGGGATTCCTATTGCTAGAATAGTGACTACATTGTATTTCATGATTTTTTGGTTGTCAAGATATTGAATTCTCTTGGTATCTGGTTTCCTAGTTTGACTAAGGAAGTCAAGGTAATGTTGAGGCCACTTGCACACAAACCAGAGTAGGGCCACAACCGTAATTTTGTTGACTGGTTTTTTATGTCAGATCATACTATAATTAGAGTGTATGGTTGCCCCCAGCCACCTCACATATTACCAAAATTTGTTTAAGACATAATTGTATTCATGGAGTTTATGTGGAAAATGATGTGAATGGAAAAGGAGGTAATGAAAAGACAAAAGAAAGGTACATTTCTACCCGATGCTACAATTTTTGGTGATTGGTCTATTGGCTCTGACACTCTTAAAAATTTGCAAGCCTTTTTAAAGGAGAAATATTCTTTAAAATTGGGTATTGAGAGGAATTGTGACCCTGAGGGTCATATGAATCTTGTGAGACAATCAATTCTGACTAAAATGGCCGTATCCCATCAGGTCCTGTTTGATGAGGATGTGATAAGAAATCTTGTCACTTTTGATGAGGTATGTAGTAGGAAGAGAAAATGGGATATCTTGAAAAATATTGAAGATGAAAAGAAAAAGCAGAATCCCCTATTTCTTAGATTCTTTGTTGAAGAAAAAGACCCTATGAAGAGAATTGATGTAATCATTGATAATTTTGAAAGTATTTATGGTAAATCTGAGAAGCAACCTCCTAAGGCTACTACACTTCCAATGAAAAGGTCTATAGGGATTGAGATTCATGAGTCTGCTCCTGATGTTATGTCAGTGCAAGATCCACAGGTCCCAGAATCACCACCAGCAAAGAAGCAGAGGACAAAAGAGGTATCTCCACTTGTCTCCTATGAAATGACTGAAGAGGTGGGGGATACTGATGAGGTGGCTAACATCTTGAGGCACATGGGAGATGAGCAAGAGGTTGATCATCCATTGGTTGGTCAACCCACTGATGCACATAAACCTGAGGCTAGGAAGGGTGAGCAAACCCAAGCTGAACTAGAGTTGGCGGAGGATGAAAGGGTTATAGCATCCATGAGGTTCATAGAAGATGATGACTTCATCAAAACTCTAGAGTTTAAGGATTTTTGGCTGAAAATGAAAATAAAAGAATATAATGAAAAAGTTGCAATAAATAAAATGGGTGCTGATGAAACACAACATGATCAAATCATTACACAAACTTTCAAAGAATTGAAAGTAGATGAAATTGATGTGAGTCCAAAGGAGGCAAGACAAATGGTGTTGAAAAGTAATATGCTTATCATCCCTGGCCTTGAATTGAAAAAGGTATTTTTCCTTGACCAAGTTAGAAGTCAGGATGATCCACAACTTGTTTCAGAATTTGATTATGAAGATGGCATAAGTGGATGTGGTTTTAATCCAAAGACAGAGACCCTTGCAATCTAGACTACTCAAAAAAATACAAGCAAACCAAGATTACTTGATATTGTTCAAGAAATGAGGGATACAGCTGTGGTAAAGACTTTACAAGATACATCAAGAATAGAAGCAGCTGCTCTCAATGTTCATACTTCTATATTTACTCATGCTGTTGTGAAGAGGTTAGAACAAAGGCTAATAGATTATGAGCAAACTCAAAAAGTAATGAATGATGAAGTAAACAAATTGTATTTTGAAAATGTGGAATTAAAGAAACAATTGCAAGCTGTGAATTCTTCTCAAGGTCAAGCCATTGCACCCTATCAGCCCCATGTGCCACAAACAGCCAATGATGTCACAATGTCTACTAAAGAATTTAATGCAACAAGATTGAAATTTGAAAAGGAAATTAAAAGTTTGAACAAACAAAATGAAATGACAAAGAATGAGCAAAGATGAAAGTTTTTCAAATTTTTGAGAAAATTTTGGAGCATAGAGTAAAATTGTATGTGGATAAGCTTGGGAGTGTGCATGATTTCTACTCTTCTTTATCTCAGGCGATTGAGCAATTGAAGATAAACTTTTATGTTTTGGATTTGTTGTTTAAAAAATGGCAACCCTATCATCATAATTTGGTTACGATGTGCTTAGTAGTGCAAAGGAATCTTGATGCCCTTACAACTTTGAAGCCCACTAAGAAAATAGTCAAAATGATCATTAATGAATACCAATATGTGAATGGGGAAAGCCAAAAGATGCAAGCAAAGGTTGAATCTTTTACTACGTTCAAGCATAAATTTATTCTTTTTGTACTGACAGAAGAAGAGAAAATCAAAAGTCTTGACACATGGAAGATGGAATTTAGCCAAACAGTATTCCAAGTTATGGATTTTTTGAAGAAGGATGGAGATGTCAGCATTCTTAGTTTCAACATGATATTGGATAGAGTAATTGCATTAGATGTTGGGTATGCAAAATTTGTGGTGGATTTCAGAGCTTTGCTTGCTAAAAGATGGAAAGATCACCAGGAGAACTTGCTTCAAATTCAGGCTTGCCAATGGCCTGGTGATTTTACAATATATAAATGGGAGGAGAAATATCTTAGAGATGAATCATCAACAGCATAGGTTTAGGTGCAGAAGAGCAATGAGCCATATGATGGCGTTAAATACCACCACCACATCTTGAATGCTCTCTTTTTGTCTCTTTATGTTTTCTTCATGTTTTCAAAATGTATTCAAATATATTTGAAAATCTAAATTGGACTTATAAAAGACAAATATTGTAATATCAAGGGTTAGGAATACAAAGAACCATTTCGAATGTGAAAGGTCTGAAGCTTGTTGCTTCCTTTATAAAATGAAACCAAGACCTTATGGCTTAGAATCTATCTAGGATTTTGATTTTTTGAAAGAGACATTGCACTGCTTGTACTTTGAAGCAAATCAATATAAAAGCTGCTATTCTCTGGTGGTCAACTTTTGGTTATCATTTGTTTGTTGAATTGGATTTCTAATAATTTATTTGGTTGTCTCCAATTTACTTTTTCTTTGTTATTCAAATCAAAATAGTTCACATGACAAAAGAGGATAGGTGACATTTATCAAACTAAAATTATAAAGTAATAAGTTATATCTCAAAAGATGTTTATATTATTTAAAAATGAAGGAAGGATATTTTATTGTAGAACATTTTGACACCTTTAATATGATTTTGAGTCAAATAGGTTTAATAAATGTTAAACTTGATGAGGAAGACAAATGTATCTTCTCACTTTTTTCTCTACCCAAAAATTAGAACATAATGCTTGCTATAAATGGTAGTGTTGCAAAGGTGACTACGGAATCCTTCATTGTTACAATGCTCAATAGAGATATGAGGAGAAAGTTCAATGATGAAGGGCCCAAGGACAAAAGTGGATCTAAAGGGGAATGGTATAAATATCAATCCAAGTCAAGAGGAAAATCTAGAATCCCTAGGAAGATAAGAGTAAAGTTTTGGAAATATGGAAAAAGAGGACAAGTGAAGAAGGAATGCAAAAAATTAGTTAATCACTACCACAATCTCATGATCATTATTCTAGTAGAAAATCCTAGTTTTCATTCTTTTTTCATAATGCATTAGTTAATCACACACTTCACATTTGACATCATGCTAAAAAGATCAAATAAGTTATGTAATTCTTCTCAACTATTTCATTTCTCTATCTTAATTACTTAATATATCAATATTTTATTCTAATCTCAACTCCTTGTACTTTAAAGTTTAATTAAATCTAGGATTGGACTTAAATCTGCTATTATAGGGTATGATTTATTTCCCTACATTTTTTTGAACTTGCAATTTCCATGCCTATGTTTAGGATAAAAAAAGATTGATTTTTTACTTTGAGATTTTTGTGGTTTGCATTTGTTGGAAACAACCCAATGCCTTTAATTTTGCATTCCTAAGAAACATCAATGATCCTTATGTCCCCTTCAACAAAGTACTAGGTCAAACCCTCACCTTGAAAACATGACTACTATTTCTCTTACTTCCTATGATGATCACATGTTGCATTCTAATGATGAAGAAGAATATTATGATCATGATGTCTTTATTAAAAGTGTTGAAAATGAATAGAAACATGAGATCGTTGATAAATTGAAATATTTGTGCAATCAATTAGCTAATATAAATGATAATATGTCCACTTCATATTTCATTGATGGTCTTACTCAAGTACTTATCACAAGATAACATGGCATAGATACAATTAAGGATATATCTGAAAAATAATTAAAGATAAACAAATTCGTCATGTGGCAGGCACCAGTCTTTCTCTTTTGAAAATCATTCCCTTGTATATATTTTCAAAATCCAAATTTGTTTTTCTATTTTAGGAGCAGGGTTTAAAGATTTATAGAAAACATTAATCCAAATCATATGCTAGATTGGGTTAAGTGAAGTGGATGATTTAATTGACAAAATTACATAAGCTCCTTAATCTATTCTGAAGTCACCAGTAAACTTGAAAGTAAATTGTCGTTGGTGAAACAAGGTAACACCCACTATTTAAGGAACTTGATGAGCTTATCCTTTGACCTATATCACTTAATACTTCCATCACATAAGGATTATCCATTAATAAGTTATGAAGAACATCAATCAATCCATTTAATTAACATTATTGCCAACAATTCATACCAAAGATTGAACAATTTAAGGATATTGCAATAGGTAATTTGTCAACAATTGAACAATCCATTTAATTAACATTATTGCCAACAATTTAATCATCCTTTTTAAACATGGATTGCAAATAATTCTAAAAATTTAGAAGTCTTGGTCATTAACATTATTGTCTTCTACAATGTCATCCAATGTATCATTGTCAATGTGCATATGTTCTTTCAAGTATTTAATATTATCATCATCCTCATCTTGACCTCCATCATCTTCATCATCATTGAAATCTAACTGTAGACCATCTATATTGTTACTAGATGTATTTGGATCATCATTTTGTATACCATCCATATTGTTGTCTTCCATAACATCATCCAACTCTGGATTGTTGTCTTCTTGTGCTTGAACATAACCATCTTCAACATCATCATGGATGTCAATTTCTTTGATGTTCTCTAATCCCTCTCTCTCATTCTGTTGGCCATCATTGTTTTTCTCAATATCCACTAATGCATCGTCAAATACATGCCTTAATCTTGGATCATAATGTATGATAAATATCCATTTCAGGTCCAAAATATCTTCATAGAAAAATACCTGCACATGAATGACAAACATATATTAGACGTATGGTATAACAATTTTATTGATTAATAAACACATGTATATATTTGCAATAAACTATGAATTAATAGATTAATGATCACTACCGCTTCTTGTTTGAGTTACAGAAATACCTGCTCACAATGAATTGGTAGAACATAAGGCTCCTTATCCTCCAGTAGGAAACATGAGGAATCTATAGAAAACAATCCACTATGGGTATCATGTCTTTGTGTCCTCTCAAATGCTTCATACCATCTACACTTAAAAATACAACATTTAAAAGAGTGGTAATCCAACTCAATAATTTCTTGTATTTTCCCAACATATTGTAGAATCCATTCAATTATATTCTTATCTTTTGAGCTTGATTGACTGGAATGCTTGAAGTCAACCATGATGCCACAATCGAAGGATCGTCTCTTTACATCTACACTTTCTACACAATAATTTCGACCATATGCCCAAATTGTTGGATATTTCCTCACTTGTGAAAGACCATTTATTTCAGTGAAAATAAATATAATGACAAATATTAAAATAGTTAATAGTGTCAAAGTTGTAAGGAAACAACATTTTGTAAAATTCCAACTGTACCTTTCTTTCACATCCTCTAGACATGTTGATTTCATCTTCTGTTATGTTTGAATCTATACCTACATCTTTTATTTGATTTTGAATTTGTTTAGTAACCCATTCTAGTGTATAATCATTGCCCCATTCCCCAAGCAGATCAGTGGGAAGTGGAGTATTCCTTGGGTTCGATCTCTTAAATTGTCTCCTTGCTTCTAACACTTCTCTCTTTTTATCATACAGATCAATCCATTTGTTCATAAAGTCCATGTGGTATAGAATGAACTTGTCGAGTATAGTACTTTCATCTACACCTATTGCATGTCAACATGTTTATTTCAAACTCCAAATGTCATGATGTTAATTTAACAAATAAATTACAGAGTAAATTAATGATTGCAAGAAAAAAAACCACACTGATCATGAATTTACTTACTAATTTCTACTTGAACACCATTAGATTATGGTTTTTCTCCATCAATAATATCTGATGCTCATTCTTCATCCCAGAAGTGTGGCCCATCTTGGTGCAGGTGCACCTCACCCACAGTGGCCTCCTTAGGGCATTTAGTTGTTTTATGTTTATTTTTCTATTTTCAATAAGGTCCTAAATGACCCTTCAATGTAAAAAGGTCAGTTTGACCAATGCTTACTATTTTTAGGTTGTTAGTTAAGAGTTTGTTAGTCAGTTAGATCTCCCAGCTGATTGGAACTATCTCCCAGCCACTGGGAACCAAGTCTATACTACCAAGGGTAAGTAGATAAATACCCCCCAGATGATCAAATGAACACAATGTGGTGGTCAGTTGTAGTTCAGTTCAGTGGTGAAAGTGTAAACAGAGCATCTGTAAATATTTCTGAAAGCATAAATAAAATCTTGTTTTGAGTTTATACATCTCTCCGCCATCAAGTTTTTTTCTAAACAAATCATTTTGCTATCTTGAGGCCGAGATGGATTTCCTAGTCCATTCCATCGGTTGATTTCTGTGAAATCAGTGGAATGATTGTATATATTCATTTAGGGTTTTGTTTTGTTTTTCTATTTTTCTATGTTAACGCTTATAGGATCGGGCAAGGAAATACATTGAAGGATTCTAGCACGGCTGTATGCTAGATTGTCAAAGTGCAGAGAGCTGCATGTTTGAAGGTGGAACAGTTCGAAGCAATCGCTATGCAAAAAGCGGATCAAAACAATGAAAATCCGCGGGAGTTGCAGAAGACATAAAGTGTGAGTATATCACTTTTGTATGCGAGATATACAATCTGTGAGTATATTTCTATCGCATGTTCTAAGTATATCATTTTTGGTCCATCACTATTGTATGGGAGAAACATACAAGTCTATTGCAGATATAAAGGAGAGAGAAAGTCCAAGATTCCAGTCAACATACAAGGAAGTCAAAGTTTGGTCAAATGTATATCTAAGTTGCATATACAAGGCTAAGTGTGTTAGATATACAATTCTTGTGTATATCACAAGTGTATGAAGGCACATTCCCTGTGTATACCCCTATCGCATATGAGTACCTTTCGTGTGTATCCGACAATCGCACATTGGGTTTGTATGTTACAAAAGTATAACGGGTTATACAATTAATGAGTATATGTCTTTTGTATGTCAAAGATAGTTTGTGTATATACTGCAGTTATATGGGCGAGACAGTCTGTGAGTATCCGTCAATTGCATATCATGGGTTGTATGTTTAGATTGTATGTTGAAACATACATCGGTTCATATACAACAAAGTCAACGGACAAGTATATGTCGGTGAAGCAAACAGTGGTTGTATGTTATGCATGTATATTGGAATATACAATGTGTAGATGCAAGCGGCGACCGATAGGAACGATGGAGGTAACCGGCGCCGACAAGTCAAATGTTGTATATGTTAATGTTCATCATGAAGCAATGCAAATGGATCGCGGGTGCAGCCGGTAAGGGTTTGCATATACATTGCCAAATGTATCTCATGAAAGATACTGTTGCTATAGTGATTGGAGTGAAGGTATTTTGATTAGGCTGATAGTATTATGTGTTGTGATAGGTGAGAGAAGTGAAAATATATACAATGGAGTTTAAATGCATATTAAGAAATGCATATACATACATTTGTAATTGTATGTTAGGGTTTGAGTGGTGGATGCCTCTGCATCGTAGTGGTATCAAAGCTCAGCAAAAGGTTTGGGTTGTTGTGTGTTGATTCTGTCACTGAGAAGGTAGAAGTAGAAGGATTAAGAGGTTGACAAGATGCCTCCGAAAGGTAATGGTACGGCCAGAGAATTGTAGGAGATGAAGGAAAAACATGCTAAGGAGATGAGGAAGATGAAAGAGCTTGTTGAAGCACTTCAAGCCAGGCTTGTAGCCTTGGAGACAAACAAAAGAAGAGAAGTGGAAGAAAGTGAATCAGAAAAGGAAGAAGATGATGCTGAAGAATTTGAAGAGGTAGATGAAGAACTGAATGCTAAAGATCAAAGATTTGCAAAATTGTTAAGGGCAGTCAAGAATGACAAACCTAAGGTAAAGATTGATGTTCCAAAGTACACTGGAAGTTTGAATGAGGAAGAGTTGCTTGATTGGATTGCTGCACTACATAATCACTTTGAATGTGAGGAAGTTCCTAAGGAGTAGAACGTAAAGATTGCAAAGACCAAATTGACGGGTCATGCTTTGGTATGGTGGGATTATGTACAATCAGAGAGAAGAAAGCAAGGTAAGTCAAAAATTTCTTCATGGGACAAGATGGTAGCAAGAATCAAAGGTAAATTTTTACCCAAGGATTATGAGGTTCAAATATTTAAAAAGCTTCAATTTTTAAGACAAAAGGAGATGGATGTGAAAGCATATACTGAGGAATTTTATAAATTGAGTATGAGGTCTGGTCATCATGAGAATGAGGTTGAAAAAGTTGCTAGATATTTGGCTGGTTTGAGATTGAATATACAGGATGAATTACTTTTGGCTAACCCTAGGAGTGTGGAAGAATGTTATCAAATGACAATCAGGATTGAGGAGAAGATGAAAAGGAGATAGGATAAGCCCATGGGAGGAAGAGGCAGCAATTTCAGAGGAAGAGGATCAGCTCCTACAACAAGGCAAGCCAATGAGAATCCAGAAGAGGTTGGTAAAGGACAAGAACAGTCTAATTTTAGAAGTGGATGGAGAGGCACATGAGGCAGATTTGGAAATGGAAGAGGTTCCAATACATTCTTAGGAAAGTGTTATACTTGTGGTGAATATGGTCATCCATCTTTCAAATGTCTAGAAAAAGCAACAACCTCAATGGGAGAATGGAGGACAAATCTGGTCCAAGAATCTGATGGTCAAAGTAGGACAAGCTCAAACACTTACCAAAGTGTCAAGGCTCCTGATGTTTATGGGTATCCTGAGCAAGGAGAAGCATTGATGTTAAGGAGAACAATCTTGAAGACATCCAAGGACATGTTGCAAAGGAGAGCACTTTTTAGGACTAGTTGCAAAAGCAAAGGTAAAGTATGCAAGGTAGTAATAGATTCTGGTTCAACAGATAATATGGTATCTCAGGAAATGGTGGATAAATTGAAATTGGAAAGGATTCCACATCAAAATCCTTACAAAGCATCTTGGGTAAGTGATAGTCAATCACTTTTGGTATATGAACAGACATATGTTGATTTTCAGATTGGAGAGTATCAGGATAGGATTCTGTGTGACATATTGCCCATGGAATGTTGTCACCTATTGTTGGGTAGGCCATGGCAATTTGATAGGAGAGAATTGTATGATGGGTATGCTAATACCTATACCATCATGAAGGATGGGAGAATTATTCTGCTGGCACCTACAGGAGGATGCTGAAGCAAAGAAGATAGGTAAGATTATTTTGGTAGGTAAGAAGGAGTTTGTGAAGATGCCTACAACAGAGTCAAAGGCAATTGAGGATATTTCTAGGAGAGGAGACCATAGTTTGAAGACGATTTTAGTTCTAACTGACAGAGATCAGGTGGATCAGCAGAAGGTCCAGAAGCAAGGTTGTACACAGCCACAGGCTAATTAGAATGACAAGGATGCAATCATCATAGGGACTATTGTTTGTCCCCTAAGAGTTGAAAAGCAAACCCATTCTTCCACAATAGTAAATGAGGTTTCCACTATCCATGTTCAGACAAAGGTGATGGTCAGAAAGAATGAATGACAAGGTGTGAGAAGAGCCTACAGTGCTAGGCATGAGTATTTGCCTCCATGGCAGCAGGTTGCAGCAAAGAGATCATGGGGCAGCTATGCGACAGTAAAGGATACAGGTGGATTTAGTCAAAGACTTAACTCATGGGACATGAGTTTGTTTCAAATTGGGGAGTATGGTGCAGGTGCACCTCACCCATAGTGGCCTCCTTAGGGCATTTAGTTGTTTTATGTTTATTTTTCTATTTTCAATAAGGTCCTAAATGACCCTTCAATGTAATAAGTTTAGTTTGACCAATGCTTACTATTTTTAGGTTGTTAGTTAAGAGTTTGTTAGTCAGTTAGATCTCCCAGCTGATTGGAACTGTCTCCCAGCTGCTGGGAACCAAATCTATACTACCGAGGATAAGTAGATAAATACCCCCCAGATGATCGAATGAACACAGTGTGGTGGTCAGTTGTAGTTCAATTCAGTGGTGAAAGTGTAAACAGAGCATTTGTAAACATTTCTAAAAGCATAAATAAAATCCTATTTTGAGTTTATACATCTCTCTGCCATCAATTTTTTCTAAACAAATCATTTTGTTGTCCTGAGGCCGAGATGGATTTCCTAATCCATTCCACTGGTTGATTTATGTGAAATTGGTGGAATGGTTGTATATATTCGTTTAGGATTTTGTTTTGTTTTTCTATTTGTCTATGTTAACGCTTGCAGGATCAGGCAAGGAAATGCATTGAAGGATTCTAGGATGGTTGTATGC
This sequence comes from Cunninghamia lanceolata, assembly GCA_027924645.1. Taxonomy (NCBI): domain Eukaryota; kingdom Viridiplantae; phylum Streptophyta; class Pinopsida; order Cupressales; family Cupressaceae; genus Cunninghamia; species Cunninghamia lanceolata. Next base: position 6,153,378 of record BSBN01000719.1, on the reverse strand, counting down.
TAGATTGTCGAAGTGTAAGAGCTGCATGTTTGAAGGTGGAATAGTTCGAAGCAATCGCTATGCAAAAAGCGGATCAAAACAGTGAAAATCCGCAGGAGTTGTAGAAGACATACAAAGTGTGAGTATATCACTTTTGTATGCGAGATATACAATCTATGAGTATATCGCTATCGCATGTTCTGAGTATATCATTTTTGGTCCATCGTTGTTGTATGGGAGAAACATACAAGTCTATCGTAGATATAAAGGAGAGAGAAAGTCCAAGATTCCAGTCGACATACAAGGAAGTCAAAGTTTGGTCAAATGTATCTGAGTTGCATATACAAGGCTAAGTGTGTTAGATATACAATTCCTATGTATATCGCAAGTGTATGAAGGCACATTCCCCGTGTATACCGCTATCGCATCTGAGTACCTTTCATGTGTATCCAAAAATTGCACATTGGGTTTGTATGTTACAAAAGTATAACGGGTTATACAATTTATGAGTATATGTCTTTTGTATGTCGAAGATAGTTTGTGTATATACTACAGTTGTATGGGCAAAACAGTCTGTGAGTATCCGTCAATTGCATATCGCGGGTTGTATGTTTAGATTGTATGTTGAAACATACATCGGTTCATATACAACAAAGTCAATGGTCAAGTGTATGTCGACGAAGCAAACAGTGGTTGTATGTTATGCATGTATATTGGAATATACAATGCGTAGATGCAAGTGTTAGATGCAAGCAGTGACCGATAGGAATGGTGGAGGTAACCGGCGCCGATAGGTCAAATGTTGTATATGTTAATGTTCAGCGTGAAGCGATGCAAATGGATCGCAGGTGCAGCCGGTAAGGGTTTGCATATACATTGCCGAATGTATCTCATGAAAGATACCGTTGCTATAGTGATCAGAGAAGGTATTTTGATTAGGCTGATAGTATTATGTGTTGCGATAGGTGAGAGAAGGGAAAATATATACAATGGAGTTTAAATGCATATTAATAAATGCATAGACATACATTTGTAATTGTATGTTAGGGTTTGAGTGGTGGATGCCTCTGCATCACATCTTCAAAATCCTTACCAAGGAATTCACACAGAGAGAAAAATGCTTCATTCAATACACACCCTTCAGCCATGCAACCCTCTGGTTGTGCCTTTTGTCAGAAATAGCTTTTTAGAGTTTTCATATACCTCTCAAAGAAGAACATCCACCTCGTTGATACTACACCTGCCAATTCAATGTCATCGACTAGGTGTATAAGTAAATGGACTTGTAGGTCCATGAAACTTGTAGGGAGCTCCTTCTCAAATACACATACAATTTCTACAATTTCCTTCTTCCATTTTGGCACTTCACATTCATGGATCTCCTTGGAGATCACCCACCTAATATAAGAATAGTAAATTAGTATGAACCTTTAGTCAAAAATTAAAATGTAATATAATATATCTATGTCTCTCACACATTAACCACATACCTTGTAAATGCTAAAAATCAACTTATGGCATTCCTTAAGTCAACTGTAAGACAAGAATCCCCCCTAATTGCCAATGGCATGATATGCTATGAAACACATTTATGAAAAGGTCATTAGTAATTTTTTCTCACAGAACATAACGATATCAAAATATATTTAGTACTTAATCAATGTTACCAGTAAATGTTAAATGATGATATATAATACCTTAATAAAATTATGAAAATCATGTGTTTTAAATCCTGTGATATGTCCATCATCTGTAAAAGCTTTAGCCAATGATGACCCATAGCCAGTAGGTGTCCTTATTGAACGGATGGCATTTTTTAGTTGGTCTAGCTCTTTTTTTTTTCAAAATCCATGGAGCTTCTTCATATGTTTCATTTTCCCTATTTGGCCACAAATGTTTTCTATCAATTTTGGTATGCGAAAGAGTAATATCTCTCCTCGAAGACAAGGTGTCCTCTTTGCCTGATATATGTCGAAATATAGAATCTGGGACATTTTTGAAGACGTGCATAGGATCTAATAGGTGAGATATTAATAGATCCTTCCATAAAGGGAGCTCATAAAATATGGATTTCCTTTCCATTCCTTCTGGCATATTAACTACAACTTGTTCTGGTTCTTCAATTGAATCACCCCGATCAAAAAAATCCTCCCAACCTTTCAATTTAGCACTTTCATACTTCTTAAGCCAATCACCTGGACCCATAATCATGGGAGGGCCTCTATTTTCAACTTTTCCATCAAATTGATTCTTCAGGAAATTTCTAAACTTATGATCTAGTGGTAGAAAAACCATGTTGTTTGCATAAATAAATTTATGTAGATCTTTAGAATACCGCCCTTGAAATTGTTCTGCACATTTGATGTAGCCAACAACATACACTCAATAAAATTGTGCCATTAATCATGTGTGAGAGCCAAAGATTTGAAAAACTAGAAAAAAAAACTTCTATTCACCAACCCTCCTGCTACAATGAGAGAAAACTCTCTTATATCCAAGAAAACAAAAATATCAAAAAATTACCTTTTTTGGCAGATTTTGACAATTGCCAGATTTTGCCATTTTGGGTGATTTTACATTCATATCTTAGAATCTAGTTTTTTCCCAAAAACTTCCTAAAACTAAGGTAGGACGAAAAGCCAACTAACATCTTAAATTTGAAACATGAGTTTTGAGTTATTAAAAAAAGCAACCTTTAAAAAACTAGGAAAAAACACTAAATTACCATTTTGAGGGCCAAGATGGGGTCTAACCGACTAGGGTCGGTTGGGAAACCACATGCCACCTCATAACGCATCCACTTATAAAATTTCATAGAAAACTGACATCCGAGTCAAAAGTTATGACCTCCAGAAGTCCCTGCATCATTCTGCTCTGGTTGAAAAGAACGCAGCTCCTGGAAGTGAGTGTCTTTGAACTGCTGCCATTTGACTGGATCTAACCTATGCACTTCCCACTCTGTAATCCACGTGCTATATTTTGGTAGCAATCCTTCCCACTGTACTAAATACTTGTTGTAATGCCCTTGCCGAGTGTAGATAGTTTTCTTATCAAGAACTTGTGCAATCTTTTCCTTCTTATGGGAAATGTGGTGGTGCCATGCCACTTCTGGTTGACTATCTTCAGCATCATCCTCACCATGGAATGCATATAAATTAGAAATATTAAACACAGGAGAAATATCGAGATCATCTGGTAAACTGACCTCATATGCATTATCATTGATCTTCTTTGTAATTTTGCAAGGACCAATTTTCCTGTACTTCAACTTGTGGTATGTTCTAGTAGGAAACTACTCTTTTCTCAAATACACCATCACTAAGTCACCTTCATTCAATGTCTGATGTCACCTACTAGTATCCACTGTATTCTTGTACCTCTCATTACTATCCTACAACTTCTGTCTCACATCTTTCTGCAACTATTGAAGGTGTTCTGCAAATGCTTCCCCATCATCACTAACCCTATCTTTCATTGGTAGCTGTACCAAATCTAGAACACCCTGAGGATTCCTACCATACACAATCTGGAAACGGGACTTTCCCATTGATCTGTTAACAGAACTATTATAGGCAAATTCGGCCTGGGGTAATGCCAAGTCCCATTGCTTTGGCTTTTCTCTAGCAATACACCTCAACAAATTTCCCAAACTCCGATTGACTACCTCAATTTGCCCATCCATTTGAGGATGATAAGCACTACTAAACTGTAACTTAGTCCCCATCTTCTTCCATAAAGTCCTCCAGAAATGACTGGGGAATTTGGTATCCCTATCAGAGGTAATAGTCTTTGGAACACCATGTAGTCAAACAACTTCTAAAAAAAATAACTCTACTACCCTCGTTGCATCATTAGTTTTCTTACAAGCAATAAAATGAACCATCTTGGAGAACCTATCAACAACTACAAAAATGGAGTCATTACCTCGTTGAGTATGTGGAAGTCTCAACACAAAGTCCATGCTCAAATCTGTCCATGATGCAGCTGGTACTGGTAATGGCATATACAACCTTGTATTTTGTGAATGTCCCTTAGCCACTTGGCAGAGTCTACACCTTGTTACATAGTTAGTTATATCCCTTTTCATCTTTGGCCAGTAATATTTATCTTCTATCAATGCTATTGTCTTGTACTTGCCAAAATGTCCAGCCAACCCACTACTATGAAATTCTCTGATAATGTTTTCCCTCATAGAGCCAGCTAGTATGCATAGTTGTTTTCCTTTAAATAGATACCCATCTTGCATAAAATATTCACCCCTAAAGTGATCCAAGTTACCAGATACTAGTGCCTTCAATTGTTCCACAATCTCCCAAAAATCATCATCAGACTTATACAAATTTTTGATGGCATCAAAACCAATCACCTCAATTTCCATTGTGGTCAAAAGTGCAACACGCCTACTTAACGCATCTGCAACCTGATTTTGTTTTCCAGACTTATGCTTCAACACAAAATTGTAACCTTGCAAGAAAGAGACCCACTTGGCATGCCTACTATTCAACTTTTTCTGTGTGTTCAAGTATCTCAATGCAATATGATCTGTAAACAATACAAACTCCTGGGGAACTAGATAATGTCTCCAATACCTCAATGCTTGAACAACTGCATAAAATTCCAAATCATAAGTAGAATAATTCTCTCACTTCATTCATCTTTTCACTAAAGAAAGCTATAGGTTTTCCAGCTTGGCTAAGCACAGCACCTATTCCCACATGGGAAGCATCACATTCTACTTCAAATACCTTATCAAAATTTGGCAATGCAAGTATAGGTGCTTCTGTTACCTTTTGCTTCAAGTACTTAAAACTCTCCTCAGCATTCTTGGTCCATACAAACTCCCTTCCTTTGGTGCAATCTATTATAGGAGCTACAATACTACTAAAATTTTGAATGAACTTTTGATAGAAAGTGGCCAAGCCATGAAAACTTTTTACCTCTGTAATGCTACTTGGACTAGGCCATTCTAGAATTGTCCTAACCTTTTCTGGATCCATTCTGACACCATCTTTAGAAATGACAAAGCCTAAAAAAACCAAATTGCCCTGCATGAACCTACACTTCTTGAAATTGGCATAGAGCTTCTCCTTCCTTAACACACCGAAGATGATCCTCAAGTGTTGTAGGTGCTCTTCTTTGCTATTACTAAATATCAAAATATCATCAAAATAAACTACCACAAACTTACCAATGTAAGGTCGTAGTATAGTGTTCATCAATCTCATAAATGTGCTAGGTGCATTTGATAACCCAAATGGCATAACCATCCACTCATATAATCTGTCTCCAGTCTTAAAGGTTGTCTTCCACTCATCCCCTTCTCTGATCTAGATTTGGTGGTAGCCACTTCGTAGGTCGATCTTGCTGAAATATTTAGCCCCTGCAAGGACATCCATCATATCCTCCATATGAGGTATATGAAATAGATAATTGATGATAATTTTATTAATTGCTCTACTATCAGTGCACATCCTCCATGTTCCATCTTTTTTTGCGGTCAACAATGCAGGTACAGCACATGGGCTCATGCTCTCTCTCACCACACCTTTACTTATGAGTTATGTTACTTATTCAACTCTGCATGTTGTGTTGGATTCATCCTATAAGCTTCTTGGTTGGGTAGAATTGCTTCTGGAATCAAATCAATATGATGTTGAATATCTCTCTTTGGCGGTAGACCATCAGGCAATTCATCAGGCAAAACATCAACAAATTCTTTCAACAGCTCTACTACTTTTGGGGGAACTGAAATGTCTTCCTCTTCACCTTTTTTCACTACTAATGCATAGCAACACCCTATCACCTTCATTTCTTTAACAAGATCTCTTTCAAACAACATGGTCTCACCTTTTCCTTCATCCTTGAAAGGCAATAAAATCACCTTAGAGCCATCTTTCCAAAAGGTGTATGTTTTTTTCTCTCCATCATGCATAACTTTTCTGTCATACTGCCATGGCCTTCCCAATAACACATGACAGACATCCATTGGGACAACATCACACCATATCTCATCCTGATAGATCTTCCCTATGCTAAACTTAATTAGGCATCTTTTATCAACAGTGACTTCATTTCCCTTTTTAAACCATGCAATGCAGTATAGATGAGGATGTTTTTCACAGTGTAAATTCATTTTTTCTATCATTTCTTTAGAAACCATATTTTCACAACTACCTCCATCAATAATAACTTGACATACCTTGCCACCCGAAGTGCATCTGGTTCTGAAGATATTGGTTCGAAGCCATGAACCATCAGAGCTTTTGGCTTGTGTTTTCTCCTTCTCTAGAATCACCATTGCTCTTCTCATCATGAGACTTTCTCCCACATCTGGTGGAACCTCTAGTTCCGTCCCTTCCACTTCATGCTGCGTTTGAATTAGGTTCACCCTAGGTTTTCCTCCTTGATTTCTTTCTTGCATGTTATAATTTGAGCATTCAAATGCCCTATGACCTTCTTCTCCACATCTAAAACAAGTGAAAGGCCTTCTCTAGTTTTCCCATCCTCTACCTCTACCATAACCTCTACCTCTTTGAAATCCCCTTCCTCATTCTTGATTTAGAGGATCTTGTCAAGTGTCTACTTATTTTTCCAATCCATGGGATGACTCTCCCCTGCCATAATTCAAACATCCTCAAAATAGGGTTAATGTACCCCTTGTTCCTCTATTCCTCTAATAGTACTGCCTATTTTGTTTTTCTTCAGCCTTTAGAGCCAAATGGTAAGCCTCTTCCATACTGTTGAGTCGATGCATGCTCAATTCATCTTGAATAGAGAATTTCAGGCCATTCACATATCTAGCAGCCATATGTTCATCAGTTTCTTGATACTCTATATGTAAAGACAATGTATAAAACTCATTTGTATAATCTTGCACAGAAGAGAGGTTTTGCTTTAAATTTTGAAACCTATGAAAAAGGGTTTGCACATAATCTATGGGCAAAAAAATTTCTCTCAACTTCTTCTCCTTTTTATTCCATGTCCTGATCTTATCCTTACCTTTCCTTATTCATTCCTTTTGAAGATGATCCCACCAAATCATTGCATGACCTTTTAATTTGGTGCATGTAAATTTCACCTTCTTTTCCTTTGTCATGGATTTCCATTTTAAAAAATTTCTCATGTCATTCAACCAGTCTATCAACTCCTCTGGTTTAAGACTACCTACATAATCTGAAACATCTACCTTGACCCCTTCATTTTTCCCTTCTAAGGTCCTGAGCATCCTCTCTTCAAAACTCATGCCTTCTAATTCTTCTTCTTCTTCATGTTTTGTATCTTGATATGCACCTCCTTGACCTATCTCTTCATCAGATTCATCTCCTCCTCTACCCAGTCTTTGGTTTTCCATCCGTGTTGTAAGTTTTGCTACTTGCCTTTGCATATTTTGCATTTCTCTATGCATCTGGGCAAGACTATCTCTTCCTCTTCCTCTCCCAGCCATCTTCCTGCTCTGATACCAAATGATGTAGCCAACAACATATACTCAATAAAATTGTGCCATTAATCATGTGTGAGAGCCAAAGATTTGGAAAACTGGAAAAAAAAAACTTCTATTCACCAACCCTTCTACTACAATGAGAGAAAAAACTCTCTTATATCCCAAAAAAAAAAATTAAAAATTACCTTTTTTGGCAGATTTCGACAATTGTCAAATTTTGCCATTTTAGGTAATTTTACATTCATATCTTGAGAATCCATTTTTTTCCCAAAAACTTCCTAAAACTAAGGTAGAACGAAAAGCCAACTAACATCCTAAATTTGAAACATGAGTTTCGAGTTATTAAAAAAAGCAACTTTTAAAAAACTAGGAAAAAACACTAAATTGCCATTTTAAGCGCCAAGATGAAAGTTTCAAGCCCCGAAAAAGTGCCAAGACGGGGTCCAACTGACTAGGGTCAGTTGGGAAACCACACGCCACCTCATAACACATCCACCTATAAAATTTCATAGAAAACTCACATCCGAGTCAAAAGTTATGACCTCCAGAAGTCCCTGCATCAACATCTTGGACATGCAAATATCCCCTTTGTTTGAAGCCCTGCAATTCAATAAGTAATGTTAATAACATCAAAAAAATAGTATAAAACTAAGTATGAAAGTTGGGATGAAAATAAATTATGAGTGTAAATACGTAAATATTTTATCTTACCAGAACAAACACCAAGTCCTGGGAAATCATGAATAGTCCAACATAGCACATCGTACAACATGAAGGACCTATTTGATGGGGGACATGATATATCATACATTTTTATGCCTTTCCATAGCAGTTGCATATCATCAATAAAAGGTGCAAGATAAACATCTATATTTTTAACTTGATGTTTTCCTGGAACAATGAGAGTCAGCATAAGGTGCTCCTTTCTAACACTCATCCATGGGGGAATATTGTATACTATCAATCCGACTGGCCAAACACTATAATTTGAGCTTAGGGAAGAGAATGGGCACACTCCATCAATTGCAAGACAAAACCTGATACTACGGGGTTCATCTTTGAATTTTATTGGCCATTTTTCCTCTATGTGTTTCATTGCTTTGGAGTCAGCCAAAATTCACATGAATCCATCGTTACTCCTGTTCTTTGCATGCTAGTCCATCAATTGTGCAAGTGACTTGCAACAAAACATTCGTTGAAGTCTAGGTATAATTGGCATGTGACATAAAACCTTCTTTAGAACTATAGGACCTTGTACATCTATACGATATCTCTTCTCTTTGCATACAGGGAATTCTACCTTGTTTTGATATTCATCTCTGTATAAAATGTAATTATTTTTACATGAATGAATTTGCTTATATTAAATCCCCAACTCAACCAACAACAGATGCACCTCTCTACAAGTTGATGGCAACACATTATCTTCAGGGAATATTTTAGTTTTTGGTGCCCTATAAGATTGCCAGAGATTAAATGAATTGAATGTTTGACTTATGATGAACATGTTTGATATGTCAATCTATACTAGGACTGTTTATATACAATATATGGTTTTAAAATCCCCTTAAAGAAATATAAACGAAGTTGATGAATGTTTACGAATTATGTACACCAATTGACAATTGCAAAGTAAGAAATAGATTTCAACTCACTTTAGTAGGGTAGTGAATCCTTTGTCTGACCAACCAAATAGTGACTTGATTTCTAATAATATTAATGTGCATGCCAGTTTTGAGGTTCTACTTGCACCTGATTTGAACACGGGTGTCTTCGCTGCTTGTTTGATGGAGTCTTTCAGGTTACGTTGGTAGTAATTACCCCTGCTATCATCATTACTGTCAACCATATGATCATTATTGTCATCATTGTTTTCATCCCCAAAGAAATCTGTAAGCATTTCATTCAATCCTTCTTCATACACTGCATTTTCACTATCATGATCATCATCATTAAGGCTAGGTGGCATGTCATTAGTGTATACAGATCTCATCAGCTCTTCAAATTTCTTAGTTGATAGTATTCTCTTCAATAATGTTCTTTTCACCTTGGTATTGTTTAAAGGATGGTTTGGATCATCTTGTTCAAATCTTAATAACCAGTTGGATGTTGGGTATTAGTATGTGTTTTATCAACATCTTCTACCTATCAACAAATGCAAGCATTATTTAATGTTTGGAAACAATTGGATAAATCATAAATGTATCAATTTCAAAGAAATATAATCAAATATAGCTTAAAAAATAAAAATATTGGTTGTATGAACATATATACATCAATTGAATAATGGAAAATTACTTTATAGACTACCTTTTTTATACAATAATTTAAATAAAACATAATTTGGACAACATAGTTTATAAAACATCAGTCCACACTCATTTATTATTCTTTGGTTTTCTGCCCTTATGAACATCCTTAGGGAGACCTTGTTCTTCCCTGTTCTTTCGTGCAAGAGTGCGTTTTAAGAAGGGGTAATCAATCAATAACTCATCCCCAATGGTAAGGTCCATAATAGCCTCAATAATTATCAATCTATCAACCTCTCTTTCCATATCTCCATCTTTATCATTTATAACCTCAACAAATTGACAATTCAGTCTTACAATAGGGTCCCTTCCCTTCTACTATTTATAAATCCTACAATATTTTTGTGTGTATGCATGTCCATCTATATACATAAGATGACCTCTATTCATTTCTTTTCCACTTTCCAATTGGAGACAATGTGTATATATATTCAAATTTAGACCATATGCTGACATGCTATGCTTATATTCTGCTAGCCTTCTCCATTCACCACTGTAATATGATGGACTATAATATGGCATTAATCTCCCAGTGGTTTGTTCTGAATTTCTTCTATGTTTAGATCTCACATGTACATTTTGGACAATAAAGAGGCCTAGATTCACTCCATGAATGTTGGAGGGTCATATCATGTAGCTGTATCCCCAAAATTGAAACACCTCATACACTCTACGTACTTGTTGATCACTAGGCCAAGCGCAATATAGTCGACGATCAAATGTATCTTTGTAAATTGATCTCAAACTCAGGGGCAAGCCATCATCTCCATCACATTCATTCTCATAGGGTATGTAGTCCACCTTCCCCTTGTCTTTAAGCAAATTATGCATCTTTAAACCGGTTCTTGTTCTGTTGCTTGTTTTCATTAATTCCTCATCTTTTGAGCTGGTATATTGGCACATATTTTTGTTAGATGTATCATCTAATAAACGATCATTTCCCTCTAGGATGGAAGTTGGTGATCTAGGAAACTTTAAACCAAGAACTTTATCCTGCAAGTATGTATTAAGAAAAAAATTAGTTATTTAAATAATACAAAACAATGTTTAAACGAAGTACATGTTATTTATATCAATTTGAAAAGTTCCTTACCACAATTCCTATTGGATTTGAATCGATTGTAGGAGGCATACTACCGACTGGAAGCTCATCATATATGTAATGTCTTTATACAATCACTCGGTTGAATTGTTTCTTTCCACGACATACAGAATATCCACAAACAACAATTTTCTCAAATTATTCATCCCATGTACTATAGTCCTGACCAACCTCTTGTTCAGTGCAATCATTTGTTGTGTCTACAAGATCCATTGTCATATCCTCTTCCACCCACTGTCGTCTACGTGATTTAACAGTTTTAGGTCCACATCCACGTACATATATTTTTCATTTTCTAGTTGAATGCTCAGGCTCTGGATTTGTTCCAATCTCCATCTAAAATAATCAACATGCATTAATTTATGTCAAGATTAGATAATACATTATAAATTTTAATAATACTATGAAAAAAGATGGACGTATCACAAAATGCCATCAAATCTTTTTTTCCTAAGGAAATTGGATTTGAGTACCTGATTTCCTGCTTCATCCATTGTGTCCTCATTTGATATGACACGATCTGTTGCCATGGCCTCGTCTGGCCCCTATAATACACAACATAGTAATAATGTTTAGTACACCAATTATATCATTTCAACGAATATTCTATCCAATACAAAACCTCACTTTAGTCATCTATTTGACATATTGATATCATGTTTTAGCCATCCTAATTTTCAAACTTTTCCCTCGATCATAGAATCACATTTAATCCTCTATGTTGTAGCATTTGTGAATCCATAAACACCTTCCTCCTTTGGTTGAGGTTGCTTTCTCTTCTTACCTCTATTGTATCTGTAGATTCTGTTGTCATATCTATTTCCACCCACTTTCCTCTCTGCGATTTAGTAGTTTTATGCCATCCACGTCCTCTCTCCATGGCCTCCTCTGGATCCTATAATACACAACAATGACAATAGTCACATAACAGCTATGCACCAAGAGAATATTCTTGAATTTATCTTGTTAATACACTCGCTTTTCATTAAGATGCACTATAAAAAATAAAATAGGACATTGCAACATTTTGCTCTTCAGAAAAAGTTTACACGCGGAATCTTGACAACTAGAGCTCAAATCTTATGAGTACAAGATGACTACAAATTCACATCAGAAAAACATTTATTTCATATTTGACTCTCATTTTTCTTTTATGGTTCATTTTAAGGCAATCTATATCTCTCCAAGTGGCCATAAAACCCTCAAAATTATCATAGAACCCTCAAAACAGTCTCAAAGAGTCTTTGGCACCAAAATTTTAAATTCTTGATGGAGGGAAGGATAATTTGGATGTTAATTTTGAAATCACGTCGTTAGATCTTGGTTAGGTTAATTCTATCCATTGAATATTCTTTAATTATAGGGACATTATGTTATATTTCACCATTACCTTTCACTCCAAAATTAATGGTTTCCTTTGAAAAGAAAACCCTCCATTAGCTATAATAACCCCAAATATCTGTTGAAGTGAGCTTAAACATTATGTGCAATTGTCATTGCTCATATTAAGCACCTACCTCCCTTCTTAGTGGTCCCACATGTGTGATGTATGCGAATGAGTCATATGGTACATGTGCTACATGTTTAAAGTTTAAATTTTGCTCATATTGTTGGAAAAAGGCCCAAAAAGACCTTTGATTTTTGAGTTTTATACTCTATAACATGCATCTCCTTGATCTTTTCATCTAATCTATGACATGTTGTCTCTGCATTTCAATGAGATCAATTCATAAAAAATGACAATCTAGAGGTTAAAGAGATAAGTTGATACCTTACCTAAGTTGTCATGTTCTTGAAACCTTGTCACTATAAAGAGGAGATATCTAGAGAGTAATGTCACAAGGACATAACCAAGGCATGCACTATCATGAGCCATAGGGACAAATTACTACACCATCTAAAACTCCATTTGAACTAGCTACTATCAATAATTCACATTATTGGGGATTGTCATGAAGAAAACACCATGCATAGGACTATCATAGTCAAAGTGGAGAGGATTGTCTAGTCATTGTATGACTGTCATAATAGCATGTGGTTAGTTACCATGCTTCAACCTAAAATAGGTTAATGAGAACATAGAAATGAAAATCACAATACCATAAGCACACTCCGTAAGCTACCAATATAGTCCCAATATCATGTCATCATGATAGTAAGAGAAGAGTTGTTTGGTTTTTCCAAAGCCATATCACTTACATAAGGATTGTCACCAAGCATCTATGTAAGGTCGTGAAAGAGTGAGTCATTATTGAGCTAATCATAAGAGAAGCATGAAGTCAAAATGCTATCATGGAAACAAGATATAGTTACTTATTATAAGGACAATCCAAATTTGTTGAGGTTACATTTTTATCAACTTCCAAGCAAAATACATCATTTTGCACTGATTGGCACTAAATTAGGTGCACTTTGCACCACCTTTGGTGCCCCAAACAGATTACATTTTGGCCTAAAAGTCAACGCTAAAGTCAACGTTAACTACTCCGACTATAGAGCCGACTACTGGATCAAAAAAAATTTAAAAATTCCCGCCTGCACATACCCCAAAACAAAAAAAACAAAACAAAACTTTATTGATTTTTGGTGTTCATTTTTTGTTTGGAGATTGAGCATTTGGGTTGGAGTCCCATCTGAATTATATGAGAAATTTGATAATTACAGGAGAAAAACATCGCGCGAAGAGAGGAGAAAAAAGGGAAAAACAAGCAAGTAGATGAGAAATTCGATTTAGTTTGCAACACCATAGGTAAGGTTACAATTACAATAAAAAAGTTCCATTCCCAAATATATTTTTGTTTTGATTAAATGGAGAGGATTGTGAAGAACGTGTTGTGAATATTTTTTTGTTTACAGGTGAATCATTCAAGTCTCATGTGGTTGCAAAGGAGGAGGGTAAAATTATAGACATTGCATTATTTCCTCTGCATCTGAGAGCAGTGAACGCATTTTTCAAACCCCAATTCCTAGGTTCGCTTATCATTACCATCAATACCTTTCTCTGAACACAACTTTCTCGCTTCCTTCCTAAAAAAGTAGTCGAGTGCTTTAAGACAAGTCGATTGTGAGCAAACTAAAATTAGGGCTTTTGAGACAAGGGTGAGCAAACTAAAACAGAGGTTGGTCGAGACAATATGAGGAGATAGGGCTTTTGAGATGAGGGTGAGCAAACTAAAATTAGGCCGGGAACTATAGATTCCCTCCCAAGGCACCAATTGATTCATAGGAAAACAGCTTCAAGATTTTCTCTACAAAGTAAAGGTCAAAAACCTTGAGGAATACAGAAAAAAATGGACGGAAACTTTCATACCTGGCAGTGTGTACTTTGTTTGCCTCCACAGACTGAACAAAAATAATTTGCCCTAGGTCGCCTCAAGATGTCAAGCAATAGAGGGAAGAGAGAAAAGGGAGCAAACTCTGGCCACAATGAGGTAATTCATTGTCAATTTATAGATTTGTAAATGTTTCCATTGTTTCTTTGATTTTTAGTTTTTAGTTTTTTATTTGTAAAATTAAAAGAAGAAATTTATATAATAGGAACATGAGACTGAAAAAGATAAAGAGGCATTAGTTTCCATATTGGGGGTAGAGGCAATGAACAAATTGGATGGTGTGGACTTGACAATGCTTGCTAGATACATAGAAAAACAATCTGGTAAAGCCCTTGAAACATTACAACCAAATCAACAGTGTCAAAGGGAATCAATTAATTCCCCAACCAGTCATGGATCGAGCAAAAGATCTAGGAGGAAATCAATAACAATAACCTCTAAGAATGTGGAATAGGGAACAAAGGCTTCCAATGTCCCACCCACTCCTGGGACACAGACTTCCTCGACCACCATGCAATGTTTTGCATCTTGCATTAGTACCTACAATACCAAGATAGAATATGATGTCGTTTTAGGGGACGTCCAAGTGATGGATGCTGGAAAAACATTTGTGAATAGGTTGAAGGAATCTTGCCTTCAATGGTTCAAATACCATCTACATTTGTCATTCTCAAAGATACCCATGCACCTGCAAAAAGCAATTATCCAACACATGGAGACTGAATTTGGCATAGGTTGGTCTGTAAAGAAGATAAAGCTACGAATGTCTGTAAACTGCAAGAGATTTTGGTGCAACCAAACAAAGAAGATAAAAAAACTCCCTCTTGAGCAAAGGCTCAAAAAAAGGCCAATTGATGTAAGTTTGAAAGTATGGAAAGAGCTTATAAAATCATATAAGAAGTCCGATGCACGGAGGAAGTTTGGAAAGGAGAGTATGCAAGTATTTGAATTTGCTCATAAGATTATATCAAATTTATTAAATGATTTTTAAATTTTATTTGTGCATAGTTAAATTGAATTAGTATATGTTTCAGGACAAGGCCTCCAAGGCTAGGCTTGACAAACTTCGTGCCACGCATCATAGTTGCCAAAAAGTTTTATAGGCCTTGATCTGTACATTTGTAAGTATATTTAATAAGTTAAATGATTTTTTTTTAATTTCCTAGGAAAAAGTAAATGATTGCATATTAATTAGTTTAACTAGTCCATGTGCCATGTTTTGACAGGAGGAGAAATATGGCCGGCATCCAAGCCAATTTGAAAAGGAAATGTTACAAAGCAAAAAGTGGACCGATTTTGCAATCTAGATGGAGAACGAGGTATCAATAGTTGACTTTCAATAACTTAGTTGGATATTGTTGTGTTAATATGTCAATTTGAATTTCTTGTGTTGAGTTATTTATTGATGTGTAGGATGAGTTCTAAAGTGCTTCTCTGTTGGCCCTAGCACCCTTAAATGTAAGATTTATCTTATATGACAAATGATTACTCTTATATCTTTGGGGACCCTTCTTAGTGCCATTAGGATCATAATGAGTATACTAGTCTTGTGCTTGCTTACAAAAAGTGGTTGCAATTAACCTAATCTTGTGGTCATTATCCACAACATTTTGTGTGTGCCATGCTATCTCATATGCTTAAGTTTAATGGGCTAATAATGAATAGAAAACCCTTGTTTTCTTGCCTCCAACTAATGGACTTGTTGGAACCTAAAATTTCCTACCATTTTTTGCAAAACATTTAGGTTCCCATGATGAAAAATTTGACTGCATTACTTAGAAATGCACCTGTACAATATACTTCGGTGGCCTACTTTGAAGGGTTATAATTTGAAGCCTATTCATTTTTGTGTCAAACCACTTGGTAGGCATACTTATCTATCATATGTGAGTGTACATGCTTGATTTCAGCTTCCCACAATTAGATTGGACAAGGTTTTGCAGTGCCAAGTTAAAGGGTTCTGGTGGTATCTGGTGGTACCCACCTAGGGTTAGGGTTTTAAGTCGAGTCTGCAAGCCTATATTTTTATTCCTTTAAACCCCTTAAGGCCTTAAGTTTTCTTGTCCTTTGGCCTCTTGCACTTTATCTTTTAAAACTGCATTGACTTCCTGTATTAAAGGGCAATTGTCTTGAGGTCTTCTTAGAGGGGTGATGTGTGACTGGGGTATGAAGACTTGGACTTTGTATGTAATCTTAAGCCCTCCTTTTGGATTTGTTGGAAGTCCTCTTCACTAATACATAAGGATTGTCAAGACTCCTATGATAGTGCATTAGAGAGGCATTGAAATCACAAAGGAGATAAATGTTATTAGGCCATCACCCAATGGAGAAGGGATTGTCATAAAGAGCATGACAGTGTTACCTTGTCATAGTCATAAAGGGGATAGTCTTTGTGGTGATAATTAAAGTCACTAAGTTTACATCCACCTTCCTAGGGTCTGTAGAAATGCCTGAAGTTGAATATGCCTATTTTAAAGATCTTTCCATGAGTATTTTCCATGTTTTTACAAATGGAGACCTCCCCAATCCTCATCTCAAGTTTCAAATGCACAATGAAATGATGGAGGACAATCATAACTATCATAATAGTACATTAGCATTTTTTGTCTCAAGGTAGCCCTTGAGACCACCAAGGGGATAGATATAGAGTTGGGATTTAGGTTTTTGTTTAAAAACCTTGTGTCATTGACTTAATATTTATTTGTGGTAAGGATCCCTGTAGTCTAAAGATTACAAATTATTGTCAAGAAAGGACTGTCATAGTTAAGTGTGGTACAGTGATATAATTTCATCTCAGTTGAGTATTGTATAAATCTCAAGCTATTTAGAATGCATGGGGTATTAGGGTGTGGTATCACTGTATAGATAACCATCAAGTGATTTCTTCAACCCAATCTTGGCCTATATAGTACCCAGTGTGAAGAGAAAGATAGTGTTGTCCAAGAACCTTGTTATGGTCACAAATGAGGGCAGTCTTAGCTATTGTAAGCATAGTTGGAATCCCTTGTTGTTACCATAACATACATGACATAAAACCATTACTCTATGAGTATGAGTTGTTTGAAAGAAAAATTCCATAACCTTTGCCACCATCCTCCCTGCCTATGTCAAAATGGGAGTTTTGGAATAGGGTATGGACATCCATCAATTCATAAAGGATAGAGGAATTTTGTTAGATGTTGTAGTTGCAACTGCCCTGTTAGACATGTATGCAAAATGTGGAAGCATATACAAGGCATGTGAACTATTTGACAAAATGCCTCAAAGAAATGTGGTCTCATGGACTGCAATGACTGCAGGATATGCACAAAATGGATTTGTTGAAAAGGCTTCAGAAATTTTAAAGCAAATGCAATTGGCTGGTGTAAAGCCAAATTCCACAACCTTTGCCACCATCCTCTCTACCTATGTCAAAATGGGAGCTTTCGACCAAGCAATTTGTAGCACTTAAGGTTATGTAATAGAATTTACAATTTATAGTTAAATTTATAACAATTTTTTTATGATCTTTACTAACGTTTATTAGAATTGTTGCATGTTTTACATCATTGGAATGACATATTAGCTATAACTTTTTTGAAATTTTATTATGGTATGTGCACTTTGATATGATGTCATAGGATTATGGTTTCATTTCATATGTTGTAATATTAGATATATAACAGAAAAATAAATTATTGTATGAAATAAATAATAACTTTTCATTTTAAATGTTTTTTTTGCAGAACACGGGTCTTCCAGAAGATGAAGATGATCCTCATGATAGAGATCTAGATTATGTTGGTTCTAGTACAAATCACATGGTAGAGGATGATGATGACGCAGATACAGAAGACACTAAGGCCAATGACGATGATGATGACGACGATGATGATCACGATGGTGATGATGATGATAAGGCATTTGCTCATAGTAGCCAGTGACATTCATGATCATATAGATTGCATCATGGATCATTGTTGATATATTATAATGCCTCTTTTCATAGTCGCTATCTATCATATGTATCATTTTCACGGCCTGCAGTACCATATTAATGAGTTGTATCATGAATTTATGTATCATCTTAAGTTATATCATTTGGACATGTATCATCGTGATTTGTATCATTTTGAGTTACGTAATTTATCATTTTTACTTATATCATTTGTACATGTATCATTTTGACATGTTATTGATCTACTGGCATATTTGACTTTCACTTGTTTTAGTTATATATGATGATGATCATATCTGTATTGACTTGTCAATTTATATATATTGAAAGTGGTTAATGATTTTTGGATAGATATTTATTACATATGATGATTTTAATTTACTGCTCAGGATGGATGTTGTCAAATTCAATTAAATTATAGATATTTGACTCACTTGTTTTAATTATAGATGATAATCATGTTATAATAATTATCTTGTTATTTAATCATATGAGTTAAATAATTAAATTACTTACTCTATAATCATATGAGTTATTTAAGAGGCATGATATATTTAACTAATTAAATTGACATAGAACATATTAAATTAATAAATGTAAGCAACATAATAAGCATTTTTAGAAGCAAAAAAAGACAAAAAAATGGAAGCAAAATTGGAAGCAACAAGCGACGTTGTATCGGAAGCAAAATTGGAAGCAACAGTGGAAGCAAAACTAGAAGCAAAATTGGAAGTAAAACCGGACGCAAAATTGGAAGCCAAACTCGAAGTAAAACCAGAAGCAAAATTGGAAGCAAAACTAGAAGCAAAATTTGAAGCAAAACCAAAAGCAAAATTAGAAGCAAAACTAGAAGCAAAACTGGAAGCAAAACCATAAACAAACCTGGAAGAAAAATTGGAAGCAAAACTAGAAGCAAAACTGGAAGCAAAACTAGAAGCAAAATTAGAAGCAAACCTGGAAGCAAAATTGGAAGCAAAACCAGAAGCAAAATTGGAAGCAAACTGGAAGCAAAATCGGAAGCCAACCTGGAAGAAAAATTGGAAGAAATAGTGGAAGCAAAACCGAAAGCAAAATTGGAAGCAAAACCGGAAGCAAAATTGGAAGCAAAACTGGAAGCAAAACCGGAAGCAAACTTGGAAGCAAAATCGGAAGCAAACTTGGAAGCAAAACCAGAAGCAAAATTGGAAGCAAAACCAGAAGAAAAACTAGAAGTAAAACTGGAAGCAAACTTGGAAGCAACATAAGAAGCAAAACCAGAAGCAAAATCAGAAGCCAAACTGGAAGCAACAAAATCTGGTGCTAAATCTAGTGTTAAACCTGGCACTAAAATCTAGTGCTAGACCCGGCGTGAAACCCAACATTATAAGCGGCGCTAAATCCAGCGCAATAGTGAGATACTATTGGGCACCGAGTTTGGCACTGGCAGAATTGTCCAATTCATGGACTTAAATGCACTAAATTTTGGTGCTATTTTAGGTGCTAATTGTCTATTCTGTTGTAGTGCATGCATAAAATAAAAAAAATTGCTTCACCTCTCAAAATGATTTTAATTGTTACCATTGGATCCTTGAAATAAAGGTATGCAAAGACAATAGAAAAAAAATGTGTATGCACTTCAAGAAAAGAAATCTAGGTAGGGACCATCCACAATAAAATCAAGTGGTACTAGACAACAGCATATACGAACATCCAAAATAGGGCTTAAATAGGGCTTGACGATTGAAATATTTTAAAGTTAGGAAATGAAAATTTGAATAGCCTGCATGCATTACTTATTGAGCTTGGCGATTGTTATGTGAAGAATGGTTTAGAACTTGACAAAGACCAAAGAGCAAAGATTATCACAAACAACCTACTAACTAAACTAAGGCATTCTACCAACTCTTTACCTATTGGAGTTGACGCTCATCTACGTCAATGATTTCCTAGGAAGATATTTCCCTTGTAATTCTTATGGCATTCTCTAAAAAAATTACACAAGCATAAAAAGACTTTAGAACCCTTTAAGAAAATACCTATGGAAGGTATTAAGCCCGAGTCCACAACCCTTGATAGCATCCTTATTGTCTGCCCAGTGCTGACAAAGGTATATTTTGACAAAGTGTTGTAAAAGTGCTGAAATAGGACAAGGACATCCAGCAAAGTATAACAGAAGGCAAATTTTTGTCAGATAATATAGTTGCAAATGCTACAGTAGATGTGTATGCAAATAGAGGAACCATAAAGAAGACACATAAATTGTTCCATTTTGCCTCATGGAAAAATGGAACACAATCCACTATTTGTCTCATGGCAGTCCAACTCACAATGTTATCCATTGCTTCTCATAGTGTTTTTCCAACAAACCAATACAATGAGATGTCTTGGAACGAAACCATGTTAAAATATGGCATTGCTTTTAATTTCATAGCAATTGGGGCCACCACTAAGAACACACAATCCTTATATCTAGAGGATACTTGGTGTGTGATTTGTGTTAGAGCCCATCCTTCATGTTTTTACTAGAAACTTAAACTTGCAAGACATCCTTTGTAGTCAAGAAGCATGTATGCATCGAATAGTTGACAAAGAAATGATAAATTAACATTGTCTTGGGATGGCTTGAGGCTCAAAAATTTGTTAGTTGGAATGAAGATTGCCTAATAAACCAACTCTGTTATATGCTTTAGATTGAGCACACATTAGTTGAATCAATAGAGAAAATACTTTTGATTTTGCAGTAGTCAGATCACTCATGAATTTTAGGATTGATCCTAAGCTCAAATAGCCTCTAGAAATGGTAATCTAGTGGAATATATTTGCTTCACAATTTTCTCACATCCTTTGTGTAATGAATTGCCCTGCTACTATTCATCAAAAATATGGATTGATAACTCAAATAATGATTAACTCAATATAGAATTATATGAGTGCTCCTCCAAAGTGCTGCCCAAATAGTTTGATCAAAGGCATCCTTCCATGAAATCTTGTTCCATAGCTACCATTTTGGTACAAGCTAGAAAGATGTTGACAAATGTCATGAAATTTGGCTTTTCATATGCTAACTTCATTTATTACAGTCATGGCATACATGAGAAGCATGTTTCATTGAGGCATTTTACCAAATGGCTTGCACATTTGTCTTCTACATTTTTGCAAAGGCATTGCAACTACAACATCTGACTAAATCCTTTAATCCTTTATGTTTGATTAATGAATATGCCCTACTCTAAGAGCTCCCATTTTGTGTAGGGTGAGAGTATATGTTGGTAGAGAGTAGTGGCATTCAGCTTTACAACCATCAATTACATTTGCTCAAAAGTTTATAACACCTTCTCAACAAATCCATTTTGTGTGTATCCTGAAATCATGGTAAGCCACCGGATGAAGTCTCTTTGAGGTGTTGTAGATCATAAGATGACATCTTATGGAGGTATTTTGTAGGGTGTGTGACTTGGACTATGGTTCAATAATCTGCATATATGTCTACTAGAGCAATCATGACTACATTCAATCAAAATTCCTCTACCTTTTATGCTTTGAAAGATGATCATAATTTATTCAATGACCACCATGCTCATGCAGGTAGGAGGAGGGCATGAAAAATGTGCAATAAAACTAGTTTCCCATTCACCATTTTAGGACACATGAAGAAAAACTTATTATTTTACTATGTCAAGGGTTCATCAAGTTCTTGAACTCGTGAACTCAGTGATAACAAAGCATTTCAACAATTTAAGAGTTCAATGAACCACAAAAATACCAACCAATAGTGTATTTCAAGGTTTTCACAAGTTCTCGAACTTGTAAAAGTGTTGACAAAGGTATATTTTGACAAAGTGCTATAAAAGTGTTGAAACAGGATAAGGACATCTAGCAAAGTATAACGGAAGGGGAATTTTTGTCATATAATATAGTTGCAAATGCTATGGTAGACGTGTATGCAAACAGAGGAACCATAAAGAAGACACATAAATTGTTTGATGTAATGCCTCAAAGAACTGACGTCTCTTGGAGTACATTGATTGCAGTGTGTACACAAATGGGTTTGTTGCAAAGGCTTTAGGCACTTACCAGCGAAAGTAAACGGCCTGAGTAAAGTCATAACCCAGGACCTTTGATAGCATCCACCCTGCCTTCTACTTGCCCTCCTTCCCCTTCAAACCCTAGCTCTCTCTCCCTTCTTTTTCCCCCAAATCTAGAGCATGAGCATTCCCCCCAAAACCCCAACATGAGCATGGATCAGAATGAGAATCAACAAAATAAGGTATCTTTTTTTTTTCTTCCTTCCCTCCATTAATTCCCTCCAAAACTAAAGTGAACTAAACTCATGCAGGCAAAAACTTATATTATTATTTTAATTATAAATTTATGAAATTATATTACAATATAATTATTCATTATTACAATATTTAAATAATATGAAATATTATTAAATTATATTTAACTTAAATTATATTATTACTTTGTTATTTAAGTTATAAATTATACAACTTAAGTTATTAAATTATATAATTTAAATTAATTTATCTTAAATTATACGTGTGCATACTAGACTTGCAAAATTAAATAATTTATCAATATTATAGTATATTTAAAAGTTTTATAATTAATAATTTTGTCTTTATTTTATTTGTATCTATCCAGTTTGTCTATTTTCTTGTCTTATTTTTAAATTTTTTTGTATATTTCCTATTGTATGATTTGTCTTTTTTCTTCTTAACCCTTTGTCCTTTGGTCTAAGCAGAAATTTATAATTGCCTTGCCTTGTATTGTCTTTAAATTCATGGATTATGATCGAATTGGAAAGAAAAAAGAATAGAGGAGTAATAGTCATTTATTTAGTCATTTCTATTTTCCTGACCAATTATTTAGTTGTGTTTTTTGCCTGATGACCAAACTAGTCATTTATTTAGTCATTTATTTGGTCATTTATTTAGTCATTTCAACCGATGACCAAATTAGTCATTTATTTAGTCATTTATAGCTGTGCTACAAAAAGTTTTAGTCACGTGACTAAAAGTTTGGTCACGTGACTAAAAGTTCTAGTCACCTGGTCATTTATTTGCCATATTTCTACTAGTGAATGAGAAGGAATTGTCCAAATCCTAATGCCTTTGAAATCCATTTTAGAGTAGCACTCTATTCCCCAACAGGGAAAACAACACTCCTACCCCTGTATCAGTAGCACCTCTAAGAATGTGCTATTTTATTTAGGTTAGTCATGCATAACTACTCCAATAAAATCATGGTCATCTGTAGGAAAAGTTGGAGCACTCTCACCCAGGACCAAAAGATGAGGGACATAGCATCTCCAACTAACCTTAGATGGTTTATGAGAAAGGCAAGAGCAGTGTCCAAGTTAATGGACAAGTATAAGAAAAAATGGATGGGGGGACACTGCAGGCCACCCCTCATCATTGATCCCTTGCCATATGGGCTGAGCAGATAGAGGATAAAAGATCCCAAGAGTGGATAAAATAGGTTGAAGGGTTTAGAGGGAATGCCAACACAAACTTCGCAACTTGGACAACTTTTGAAAGGGAGTATAGTCTCATTGATAAAATATACAGCCTCAACAAGTCAAGGTTATGAAGTGTAGGAGGACCTGTAAACCCTTAGGATCGGGGGAGATGATGAGTGCCAGGTAGCACTCATCTAAACATGTCCTTTTACTTCCTTCTTGCCCTATTTGCATTCTACTTGTCCTAGTATTTGCACTATAGAAACTGTAAAGTCTTGTTTTACTGATGCTAATAAGAGATGAATTGCTAGATATTATTGTTTTGATGAAAAGACTTATGTTGTAGTGAAGCTAATGAAATTGTGCAAAAAAGTCTCTTTTTGGGTTTCATAGGTGTTATTACATAGGAGGAAGACATTTTGAAGAACTTTGTAGGTAGTCCTAATCATCTCTGGAGTCTGGTATGAAGGACACTTCAAGGTACTCCAACATTTTCTAGTTTGTTGGAGGACCTCTGGAGTAGGAAGTAGAGCAGAGAAGATGGTGATCTCTAGAGCTATGTCTCAGCAGCATTTTGGAGCATCTCTAGAGCTGCTGGCAGCAACCTAACATCTCCAGTGCTAGACGGAATCTTTAACACTCTTGGTTACCATGAATCTTTATGGTGACTGAAGTGCTACAGAGTCTGCTCATTAAAGCCCGAGCATCCCAGCAGATGACTCCAGTTGATCACAAGGACATGATACACTTTCACTTGTCTTTGCATGAGATTAGAATATTTCTTTTAGTCCACTATTTTGGGAATTGAGTTCCTTTTTATCAGGACTTGCTACCTATTATTGTTATAAGTTAAACTCTAGATTTAGTGCTACTTTCAGTATCACTAAAGTCCTTTTTCAGACTTTGCATGATCATACTTTAGATGGACAGTCGCATGTCTTAGTTTAGAATAAAAGATTGTTTATATCTCAAGATGAACCAATTAGATAAAGTAGTTAACCCTAGTAATATTATGATGCTCGGGTTGATATATATTTGGGTTAGGAACAACAGAATAATAGTCAGGATTTTATAGTAGTATTATGTAATTTCATTTTCAGAGCAGAACTTATACTTTTGAATACAACATACTTTGATAAGACTGGATTAAAAAAGAGCTGTGTTGTTGCATTTCTATTCTAAGTTTCTTGTTTAGCCTTCGGTTCTGAAGGTTTGGAGCAAGGGCACACTCCCGCCAACAGATAGGAGGGTAGTATTTTTGCTTCATTGTCTTATTTACAGTTTTCATTAGAAGTATAATTTTCCTGGTTTCATAAGATAGGTCAATTATTGTCTAAATAGATTTGTTTACAGTAAATGCATGTTTCCAGCTTTTGTGTGAATTAGATAGATTCCTTCAATAATTTATTGCTTTAGTCTTTAGATTATATTTCCTTTCAAGTAGATAGTTAGCAGCATTGATTTATTAGGATAGTTCAATTCAGTAATTTAGCTAAGGACTATTGATTATTAGGTTCCTTATTACAAATAGTCGAGGACATAGCCCTAGATTTGACATATGAAAACATGATTAAATGCCAAGGTACAACGACCCTTGTCAAGGACTTAAGGATACTTGATCTTGGTGCAAAGGGTAACTAGGTCTTGCATGTTCTTGTTGTGAAGGAACTTGATAGTCTTGTAAATGGATTTGGTGGTGAGGTGAAATGGCAGAATAAGTATTTGGATGATCTTGGGATATGGATTGATATGGATATTGGTTGATATTGGAAAGAGTGGGATAGGCTGATGTAGAAGTGACATGATATGTGGATGGATTGGGTTGGTATGAAGTTGAGAGGGATGACTCATAGGATTCAGGTGGAAGTTGTTGATTTTGTATGGATAAAGGTGTAGTCGATGATGTGTTAAAAGAAGGTTGTGGTTATGGTTGTTGAATGGATAAGGTTTGTGTTTGTGATTGATGGGTTTGGGATTGGTAGGTGGCTATGAGTTGTTGTATGACTAGGAATTGTTGTTGTAGTTGTGATTGTTGTTGTTGTAATTATTGGTCTAGGGGTTGTTGTTGTTGGAATTGTTGATGTTGGTCTATGATTTGTTGTTGTTGAATGTTGTGATGTTGTGATGGGGTAGTGACTTGTTCCTTTTTCTATAACCTCTTAAGTTTATCAAACATTCTTTGTGTTCCATAAGGATCATCCTCTAGGTTCTTGTTTTCTAGTGTTGGGATAGATTTATACATATGTTTAAGTCTTTGTATTTCATCTTGTTCCTAAAATATGTATCATTATCAGCAAGGTGCTCATCATTATTGGATCTAGAAGGAGCGCCTCCTAGTATTGTGATTTTGGTATTTGGATTTGACCTAAGCTTGTTAATGATCACAACCATTTTGACAAGTGATGGATTAGATGGGGCTCAAGAATGGAATTATGATTAGGACGATGAAGAATGGAGTGTAATAAAGATTATGTGGATGAATGTAATGTCCCCTTCCTATGTCAAGACTTGATCATTTGACTAGTCAAACACTCGGGCTCCCATAAACTAGTGAGGTGGATAGGGGACCCATGGTGATGTGGCATGATACAGTTCAAATAGCCTTTTGGAGTGTAGTGATGGATTCCTTGTGATAAGGAGTTACTAGTTGGCCTTTTTTGGAGTGAGTTTGGGCCATTTGGCTAAACTTGCTATTTTTAGCAAGGGCACGAGACTCTGAGCGAGTCAGTGCAAACGGTCCAAAAATTGTGTTGGCATTTCATTGGTCAGTCCAAAGGTACTATGGAGCGATAAGGAGACCATTTGAATTAATAATTTAATAATAGACTTAATTAAGTTAAATTAAATATATAACTTAATTAGTTTGTTATTAAAAAGTGACTTTATTGTATAGTTGCACTTTATGAAATATTTAAAATATTAAAGTCACTTATGTATGGGTGCCCAAGCTTGTGAAATAAAAATAAAAGTAAAAAATATATTACTCCTCAAAAGTGGCGTTGAGGAAAGGAGATTAAAAGAGAGAAATGAAATTCATTTCATTCATTCATGTTTGGGAAAATATTGTCTAAGTCTGAGTTCGCTTGAGCAAGGGTTTCAAACTAGAGTCATTGGAGATGAAATCATCCTTTAATAGGAACATATGCAGGGTTGCAAGACACTCTAAGGATGTTGTTTTGGTGTGGCTTCATCTAGGGGTCACCATTGAGCTTATTGGAACAAACTAGCATTGTCACAGAGAGTTTTTCTTGAAGCTATTCATAGTCTATTAACTTGGTAATTGCAGAGGGATATCATATAACAGTTTGTAATTGTTGGAGAGCATTTTAGGTGGAGTTTGTGAAGGGTTCCAGCTTCATATAGGTCATACAAATCCCATTCTAGCCGTACCCTTAATAGAGGGATTTGGGGTTTGATTTGGAGCATTTACCTCAGTTTTTGCATTCCATCTCTTTGTAATATTATTGCAGTACACTCAAATTCATTTGAAAGAAAATAATGATAAAATTTGTGATTGAAAGCATTTGAATGTTGTTGTACTAGGCCATACATGTGAGGAGGTGATTATGGGTTTTTTAGGACTTTGGCTTGGGTTTTGAATTGAAGTTCTTCTCCTACCTTTGGCATCTCAGTTGCAGACCTTTGTGGACTAGTTTGTGGGCAATCTTGTGAGATATCAACATTTTTGAGTTGTTGTCCTTGTTTACCAGGTCATACCAACCAGCCATAGCAAAGTGGGTCTTCAATATCTTCCCATTTCTGAGTCTCATTGCATTGTAAAATCACTTGTACCAGACCAAGTTTCTATGTTGAGTTGTTTTATGCATTTCCATGGTATAAGGCCAAGTTGATCATCTTCAAACTAATGTCCCCTCAATTCCATCTTTGTACATTCATGGACAACAAATGGGTATGTTGAAACCTTAGTTTTATTGATAATATTTTATGGGTATCATTTCTATATGTTGTGTAATGCATTTCATTTGAAATAAGGCATCTGGTACTTCTCTTTCCTTGTATTTTTTGAAAGTATATGTGTGCATGTGTGTTATGTTAAAAAATACAAAATACCAAAACACAACAGGTATTAACTTAACCATAGAAAACTGAAAAAATTAGTCTCAAATTTGGGGTGGGACATTACAATGGTATTAGAGCTAGTTTTCCTATCATCCTGTTATATTTCTATAGTTGCATGTCAGTGTGAGACTACCCACATAGTTGTATGTTAGTTTTCATGGTCGGACAATGATTGCATGTGAGTTTCTATGAGAGGCAGTGCCAGAGAACAGAGATACCTTGAAAGATTAAGGAAAAAAAAAAGATAAATAGGAAGAGTGGGAAGAGTGGCCTTCAGAGTTTGAGGAACAACCATTAGTTCTATACAGTGAACCTTCAGAGCTTGAGGAACAACAATTAGTACTCTACAATGAAGAAGAAACCATTGCAAAAAACATGGGTGATCGATAGGGCAAGTCTAGTAGAGACCATAATGATGAAGAAAAGTGGATATGGACAATATGTTACATGCATTGAATGATTTAGCTAGAGGGTAGCGTGACATGTTTGATAGGATGGATCGATCACAAACAAAACTGACCCAGATTCTCGCCCGTTTAGTATCTGGTAATAACGGGAACAATGACAATAACAATGGTGGAGTTGATTAGAATGTGGGAGGAAATAATGGAAATAATAATAATGCAAACAATGGCAATAATGGAGAACACTTAGTTAATAATCATATTACCCCGCAACGCAACTTTGCTGGATCAGCTAGCAGGAGGCCTCTAATGCCTCATCTTTTATAAGAAAACAACCCACTGGAGGAGGTTCACGAGCCTACCAAATAGGTTTGTCATGCAAAGTATTGGCGGGATTGGAGAACTATGGAAGTAGGGTTCTATGTTGATATGCCTTTTCAGGCTTACTTGACTTTTAAGGAACGGAGTAGACCACAAGGAGAAGGAGGAGTGAGGCAACAGAACTAGGACCTACAGAAGAAGAAGGGTAACATGAGCATTCCTTACTACTATGGCTTAGGAAAAACTTTAGCCAAAGCATGGGTTCAAAAGGTAGATACTTATTTGTGAATTAATCCTATGACCTAGTGGAATGCTATTGAGTATGCTACTTTGCATTTGGATGGGAGTACACATGAATGGTGGTGCCATGGTCTTGTTACATTGGGCCACGATCAGATTATTTCCTACGTAGAGTTTACTGCCAGGTTGATAGATAGATTCAAAAAAGGGGATCCCAAATTGCTTTTCAAGTAGCTATCCTAGCTCAAACAGTTTGGAGGGATAGATGCATCATTTCTAAGTTTCAGAGGTTGTCAGTCATGGTCACTGACATATCAGAGCGGAGGCTCATTTTGTTGTTCATAGATGGACTATCTAAACCCTTGAGAGGATGGATTAAGGGGTTTGATTCGCCTACATTACAAGAGGCAATCAAATAGGCCAAAGATATGGATTTCTCTTCCTACAGGAGCAAATTCCAGTCAAAGAGTTTCTTGCACAAGAAGGATAAGGACAAATATAATTCATCTCGAGAAAATGTGCAACAAAAGAAATATTTTCTGAGACTTGATGTTGATGCTCTTAATGACTACAGGAGGAAGAAATTATGTTTTAAATGCAAAGGCCCATGGGATCCAAATCATAACTGCCTAATGAAGGGGCAAGTGAAGCAACTAGAATACTATTCTGCCAAAGAAACAATTTCAGAGAAATTAGATCAACAAAGTGATCAAGGGGATAGTGATGAGGAAAGTGTAGCAGAAGATGTGCAAGATGTACAGGATGATGATATATCTACAACACATCTTTCTGCCATTTAGAAAGAGGGTTCCTTCAGGATGCAAGGAGTATTGGAGGGACAAAGAATGACCACTTTGCTTGATATAGGGGCCACTCATAACTTCATCGATGAGGGATTAGTGGCACAAAGGGGACTCAAGATTGAGGAGTTCGAGGGATTCATGGCTAGAGTTGCAAATGGCTTTGTTATTACCTGCAAACTAATAATCCCAAACTTGACCATCAGGTTAAGTGATTATGAGTTCCAGTCTGAGTATTATGTGGTTAGTATGGGGGACATGGATGTAGTCCTTGGCATGAAGTGGCTTCATGCAATAGGAGAATTCTACCTCAATCTGTGGACCATGGAGATGAAATTTGAGGTGGATGGTCATGAGCATGTGCTCAAGGGAATGTCAGATGGAGGACTCAGAGTTGTATCACTCAGGAGGATGGAGAGGTTGCTTAGAAATGATCAAGTAGAATGGGTAGCTGAGTGTATTGTTATGCCAACAACTATAGAGCAGCCCAGATAGAGTTATCACCCAGATATACAGAAGTTGGTCACTAAGTACACTAAGGTGCTCCCTAGCATACCTCCAGGGAGGCCTCCAAATAGAGTCATTGAGCATGTGATCGAGCTTGAGGAGGGGGCCAAGCCAGTCAGCATCACCCCTTATAGGCATCCTAAGAGGTTAAAGGATGAGATCGAGAAGACAATCAAAGAGCTTCTTGAGATGGGGCACATTCATCCCAGTAAGAGCCCATTTACATCCACAGTGGTACTAGTGAAGAAGAAATATGGCACACTGAAAATATGCATATACTATAGGGCATATAACAAGAAAATAATTAAGAACAGGTACCATTCCGCTGATAGATGTGCTACATGGGGTATGTTATTTCTCCAAGATAGATTTGAGATCTAGTTACTATCAGATTCAGGTGAGAGAGCAGGATGTGGAGAAGATAGCATTTCGATGCCATTATTGGCATTTTGAATTTCTAGTTATGCCTTTTAGCCTAACCAATGCACCCGCCATTTTCCAGTCTTGCATGAACAAAGTTTTCAGAGAGCAGCTGACGAAATTTGTCATATTTTTTGATGATATATTGATTTTTAGTAGGACATGGGAGGATCACCTCTAGCATTTTGAGGAGGTATTGAGAATTCTAGAGAGGGAGTCTCTATATGCTAAGGAGTCGAAGTGTGAATTTGGCATGATCGAGCTCCTCTACTTGGGGCACATCATCAGTGCCAACGGTGTTAGAGTGGACCCTAAGAAGATCATGGCAATTATTGATTGGCCACCACCCATGAATCTCTAAGTTATGTGGGTTCTACCAAAGGTTCATCAAGGGATTTTCACAGAGTGCAACACCTCTGATAGACTTGATGAAGAAGGGAGCTTTCACTTGGTCAGATGAGGCACAACAGTGTTTTGACAGATTCAAACAAATCATGAGCTCTTGCCTAGTGGGTTCTACCAAAGGTTCGTTAAGGGATTTTCACAGAGTGCAACACCTCTGATAGACTTGATGAAGAAGGGAGCTTTCACTTGGTCAGATGAGGCACAACAGTGTTTTGACAGATTCAAACAAATCATGAGCTCTTGCCTAGTCTTGGCCATTCCATATTTCACCAAGTTGTTCAAGCTTGAGTGTGATGCCTCGGGAGAAGTCATAGGAGTTGTCTTGATGCAAGATAAGCACCTGATAGCTTTTGAGAGCAGGAAACTTTAGGGTGCTGAGAGGGGTTACAACATTTATGATAAGGAAATGTTAGCCCTAATGAATGCCTTGGCTAAATTTAGATAGTATCTTGTGGGCAGTAAATTCATGGTTAAGACAGACCACAACAGTCTTCGACATTTCCTATATCAATGTGACCTCAATGACAGACAACAGAAGTGGGTGAGAAAATTGTAAGCCTATGACTTTGACATAGTATATGTCAAAGGGAAGAAGAATGTTGTAGCTGATGCACTCTCACGGAGACCTCACTTGTGTTCCTTGGGTGAGATTATAGCGGATTAGCGAGAGTGGATATTAGCAGAGTATGCAAAGGATAAGTGGGCCACAAGAATCATTGATGGTCCCATCTAGGACAGCAGATACACAATTGTAAATGACTTGATCATTTACAAGGGGAGGATATTATTGTTACCAGGATCCAACATGAAGAAAAAGGTAATGAGATCTTTGCATGATGCACCTACAGCTGGTCACTTGGGTTATTTCAAGAAATACATGCAAATATGAGAGAGGTTCACATGGAAGGGACTCAAATCATATTGTTGTAGTATGCTCATGAGTGCCCCACTTGCAAAGAGAACAAATAAGAAGATACATTTCCAGTTGGTCTATTGCAGCCCCTACCCATTCCTAACCAGAAATGGGAATGCATTTCGATGGATTTTATCAAGAGCTTGCCCAAAGCCCAAGAGAGGGACTGCATTTTTGTTGTGGTTGATAGGTTGATGAAATTTGCACATTCCTTTGCGATTTCAGCCACATTCATAGTAGCACAAGTTGTTGATTTGTTTTTTTGAGAGGTTTTCTAATTGCATGGCTTGCATATGAGTATAGTCAGTGATAGAGATAGTATGTTCATGAATCACTTATGGAAGGCACTATTCAGGTTGAGTGGGACTGAGCTCACTCCTAGTAAGAGCTACCATCCACAAACTAACAGACAGACATAAATAATCAACAAGTGGGTGGAAGGATACTTCCAAAACTACATTGCAGGGCAGCAAAAGGCATGGGTTAAGTGGCTACATCTAGGAGAGTATTGCTATAATACTGCTTATCACATGTCTATCTAAATGTCACCTTTCATGGCCCTTTACGAGTATGAGGCTCCAAACTTCCTGGACTTACTTTTTGGGGACAAAAGAGTACCGAAGGCTAGAGATTTAATGCAGGAGAGTCAAGACATCATGAGGTCCTTGAAGTAGAATATCTAGAAGGCTAAGAACTAGAAAAAGCAATATGCAGATCAGCATAGGGTTCATAGGCCTTTTGAGGTAGGTGACATGGTCTCTTTGATGTTGCACCCATATAGACAATCCACTCTCAAGAGGAGTGGCACAGAGAAGCTCAAGCCACAATACTATGAACCATTCAGAGTATCTAGGAGAATAGGTGAGGTGGCTTATGAGTTGGAGTTACTAGCAGGGAACAGAGTGCATAATGTGTTCCATGTATCTCACCTCAAGAAGGAATTGGGACATAATGTGATACCTTCCACCGAGTTACCCCCTTTGGATGAAGAGGGTAAGTTGATCCTCATCCCTGAGGCCATCATTGAAACTAGAGAGCGAACTTTGAGGAGGAGAGTTATCAGGGAATACTAGTCAAGTGGAAGAATTTGCTAGTGGAGGATGCTACTTGGGAGAGTGAATAGATACTTCAGCATCCAGAGTTGAAATTTCTTGTGGGCAAGTAATTTTGGGGAGGGTGGATTGTAATGTCTTCTTCCTAAGTCAGGACTTGATCGTTAGACTAGTCTATCATTTGGGTTCCCATAGACTAGTGAGGTGGATAGGGAACCCACGATGACATGGCTTGACACAACTCAAATAGTATTTTGGAATGTAGTGATGGATTCCTTGCGACGAGGAGTTGCCAATTGGCCTTTTCTGAAGTGAGTTTGGGCCATTTGGCCAAACTTGCTATTTTTAGTAGGGGCATGGGACTTCGAGCAAGTCAGTGCAAACAGTCTAAAAATTGTGTTGGCATTTCATTGGTTAGTTCAGAGGTACTAAGGAGCGATAAGGAGACCATTTGAATTAATAATTTAATAATAGACTTAATTAAGTTAAATTAAATATATAACTTAATTAGTTTGTTATTAAAAAGTGACTTTATTGTATAGTTGCACTTTATGAAATATTTAAAATATTAAAGTCACTTTATCTATGGGCGCCCAAGCTTGGGAAATAAAAAGAAAAGTAAAAAATATATTATTCCTCAAAAGTGGCTTTGAGGCAAGGAGATTAAAAGAGAGAAATGAAGTTCATTTCATTTATTCATGTTTGGGAAAATATTGTCTAAGTCTGAGCTTGCTTGAGCAAGGGTTTCAAACCAGCATCATTGGAGATGAAATCCTCCATTGATAGAAGCATCTGCAAGGTTGCAAGACACTCTAAGGATGTTGTTTTGGTGCGGCTTCATCTAGGGGTCACCATTGAGCTTATTGGAACAAACCAACATTGTCACAGAGAGTTTTTCTTGAAGATATTCATAGTCTATTGACTTGGTAATTGCAGAGGGATATCATATAACATATTGCAATTGTTGGAGAGCAGTTTGGGTGGAGTTTGTGAAGGGTTTTAGCTTCATATAGGTCGTACCAGTCCCATTCTGGTTGTACCCTTAATAGAGGGATTTGGGGTTTGATTTGGAGCATTTACCTCAGTTTTTGTATTCCATCTCTTTGGAATATTACTATAGTACACTCAGATTCATTTGGAAGCAAACAGTGATAAATTCTGTAATTGAAAGCATTTGAATGTTGTTGTACCAGGTTGTAAATGTGAGGAGGTGATTGTGGGTTTTTGAGGACTTTGGATTGCGTTTTGAATTGAAGTTCTTCTCCTACCTTTAGTGTCTCAGTTGCAGACCTTTTTGGATTGGTTTGTGGGCAATCTTGTGAGATATCAACATTTTTGAGTTGTTATCCTTGTTTACCAAGCCGTACCGTTCAGCCATAGTGAAGTGGGTCTTCAATATCTTCCCATTTCTAAGTTTGATTGCATTGTAAAACACTTGTACTAGACCAAATTTCTGTGTTGAGTTGTTGTATGCATATTTCCATGGTATAAAGCCAAGTTGATCATCTTCAAACTCTTATACCCTCATTTCCAGCTTTGTACTTTCATGGACAGCAAATGGGTATGTTGAAACCCTAGTTTATTGAGTATATTTTTATGGGTATTATTTCTATATGCTGTGTAATGCATTTCATTTGAAATAAGGCATCTGGATACTTCTCTTTCCTTATTTTTTTGAAAGTATATGTGTGCATGTGTGTTATGTTCAAAAATGCAAAACACCAAAATGCAACAGGTATCAACTTAACCACAGAAAACTAAAAAAATTGGTCTCAGATTTGGGGTGGGACATTGCAATGAAGTTGGATTAAGAGAATGATGTAGGATGATATGAGATTATGACTAGGATGATGTGATGGATGAAATTGATTGGGTTAGAACTAGAATGATTATGTGGAGTGATTAGGATATGAGGTGGATGAAATTTATTGGATTATAGATAGATTGGGATTGGTTTAGATTATGGTGGAGGCTTAGAATGATTAGGGATGAGGTGGATAAGAGGGGTGATTAGGATGACTAGGATGTAGTGATTGGATGCTTAAGATGATGAGGATGGATAATGAGGATGATTTGAATGGTTAGGAACGATAAGATTGTATGATTTGGAATGATTGGGATATGTGGATGATTAGGTGGATGACTAGGATAATGAGGGATGGGGTGATTGGATGAGAATTAGAAGAACTTGGATTAGATTGGATGATGATTATGATGATGTGGATACAAGAAGTACGATAATTAGGGATAATGAGATGGATAATAAGGATGATTAAGATCACTAGGATGGATGATTAGGATGATTAGGGTTTGGATTATGACAAAGGTGACTTGGCTTAGGATGGATGTGATGACAAGGATACTTAGGATGATGTGGAATGAATATGTTGATATCTTGACTTAGGGAACTTGCAAATAAAAGATTTCACATGTACATGCATAAATGACACACACAAGACACAATAGCAAGTTTGATTTTTCAAAATTAATTGTTGAATTTATGAAGACACTTGGAATACACATCAACAAGCCTAATATTAGTCAAATGGGTGTGACCAAGAGGTCTTAAGCTGGGATGAACAAGTTGTCTAAGGATGTCCCCAATATACACAAAGTACGAGAGGCCTAATTCTGTGAAATAAAAGTGAAATAATGCCACACAACTGGGAGAAGAGGGTAACCCACCCTTCACCTTCACTTCCCCAAGGTATAAAGTTCTTGGGGGTTTAGCCCGAATGACAAGATTTCAACTTCCAAGAGGTGTGTCTTTCGATTCACTCCTCACTTTTTATACTGTCAAAACACTCGAGTTGAGGTCATCCCTTGGAGTGGTGTGTCTCCAAGCAGGCCTCCTAAAACGGTGACAAAAGCAAATCAAATGGTGTTTTTGATCTCCAAGATCACCTTGTGGTGCGAGGAGAGAGCATACGTGTCCACACACTTGACTCACATCACAATGGTAATTTACCCTTAGAAATTGAAATGTGTGTGAATATGAATGGATTAAAGGATGTTTTTGATTCCCAAGATCACATGAAGTGCAAGGGAAAAGAATATACACCCTAAATCAAACTCAAATCCACCAAGCAAAGAAAACATACGTTTGTTTTATGCCCAAGTCCAAATGTGATGATAAAAACATATGTTCATTTTAAGCCCAAATCAAAATGTGATGTTGCAAACAAGTGTTCTTTTTAAGCCCAAATTGAAATGCAAGAGTTAGATTGAGTGCACTTTGAAATATAAGCAATCCTCTTGATAGTAGTTTTGGATAATGGTCTTTGAAAAGTGTAAACAATTTGCACCACACTTATTAGTAGTTTGATAGATTTTAGCCTTTGACAAGCAAATCTACAAACAATTATTAGCTCAAAAAAGGATAAATCTACAAAAAGCCAAAAATAATTGTCAAGATATAGAAGATTAGATGTCACCAGTGAATTCCTTATGACTTTCTATACAATTTTTTAAAAAATCATCAAATTTTGTTAAGTTTTGTGAAAGTTATGAGGGTTTAAAGTTTAAAGGGTTGTTTCAAAACCATAGGCACAGATCTAGCAACCAAAGGCACAGATTTAGCAACCAAAGGTGTGGATTTAGCAACCAAATGCATGGATTTAGAATCAGGCCACTAAGATTCCCTAAAATGTAACACATGCGTGGAAACAAGTGACACAGGCATGGATTTATTAGACAAGGGTGTGGATCTGTCAGTCGTAGGCACAGATTTATGAATCAATGCACTAGGGTGACCTAAAATGTAACATGGGCATGGATCTATAAACCAAAAGCGTGTCGTTATAGACCATAAGTGTGGATCTACATACCAAAAGTGTTGATTTAGAATCAGGTCACCAGGATGCCCTAAAATGTAACACAGGTGCGGATCTATGAACCAAAAGCACGTCATTATAGACCATAGACGTGAATTTGCGTACCAAAGGTGCTAAAGCAGAAAATAGGGTTACAGAATCAGCACACAGGCATAGATTGACACTTGAAAGCATGGATCTGCAACCTACAAGGAAAAATAATGAAACTTCTCCCAAAAGGGGTTAAATCAAGGACAAGAGTCCCACTAAGCATGCCAAAAATGTATGCAAAAAAATGGAACAAAGGAATAAAGAAGATAAATGACAAATACCCAATACCTTCACCTTCAAACCAAGTCATCCACACTTGATAAAACAGAGTAGATGCACCCTAATCTACTAGCTATGTTCTCTATGATATGATGGATAGAATGAGATGTTGATTTCTCATAGATTCTGTAGCATAACACTAATATAAAGATGATGGATATGAGGATCTAGAATGACTTCCACAACATGATGTTGTATGAAGATCCCTCCCAAATGGCTTAGTTGAGGCTTGATTTATAGGAGATGAGGGATAGGAATGGATGGTTAGGATTAGATTAGTGATGGATGGCTAGGATTAAGTGAGACATGGATCAAGGCTTAGAGTTATAGTCATGTGACAAGTGTCTCATAAGGGTTAAATGAGAGGAATTAAGTCAAGGATAAGGATTAAGAATCTTCTAGATGCTTCCTTGTAATAAGGATTTCTAGAAGCTTCTAGTCATGTGAAGATAAAGACAAATAAGGAATTAAATAATGAAATTATTTAATTTTTGGAGAGGGATGATGTGGAAAAAATTAATTAAATAAATTCTTAATTTATTTAATTAATTTGGATATAAGGGATTAAAAAGGTAAAATAATTTAAATAATAAAATTATTTAAATTATGTGGGGAGGGCTAATTTATATAAATATTTTATTTATTCAAATTGGAAGATGGAGGAAAGTGGGAATTAATTAAATAAATATAATTTATTTAATTAATTGGCTAATGGGAGGATAAATGGGATTGAAATGGGATTAAAAGGGATCAGTTAAATAAATATGATTTATTAACTAATTAGGTGATGAAAGGGTTAAATGTAAGGGTCCTAGGACAAAATGTCATAAGGTGGTGTCAACAAGGTGATGTCACAAGACATGTCAATTTTAGGTATCTACAGTCTCATTCACATTCCATCAAATACTCATTATACTAATATGCAATATAAAAAATAAGCCTTATATATATATATTTCATCAGCATAGTCTCAGATCACAATCTTATATCATTCCTCTTTACAACATGTATCTCATTCTCTCATTCTTCCTCTTTCTTAATCCCTATATAATCTCATTCTCAATGTGATGCATGT
Organism: Cunninghamia lanceolata; assembly: GCA_027924645.1. Classification (NCBI taxonomy): domain Eukaryota; kingdom Viridiplantae; phylum Streptophyta; class Pinopsida; order Cupressales; family Cupressaceae; genus Cunninghamia; species Cunninghamia lanceolata. The sequence continues at coordinate 6,115,476 of BSBN01000719.1, read as the reverse complement.
AAGGAAATGAGGACATCTCAAAACGTATTTCTAAGAATAGTGGTGTCTTCGACAGATTTAAATTCTTTTCAATCTCTTCCAAAACACGCACAACTATGCCACAAAGCGGAAACAAACATAGAACATTTCCAACATTGACCCTTAGAGGAAATACAAGCAACAAGATCTAATTTCAACAATAGAAATATTAAACATGAAAAACAGAACAGAAGACACAGATTTATGTGGGGAAAACCCTTACAGGTAAAAAACCCCACACTCCAAAAGCCCAGATCACCATTGTATTATTCAGCAACAGAAAATACAGTTACAAAACAAATATGGCACTAAGCCTTTCATGGAGATTTACATCTTGCTCCTCTAGAAGAATAACTGACAGCATAACCCTGCACAAAGTTCTCCAGCACTCGGGTTAGTCCTTCATACTATTATCATGCCACAAATAGCATAGAGTACAGGACATCACCCTACACACGAACTCTGTTCTCTCTCTTCTTGACCTCTATTTCTTCTTTTCTTGGTTTAGTCCCTTCACATATTGTTATCATGTTGCATACAACATATAGCATAGGACTTCCTCGAAGAAGAATATAGACCTCACAAGATTGAACTCACAACCTAACTCTCTCACCAAGACTGTCCATCTCCAAACTTGTCTAATCGTCTGAGCAACCAATCGATTCAGTTACGCTCAGTCCAACTATCCAAACTGTCGTCTGACTGTTCGCATTCGTGAGAACTCATTAGTCCCACATGCATCAGTTGACAAACATAGCAACAACATATATGCACAAACACACGGTAAGTATATCATCAGCACTTTTGCCGCCGACGACCCCAGCCGGTCAAACAGCAACGAACCATTAGAGTGACCAAGCCCTTCGACATGACTTCTTCCTTCTTCGCCGACAATGTTCCTCTTGCTGATGCCAAACACCATCGGACAAACCAAGCTCATCAGAGACTAGTCCACCATCCACACCGATGGTTCCTTGTCCCACCGATACCCAAGTCTTCATCCTTCGTCGGCGTGACCAATGCACATTGGAGAAAGCATTCCAATCCACGCCGATAAGACAAGTCACACCGATACACTGCTTACATGTATGTCAGTCCACACCTTCCATCAGAGAGACACCAACTATCGCAGAGACAACACAACACTTCATCGATAGTTATAGTTACACCAATCGGTGTAACACAGGTGATCAGAGAGAGAAATTCAGCCAAGCCCGATAGAGCCTGTCAGGCCGATAACAAAGGACAATCGACCAAGAACAAGAGATTGCTGAGACACAAAGTAGCTCTTGCCGATGCCTGTAATCTGAGTCACTAGTACTCAACATTCTCCCACTTGATGAAGGAATTATAGGAAACCATCAATGCATAGAGCTAAAGTTGATACTATCTCCACTCCACTGTGCTCACAAGCTACACAGAAGCTCCATCATAACCAACTTCAAAGCTTCCAGAACACAGCCATGAAACCATCCTCCAGAAACAAGATAGAACATCAGCTAGAACAATAATCAGAAAACTGACTGCACCCATCCAACTGAACAAAACCCACATGACTAAAAATAGCACACACAGCCAGTGCTAAAACATCCAATTACTCATACCTTGAAGGTATGAATATCAGCAGACTCATGCCACCTACATATACACCCATCAACTGCAAATACAAGCTCTATGTGTCAACCAGTCAAAGAAGACCAAACACATCCAAGAACTCCCACTGCATGAGTAATGCAAATATGAAAAATATCATGGCATACAATGTCCACCAATAGCATTACATAGAAAGTGTAAACATCATGTAGTACCAAAGAAACATCCACCATGATACACAAAATCTATAATCAAAAGCAACTCCTCACCACCAGTCCAGAACTCTCCCAAGTTCTCCACACCCAACAAAAGAATAAGATAACAGAACTTCCATGTCATCACGTAAGAACATAAGTGAAAACACATGACCACAAACTAGTGATCACATCAGCTCCAATCAAACCCCAAACCAATGTAGTGTGAAACAAACCATCCAGGAAGATAACCAAGACCATAGAGAGTAACTCTGCACATCATATACCTATAGACAATCCTTCTACATACACCTCTGAATGCCAACTGTGTCAAGTATGATCTCCTTCAAAACACCCCAAAAAGAACAGCATAACACCCACCCATTCAATCTCCAGAGATCAAATTCATCATATGTAATTATGCAACTAACATGGATGTAAGCCTCTCAAACCAAATAAGATCAAACTAATCCATTTCCCGTTTCAGGAAATCAGCCCATAAAACCATCTCCTAACAATTCTCATCAATGAATGATATCTTTAAAGTAAATGCAAAAGGAGATAAACATGTTGTCCATCTCTCACAATGTCTATGAGCAGTTCAAGATCCATGTCTATGAAAGAAAACATAAAACATCTGAGAGAAACAATGGGCAATACCTCTCAAGTAATAAACTGCCAAGTAGACTATGAGTGGGGACAAGAATGCTCCTCCAAGATATACAAGCCATCATGACTCCTCCAAGAGCAATCTCCTCATAGGTCTCTGTTGAACTCACATCCAACCAAGGTGTATGCTTCTCAGACTTTCTGCTGAAATCTCTGATTAAGCACAGCATATATAGTCTCAACTTATTCTCCATGTACCCATGAGCATATGCAAATAATCATTTCATACTAAACTCCAAATGCATCTCTGCACCAACATGAAATAATCAAGCAAAAAGATCAATGCACCCAACACACAGAGAATCACCAGACCACTGCCAAAGCTCCAATCATCTAAGTTAGGAACTTATCATGACATCATGATCTTACCATCCCCCTTAGGAGATTCCATGCTCCAAGTGAACATAGCCATGGTCTCAAGAGCAATGTATCATGCCAAAATTTAAATGCATAAATCAAGAAAAATACCATGACATGAAACAAACCAAACTCTAAACCAACATCACCTGTCAAGCACCACCAACACCTCAACCAAGGATTTCATGAATCCTCCATGACTCCAAGATGTTACACATCCTCAAATAGTGCCCCTGCAAATGCAAAAGAACCCTTCTGCAACAACGGGATCTAAGAGCTCCTCCTGTTAACATCTACAACACTAAAGAAGATCATTCACCACTAAGTGATGAATGCACAGTCAATGCTAAAGCTCCCACTGAACCATGACAACCAAACTTTCCAAGCATCATGACAAAACATCTTCTCATCTAAAAATCCTTCAGGTCCACACATTAACATGTCCATGTGACAATAAAACCAAGTGGCACCAAGATCTCCAAACCAAGAAAATACCCTATCACTATCAATAGCTTACACAAACCTGTGAATCCAAGCTATTCATGACATCGTGATACACATGCTACAGGTTTCCATAACCAACTATTCAAGTACTCTACAACATCCATCCTCTCATCCCAAAGTAGTCACACCAATGCACAAGTGACCACAGACAAGGCCAGCTAACAAGTCTGCATAATCACATAATCAATCTTGTGGATATAGACCGTCCACTTCTGAGTTATCCCACTACAATCAATAGGTTGTACACACCTAAAAAACCTGCATAACTCATAGATCCAAATATATTGAAATATGCAAACTCACTATTGCACTAGAAACTGCAAAACTAAGATCTCACGGAATAGATAATAGTGTAGACAACATGACTCAAGCACCAGATTACTTACAAATTTGATTCGCCAAACATGTCCACAACCTGAGCACCATAGTCAAGAAAACCAGAAGCATTACCATAGAAATACTGAGTGACATATCACTTACCAGCACTCCCATGTAGAGAAAGCTTTTCACCTCCTCACACCATGCATGAAGCATGCATGCAAAACTGCAACTATATCATCCAACAACACCTCAAAAGCCAGGGTCTAGAAATAGATTAACTATAGCTTCACAAAACCACAAGTTTTTCTCTTGACCATGTAAAACCTGCAAAACCACTGTGTTTGAAAAAAATCCATGCACATCCATACCCACTTCACATCTGGAAGACCAAGAATATGAATCAAGAAACACCATAACGGTTAAACTAGAAAAATGGATCATCATGAATATGCATAACCATAGATTTTAGGAAAACTATGAAACCTCTCAAAACCAAGGAACATGATTCTGAGACATGCAAGTACAAAGCATTCGCTAAAGGAAACAACAGTTCAGAAACTTCAGGCCCACTTGTAGGCCAACTCCACAACCACCAACATGCACATGCATCTGAGGGAGATAGGCTATTTCAAAAGCTCTCAGACCATCCAATGATCAACTCCATAGCCTACATGCAATCAGGGTAACAAAAAAGTTATGCCTTCCAATACTAGGATAGTTACACCCAACATAAGAACATTTCTCCATAGCTAAAAAACAGCCCAAGCTTCTCCATATCATCAGGGAGCCTCTCACATAGACACCCAATACAGAGATTTGATGCATCTCAACCATAGAGTAAAATATTCCACCCCATGCATCAGGATTATATCACTGCCAGCTAGGAGCCTCAAATCACATCATTTCAATATGACCAACTCCAGCGCCTGCTGTAACATGAAGACAAGATCAACTGCTAGACTTCACTCAAAACAAGGATCAAAACATCAGATGATTCCTTTAGATTTCCTCAAGCTTGTCACACTAAGAAATCACCACAGAAGGAATACCTAGACCTTATACACCAGAAACCCTTACATGCAAACACACGCAGCACACAAATGTACATATGTGAGAAACAAAGCAGATCCCAGAAGAAGGCTCTGATACCACTTGTAAGGAAATGAGGACATCTCATAACGTATTTCTAAGAATAGTGGTGTCTTTGACAGATTTAAATTCTTTTCAATCTCTTCCAAAACATGCACAACTATGCCACAAAGCAGAAACAGACATAGAACATTTCCAACATTGATCCTTAGAGGAAATACAAGCAACAAGATCTAATTTCAACAATAGAAATATTAAACATGAAAAATAGAACAGAAGACACAGATTTACGTGCGGAAAACCCTTACGGGTAAAAAACCCCACACTCCAAAAGCCTAGATCGCCATTGTATTATTCAGCAATAGAAAATATAGTTACAATACAAATCTGGCACTAAGCCTTTCATGGAGATTTACATCTTGCTCCTCTAGAAGAATAACTAACAGCATAACCCTGCACAAAGTTCTCTAGCACTCGGGTTAGTCCTTCATACTATTATCATGCCACAAATAGCATATAGTACAGGACATCACCCTAGACACGAACTCTGCTCTCTCTCTTCTTGACCTCTGTTTCTTCTTTTCTTGGTTCAGTCCCTTCACATACTGTTATCATGCTACGTACAACATAGGACTTCCCCGAAGAAGAATATAGACCTCACAAGATTGAACTCACAACCTAACTCTCTCACCAAGACTGTCCATCTCCAAACTTGTCTAACCGTCTGAGCAACCAATCGATTCAGTTACGCCCAATCCAACCGTCCAAACTGTCGTCTGACTGTTTGCATTCATGAGAACTCATTAGTCCCACATGCATCAGTTGACAAACACAACAACAGCATATATGCACGAACACATGGTAAGTATATCATCAGTGCTTTTGCTGTCGATGACCCCAGCCGGTCAAATAGTAACGAACCATCGGAGTGACCAAGCCCTTCGACGTGACTTCTTCCTTCTTCGCTGACAATGTTCCTCCTGCCAATGCCAAACACCATCAGACAGACCAAGCTCATCAGAGACCAGTCCACCATGCACACCAATGGTTCCTTGTCCCACCGATACCCAAGTCTTCATCCTTCATCAGCGTGACCAATGCACATCGGAGAAAGCATTCCAATCCATGCCGATAAGACAAGTCACGTCGATACACTGCTTACATGTATGTTGGTCCACACCTTCCATCGGAGAGACACCAACTATCACAGCGACAACACAACACTTCACTAATAGTTACAGTTACACCGATTAGTGTAACACAGGCGATCAGAGAGAGAAATTCAACCAAGCTCGATAGATCCTGTCAAGCCGATAACAAAGGACAATTGACCAAGAACAAGAGATCGCTGAGACACAAAACAGCTCTTGCCGATGCCTGTAATTTGAGTCACTAGTACTCAACAATGCAAGAGCATCTAGTGGTGTAAGCTCAACCTTGTATCACCCAAAAAAAGATGTTGATTCAAAACCATTAATGTTGTTTCATTTCTTTTCAAAATTAGTGTTTATTGTTCCATAATTGCTTGAATAATGATGTAGAACCTTCAGTTTTTCCAAACTGTTAAAAATAACAAACTGCTATTTTTGGAAAGTTTGCATTTGGGCACATATTGAAGCAAAAATTTACAAAAATCTTCGTAAATGAAAACTAATACCTTTGGTGAAGGAATCACGCAAATATCATTTGTGAACTGAAAGATATTAAAGTTTCTGTTTCCCTAAAAATGCCTAAAAATTATTCAAATTTAGGTTTGAGGCACTAAACAGTCCTGTACAGGCCTGAAAATGGATAGAATCTATAGAACAAGTTCTTATCACGTAGAGCACTTTGTGATCTTTCTAGTTCTTCAAATAGTTTGTCAATCGGACACCCAAATCAAAAGTTATGGCTCCCGAAAGTTGACCTATTTTTGGAGAGAGATGTAAAATTTGAAATTTAGCTGGAGGCCACCAAAAAGGCTATTAATAACCAATTTTGGGAACCCTTGGTGGTATTAGAGATAAGGAGGAAAGTGTAGAGTCAATATAAGGTAGGAAAATAGAAACCCTAGCTGATTTGGGGTTACAGAAGGTAGAAGATTCTAGAGTCTTGAGATTTGAAGTTGTAATATGTTGCAGCATGTGGAGGATTCATCCTTTGAATGTATTTGAGCTTCTGTAATGTAATGAGTTGTCCAAATCAATAAAATAATATTCTATTTTCTATGTGCAATTTATGTTGTTATGTGTTTTGAGATTTACTCCCTTCATCAAGTGGTATCAAAGCGAGGGTTCCTGAGTGTGTAGACAGATCATCAACCGTAAGGCAGTTTGCACCAGGACTTGAGGTTGTGGATTTGCTATGGAGATCAAGATGCCTCCATAAAGAAACCCTATTGGAAGAAATGCTTTGACAGAAGAGGGTTTTAGAGCCCTACAAAGGCAAATCGACACATTGCAAGAGGAGCTGCGAAGAGGGTTTGAGCTAAGAACAAGAGAGGAAAGTGAAGATGAAGTTGAAGAAGATCTATCTGAGGAAGAACAAGAAGTTGCAGGAGATCCTACAAAAGTTAGGTTGTTGAGGGCCATTTCAAAGATTGGAAAGAGGCCCAGGATCAAAGTTTCTACCTATTCTAGATATTTGAATCTAGAACAGCTTATTGATTGGATCAATGACATGGAGGAATATTTTGAGTATGAAGACATGGAGGACCCAGATTAGGTCAAGTTTGCAAAAACAAAGTTGAAGGGCCATGCCTATATTTGGTGGAAGGAGGTCTAGTTAGAGAGAAATAGAAGAGGAAAAGGAAAGATCACCAAATGGGATCGGATGGTGGACAAACTGAAGAAGCAGTTTATTCTTATGGACTATGAGATGGAGTTGTTGAAGAAGCTACAAGGATTGAAGCAAGATAACAAGTATGTCAAGGAGTATACAAAAGATTTTTATAAGATTACTATCAAGATAGGCCATGTAAAGGCCAACAAGGAGAAGGTAGCCCATTACATTAATGGGTTGAGACCAAGTATTTAAGAGGAGTTGAGCTTGATCAGAATGACCACCATAGAAGATGCGTACCCATTTTTTCTAAAGGTGGAAGAGAAGCTAATCAAAAGATTCAAAAGAAAGTGAAGAGGAAGAGGTCAAAGCAAAAGGACTAGTGGAAGATCCTATGAAGGCCGAAATGAAGATCAAAAGAAAAGTGAAGAAGTTGGCACCAGTCAAAATCAAAGAGGAGATAATACCTACTGCCCTCATGACCAGAATAATGGTGAGAAAAGAGGAAGAGGAAGAGGCAGACTTGGGCAAGGACCTGGAAGAGGAGGTTTCAAAGGAACCTATTTTCAATGTGGAGGACATTAAGTATACGAGTGTCTAAAACATCAAGGAAGGACAAACAGAAGACCTTAAGGTAATGCATGAGTTGCACATGTAGATGAAGATGCACAGTCTGAGCATTCTGAAGATACTGAAAGGGCATAAACCCTAGTTGTCAAAAGAACTTTGTTGAATGAGGAGAAAGAACCAAATCAAAGGAAGAGCTTATTCCACACCAAGTGCAAATGTGAAGGTAAGTGTTGTAATATTATTATTGACAGTGGAAGCACTAACAATCTTGTTTTAGAGGAGATGGTTAATAAGTTGAAGTTGACAAGAAGAAATCATCCACATCCATATCAGATTGCATGGTTGCAGAAGGACCATAGATTTTTGGTCAATAAATAGTGTTTAGTCAAGTTCAAGATTGGTGACTACCATGATGAGATGATGTACAACATCATACCGATGGATGCATGTCATATGTTATTGGGGAAGCCATGGCAGTATGATAAGTACGTTGTCCATGATGGCCATGCAAACACATATTCCCTAACAAAGGATGGAGTTCATCATAAGTTGAAGCCCTTGAAGGAGGTGGAAGAAAACGTATGTAGTACTGCCAGAATTTGCTTGGTCTGAAGCATGAGCGTCATTGCTTTGCATTGATTCCTAAGATTAGTCAAGAGAAATGTGAAGATGTACCAGCAGAAGTCTTAGATCTATTGGAAGAATTCTAGGACATTGTCTTTGATAATGTACCAGAAGGTTTACCACCAATGAGGAAGATAACTCATCAAATGGATTTGATACTAGGAGCCAGTTTGCCAAATAAGGCAGCCCACAGAATGACTCCAACAGAGAACGAAGAGTTGAATAGACAAGTTCACAAGTTGTTAAGGAAGGGACTAATAAGAGAGAACTTAAGTCCATGTGCGGTACCTGCAGTACTAGCACCAAAGAAAGATGGAGATTGGAGAATGTGTATAAATTCATGAACCATCAATAAGATCACGATCAAGTATAAATTTCCATTGGCAAGAATGGATGACATAATGGATTGTTTGAGTGGAGCCAAGTACTTTACGAAGATTGATCTAAAGAGTGGGTATCACCAGATTTGAATCAAAGAAGGAGATGAATGGAAGACAACCTTCAAGGCAAAGGAGGATTTGTATGAGTGGTTAGTCATGCCATTTGGGCTAACCAATGCACCAAGCACATTCATGTGGCTCATGAATGAGGTATTGAAAGAGTTTTTGGGAAGTTTTGTTATTGTTTATTTAGATGACATTTTAATTTTCAGTAAGACTTAGGATGAGCATCTGATCCATATCAGAAGAGTTTTAGAGAAGCTAAGGGAGGAGAAGTTACTAATTAATCTAAAGAAATGTAGTTTTGCAAAGAAGGAGTTGGTATACTTGGGATTTGTTGTCTCAGAGGAAGGTCTTAAGATGGACCCAGAGAAGGTGAGGGATATCCTTGAATGGCCTATGCTAGGAAGTGTTACAGAGGTATGATCTTTTCATGGTTTGGCAAGTTTTTACAGAAAGTTTATTAAGAATTTTAGTAGCATTTGTGTACCCCTAACGGAGACAATGAGAGGGGATAGATTAGAGTTTAGAAGGACTACAGGAGCAACCAAGAGCTTTGATACATTGAAGCAGAAAGTCATAGAGCAACCTATTTTGGTACTTCCAGATTTCAATAAGGTATTTCAGGTAGATTGTGATGCTAGTGGCAGTGCTATAGGAGTTGTTTTGAGTCAAGAAGGTAATCCCATTGCCTATTTTAGTGAGAAGCTTAATGATGCCAAGAAAAAAGTATTTTGTTTATGATCAAGAGTTTTATGAAATAGTTCAGGCTTTGAAGAAATGGAGACATTATTTGTTGTCAAAAGAGTTTATATTATATATGGATCATTAGGCTTTGTAGTATCTTAATAATCAAGGAAAGTTAAATCAAAGGCACTTAAAATGGGTTGAGTTTTTGCAGAGTTATACCTTTGTTTTGAAGCACAAGAATGGGAAGTCCAATAGAGTTGCGAATTCCTTAAGCAAAAGGCAACATTTGTTGACAAAAATGAAGATAGAGGTTGTTGGGTATGATGAGCTCAAAATTTTGTATCCTGCAAATCTAGATTTTGTAGAGGCTTGAAAAGCATGTTTGGAACCTATTACTTTGGACAGGACAAAGTGGTTGGATTTCATAATCCAAGACGGCATGCTATTTAGAGGAAGCCAGTTGTGCATTCCAAAGAGTTCCATGAGAGAGAACCTGATTAAGGAGAAGCATAGTGGGGGATTAGCTGGACACTTTGGTTGAGATAAGACCATTGCTATTGTTGGTGAGCATTATTATTGGCCACAGTTGCAACAAAATGTGAGGAAATTTGTGTAGAGTTGCAAAGTGCGTCAAATGGCAAAAGGAACAAGTCAGAATACAGGGCTATATCAGCCATTACATGTACCAGAGAGGCCATGGGATGATATTAGTATGGATTTTGTTCTTGGTTTATCAAGGACACAGTGATGCAGACATGACAAGAGAATCCAATGAAGGATTGTCCCATCATGTAGCCCAATCAACTTCTCTTACATACATTGAAATAACAACAATAGTCATGCCTCTAAATTGTTATAATCATGTGCTCAAAACTTCAAAGATTGAAATAAATTGTATATGCCAACATAACCTTGTTAAATTTTAGCCTTAAGATTGTTGTTTTACTCCTCTTCTCTTAGATGAAAATTAACTTTGATAAATTCCAGCCATTAAGGATTTTTGTTTGTCCCTTTGATTGCTTTAGTTGCAACAAAATAAACATATATTAATCTCTTAAACTTGTAGCCCTTGAGTGATTATAATTTGTGAATGTTGTACCAACAATTTTAGCTATGAAGTAACACCATATCTTGAGAATTTCATAAAACATGAACAACAGAAAATACTTACAACCCAAATGTTTGTATGCAGCCAATCAAGATGGTAACACACATACATAACCTCCACAAATCCAACTATGAAATATCTCCAACAAACTTTCCAACTATCCACCTACACAAGCTTACAAATTCAGAAATTTTTCATCTAACAAGTTGCCATGGATGTTCACCTTCTTTGCCTCATCAAAATGGATGTATTTCCCTTAGAGAATTATCTTCAACATCACCCATGGACGTCATCTTGATGACCTACAAAAAATAGAAATAAATTTGGGCTCTTCTCTTTTTTTTCAATCTTCAACTCTTTACCCTCAAAAGATCTACAACCTAAGATCTGATACCAATTGATGCAATGTAGGGTATTCTTCACTCACATGGAGGCATATTTCACAACAATGGGCTCATACCAACAGATTTTGCAAATTTCATAGGCTTTCCTCTTAGTCAATCTCCCTCTACAAAGGCACAATCAAGGTATTCAACTCTTCAAAACCAAACAAGGTTTCTAGAGGTCTTCTTACCCCTCAGGGACTCAAACACAACCATTCCAAACCCTCACCCAAGTCTACACTCTTCAACCAAAACACTTTGCTCCCAAGCTGCCACAATCCTAGTAGGTCTCTAAATAGGATTGTCACTCATTATTTATCCAACCAAACCCTATGACCCAAAACCATTGACACATTTAGATACAAATTTTAGAGTTCTAAAACATATTTGAAATTCATTGTGGGGTCCCTTGGACCATAGTCCCCAAAAACTAACTGTTACGTTTCCTAGAAGGCCTAATTAGCTCTCTTTTCCAAAGCAAGTACTTGAAATCTAAACACCAGACTTCTCCTGTCAACTTCAGGGGTCTCAAACATGTCCTAGGGTCCCTTTACACAGGTTTCATCACTACATTTCATCACAAGGTTGCTATTTTGCTAATCCATTCCTCTATCTAGTCTTCTAAGCCAAAAACAAGAGAAAATCAGACTAGGGCTTGGTCAAATCCCACCCAAACTCCATATTTTGCATAAATAACCACCAAAATATTAAAGACCACCCTAAAATCCTCCATTTCACCAAGTTTGGTCAAATTTCAACAGTGGAATGGGTCTCAAATCTTCATTTTTGTTGCCAAACCCTCAACTAGGGTTTCACAGACCTGTTTTTACAAAAATGGCTGTAACTTTTGTTAAACCCAATAAAAATTAATGAAAGCTACTTCATTTCTCTTTCCAAAAAACTCATGTTCTTTCCATTTACAAGCTGTACAGGGCCGTACCACGATCTGGAGCAGTCAAAAAGATAGAAAATAGCAAGAAACAGGGTATTCTTTTATTGTTTCAACTTCAGTACAAGACTCTCCATTTGCCTCAAAGTTTGTGAGGATTATTTATGCTTTTAAAAACCAAAACCAACAAATCAAACTAACTTTCTAACTACTTGACTCTTCACCTTCCTATCTTGCACTTTTTTTTTGCATTTTTGCAATATTACAATATGGCACTTTTACAAGATTTTACAACTTTTGCACTTTCACCCCCAACTAACTCAAATTACATTTAAATGGTCTCAATGGACCTTATTCGTGACATTTTAGACTAAAAAACACTTAAAACCTAACATTAGGCCTTATTTACCAAAAAACGACATGGTGCCCTTGCACCACACTGAGAGGACATGATTCCATTTTTGTGGTGTTGAACAAATTCTCGAAGATGACACATTTTATTCCTTGTAAGAAGACTAATGATGTTGTTTATATTGTAGAGTTATTTTTTAGAGAGGTGGTGAGACTACATGGTCTACCTAAGAGCATAGTTTCAGATCGAGATACCAAGTTTGTTGGGTATTTCTGGAGGACATTGTGGAAGAAGTTCAAGACAGATTTGAAGTTCATTTCTGCACACCATCCACAAACTGATGGACAAATGGAAGTGGTGAATAGGAGTTTAGGTAACTTGCTATGATGCTTAGTAGGAGATAAGCCCAAGGGATGGGATTTGATTTTACCACAGACAGAATTTGCTTACAACAATTATGTCAATAGGAGTACCAGTAAATCACCATTCCACATTGTATATGGGAGTAGTCCAAGAAATGAATTAAGGAAGATAGACAAGGGAGAAAAGACAAGTGTCGAGGCTGAAGACTTTGCAAAACACGTGAAGAATTTACATGAAGAGGTGAGAAAGCACATTAATAAGATGAATATTCAATACAAGGCTAAGGCAGATCAAAAGAGGAGATATAAGAAATTTTAGGTAGGAGATGAAGTCATGGTTCACTTGAGAAAAGAGAGGTTTCTAGTTGGAATATATAATAACTTGAAAATGAAGAAATTTGGACCATGCAGGACTCTGAAGAAGCATGATTCAGGAAATACATATGAGGTAAAGTTGTCGAGTGGAATCAACATTTCCCCTATGTTCAACATTTCTGATTTAATAGAATGTCATGAAGGTGGAATAGAGGATGGACCAATAGAAGAATAATGGAGTATTCTAGCATCTACTTCAAAGGAGGAGATAGAAGAGATCTTGGATAGCCATGTGGGAAGAAGTAATCAAAATAGGCAATATGAAGAATATCTGGTGAAGTGAAAAGGAAGATTTGTTGAATATTCTTCCTGGTTATCTAAGGCATAAGTTGACCATTTGGGGTTTTCCTCAAACACCTGAGATGTGACAAGGTCACTTCTCAAAATTACCCTAGGTGTCTGATGTAGGGGCATCCAGTGGTGTAAGGGCAATCTTGGATCACCCAAAAAAAAATGTTGATTCAAAATCATTGATGTTGTTTTCATTTCTTTTCAAAATTAGTATTTCTAGTTCCATAATCGCTTGAATAATGATGTAGAACCTTTAGTTTTTCCAAACTGCTATTTTTGGAAAGTTTGCATTTGGGCATGGATTGAGGCAAAAATTTACAAGAATCTTTGTAAATGAAAAATAAGACCTTTTGTGAAGGAATCACGCAAAGATCATTTGTGAGCTGAAAGATATTAAAGTTTATGTTTTCTGAAAAATACTTGAAAATTATTCAAATTTAGGTTTGAGGCACTAAATGGTCTTGTACAAGCCTAAAAATGGGAAAAACTAGTAGGGTGGGCTCTTAGTATGTAGAGAACTCCACGATCTTTCTGGTGCTTCAAACAGTTCATCAATCGGACACCTAGATCAAAAGTTATGGCTCTCGGAAGTTGACCTATTTTTGGAGGGAGATGCAAAATTCAAAATTTAGCTAGAGGCTACCAAAAAGGCTATTAATAACCATTTTTGGGAACCCTTGGTGGTAGTAGAGATAAGGGGGAAAGTGTAGAGTCAAGAAAAGATAGGAAAATAGGAACCCTAGTTGATTTGGAGTTATAGAAGGTAGAAGATTCCATAGTCTTGAGATTGGAAGCTGTAATGTGTTGCAGCCTATGGAGGATTCATCCTCTGAATGTATTTGAGCTTATGTAATGTAATGAGTTGTCCAAATCAATAAAAGAACATTCTATTTTTTGTGTGTAATTTTTGTTGTTGTGTGTTTTAAGATTTACCCCCTTCATCACAATGTCTATTCTATCGTATCTTCTACTTCTATTTGTATACAATTGTAAGGAAACATGTCCCTTATCTTTGTAGTGCCTCATAGATGTTTTGTAGGTTAGACCCAAGTGTCTCATCTTCTTTGTGGTAGGTTTGTCTTGTTGTATCTTGTCTATTTGTCCTTAGCCTCTAGTGCCATCACAAGTTTTCACCATTGGTCTCCATTAGGCCACCATTTCAAATTTTCAACCTAATGGGAGAGTTTCATCTTTGTACGGCCAACATCATCCCCCTTTGAAACCATGTCTTATCCTCAAGACATTCAGGATCTATCTACCAAAAATAAGTAACTCTAAAGTTGTATCTGCAAAATTTGGTTGGCACAAAATTTAAAATTTGTTGTAATTTATTCTTATTATGGAAAAATGTTCTTGTATATTCCCTTCAATTATGCACTATTGAATAGCTTGCTACAACAACTAAATTTGTCTATTTATTATGAGCAGAGTGTTTTCTCCTTCTCCAGTAGTGGTTGGAATCTAAATGTTGCTAGTGAGTTTCAAGGATTTAGTTAGTAGAATGGTTACATGCATTAAGTGAAAGCTAACTACTTCTCTTAACCTTTTAACATGTGCCCTCACTCTCTCTCTCTCTTTGATCATGGGTTTCCAAATATTGATTGTGGAGAGTTTCTATCTACATTCTACATTCCCATCTAAATTTTTCATGGCATCATAAGTGGTAGAAGCTTGCATAATCTAGTTCTCTATGTCCTCCATTTGTAATTTTAGGGCCTTAGTGAATATCATCCAACCTAGGCAAAATTGATAGAGGGTGTTTATGTTATTTGCAATAGTTTACATATTTCACACTTCTACCTCCAGTCTAGTACGTGTTGTGGAACATTTCTTTCTTATTTCTTCTATTTGTGTCCTCTTAATCTCTATTGTTACCTTCTATCTGATATCATCTTCCTAAAGTTGTATCTCAGTTATCATTCCATTGGTCAATTATTTCAATTGTTGTCCCAATGAGGCGGAGGTATCCCTACCAACTTGTGTACTTGAGATTATATTGTGGCAATTGCAAACTCAATGTTATCAACAATGTCTACATGTTGCTTCAAGATGTCCTCTCTAGTAGTTGTATACAAATATCCACAAGTTGAAACTTCTATAGGGTTGAGATTTGAGTAACATCCACTTGTGATATGGATGGGGAGATAAGAAGAAGTGGTACTATTGGCATTTCTTGAATTTATTTTTGCTGCACCAAAAACTCTTTGATCATATGCATTGGATTCATTCGGGATAAGATGGTTGAAGATTACAATGTTTATTTTGTATGGGCAACTTACTCTATTTCTCTAAGTTTGTGTTCTTCCCTTGTTACCTCTTTTGGAGTGTCTTTCGCCCATTGTGTCTCTACTTCCATCTATGGTCATTGTTGAATTTTCTCTTCTCTTCTTCCATAATTATTTGATAGGCCCTTTGTGTGGCCTTCACAATCTCTTCCATGACTCTTTCTTTTTGTTCTATAGCTTGTGATAATAGTGTGCCCACCATTTGCTTTGATTAACTCCATGTTTTGCAAGTTTTGTAGCTGAGCCCTTTGCTCTAGAGGTAGATCTGCCACAACCTTGTCCAATACTTCTTTCCTTATGCTTTCTTATATTTACACAACTTCTTCTATCTTGTTTAATTTTTTTTAGTTAGTGCTTCCATAAATTCTTCAATTATTTCTGCTAGAGTACGAGGAGTACTCAATATGTAGTCTAGCATAGCTTGTTCAATGACCTTGTTTTGTTCTCCTACCAGTGGATACATCTGTGTTGTGTTATCTTGAGAGGCATTCCATATGTAAATAATGATTTATACAACATGTTTGCATCCATTATTTTTTATTGTGGATTGGGTACATTTGCAGTTGCTTCTGTGCAGAGGGTTTCGTTCTTTTTAATGGTGATTCTACCTTAGTTCTTCCTCCTTATCTTCTTCTTCTTGCTCCTTTGTTTTCATGGGAATATATTTTCTCTTTGCTTTCTATTTCTATTTTAGATGTGATGACTCATCTTTCTTACTCTGTAAACTCAGTGAAGAAGTGCCTTTGTAGCCTCTCTAACTGGAGATGTTTTACTCCCTTCTGGTTCCTTTTGCAGTGTAGAGGAGGTCAATTTCCTCATAGGGATTTGCAGTGATGTCTTCTCCAATTC
Source organism: Cunninghamia lanceolata (assembly GCA_027924645.1). NCBI lineage: Eukaryota > Viridiplantae > Streptophyta > Pinopsida > Cupressales > Cupressaceae > Cunninghamia > Cunninghamia lanceolata. Next base: position 6,098,753 of record BSBN01000719.1, on the reverse strand, counting down.
TTCTTTTCTTAGTGCTACATGGGTTTTGGAGTCCCTAATCTCAAATCTTAGATACTTTGACTTATGGTGCTTAGAGCGTCACACTTGGGATAATCCTACCTCCAATAACATTGGTGAGTCTAAAATGTCTGTATTTTGTAGACAATATGGGGTATTTTGTGAATCCTCATTTTTTATTCGGCTTCTCTTTATATTTTTCCACATGTTCTACCACATTCTGTTTGCTCTTCTTATCCCTGAACTCCCAATATGTGCTAAACCTTTCTACTTCAACATCTTTAGGGAGAGCCAACAGTGTTTTTACATAGGCATGAACTTGTTCATCAACTATTTCATAGGGTAGCCATGGTACCTAGGATGTGTGAGGTTTAATTGCTTCCATGAATATAAGATATTTATCCACTACCATGGTAATCTTGTCTTCATATCTTCTCACCACATCGTATGAAATTCTATCTCTTGCCTACATTTGAGCTTGGAAACTTTTGAAGAATCCCTAGTATACCTCGGTATATGATGTAGCATCCTAGAAATGTTTAATGTGTTTGTTTATTTGTGTTTTTAACTAGGTATCTAGAGTCCATATCTTCCCAATGAAACTTGGTAATCTTTTCATAAAGTAAAATGTGAGGAAAATAAGAAACGATCCATACCTAAATTGGTAGTAGTTGCTCCCTTTTATCCTCATGATGTTCTCCATCATCTGTTCTTTTAGGACCTTGCATAGGTTGAATTCTTACCCTTGTACCACCATTTAATAAGTTATTAATATTACAATGCTGGTACAAAACCCCTCTTTGTTTGTATAGTATATCTTATGTGCAATACCCAAAGTGGCATATTTCAATGTAGGATTGGTAATCTTATCAACTGCTAGGTTTCTCCTTTTTGATGGGGCTCCCATCAACTTTGTTACTTTTTGATCTCTAACATTCTTCTTTGATGGAAGATCTCCTTTGATCCACAATCCAGTCACTACATGAATAGCTTCTTTTATGATTTGGTAGAGTTGGTTGAGATATAAGTAATCATTCAAACCCAACCCTCTACACAGAAATTCAAAAAATCCTTCCATATATCTAGCTTAAATTCCCCTACTTACTAGTATTGTGGTAGGTACTCTTGTTAATCCATTTTCAAAAGTGTTCTTTGTAGTGACTCATGTTTCATGTGGTTAATTTCTATTAGGGTGGTGTGAATATACTTCCACACATCTTTGGCATAAAGAACATTTGTTGGTACATTTGAAAAGGCATCATTTGGATCAACCTCCATTACTTTGAAAGAATATTTATTATACTTAGGGTGTGGATTATTTAGTGCATCCACTAGAATAGGAGTCATAATTTTCACTATTAGGCTACTTCAATTGAGCTACTCAATCAACTTTCCAACCCTAGCTCATTACTTTTTGTGTCTCTTATGTTTGTTTTCTTTGCACACTTATCATCTCTTTCTAGGGTTTGGATGCAACTCATTTATCTTCTACTTATACACATGGTCAACTTAGTTGTGTTCTTATATAGGTTATCAAAGACCACATTGGTCTTTAATGTTCTCAACTACCCTTTTTCCCTCCATTTTGACCATTAGATTCTCATCTTTAGTCTTCAAATCATTAGAAACAATCACACTTTACTATTTTATTATTATACACTATTGTACACTATAATACATATAATGCAAATCTTAAAACTTCTTTTTGTTAATCCCTCACATGATAGTGTTTCAATCTAGCACCATTTACATATCATGTCAATAACTCATTCTATAGATTTCCCAATTTCATGAATCTTGATGTAGAAATTTCTACAATTCGATATGGTCCCTGCCACCACATTTTTAATTCCCTACATTTTTTAAATTTACTGTCATATAATAACAACATAACATTGCCTTTGAATGTTTTATTCTTTGATTTCTAGTCATGCCAAACTTTTTGTTGACTTTTTTGTTGGTTATATACTGGTAGTAATCACTTTTCATCTAACTTTGCAAAATCCACTAGTCTTTCTTGTAAATATTCTTCTTCATTTAGCTATAAATTGTATGCCAACCTTAAGCTTGGTACTATATACTAGATTGTTAATGCATCGTGATCAACTATGTAAATTGATTCAAATAGACAATATTTTGTTAATCATTTATATGTTGGTCTATAGGCCCAAAGTATAGCTAGTATTTTTAAGTCCTAGTCAGTCATATTATTGTTGCACATTTTTGTAACCATAGTTCCCAGAATCTTATTAAAAGCCTCACTTGCACCATTTTCTTGTGGATGGTATGGATTGCTTTGATTATGAGTGATCATGAAACTCTCCAAAAGTTTTGCAATTGTATTATTTACAAAAAGTTTTCCTTGATCATTAGTCAAAATCAAAGGGCAAGTGAATCTAGTAATGATGTTCTGATATATGAACTTTGTGGTAGTCTTTTCCATGCAATATTTAGTAGATTCTACCTCAATCCATTTTGTTAAGTACTCCACTCCTATAATATTAAATCTTGCATATGATTTCTACATTGGAGGATAAATAGGACCAATGAAATCTAGTGTCAATTTCTTGAATTGAGCTTGTGCAAATATTGGCCACAACAATATTTCATCTCTTGTGATAGGTTTCCCTACCTATAACGAACATCACAACACTAGGCATACTTACTAGCATTTTTGAACAATGTTGGCCACCATAATTTGACTAACATAACCTTTCTTCCTTTCCCATTTCCTAAATTGTGTCCTCCAGATATTCGTTCATGCACTTCTTTGAGGATGTTCTCTTTCATGCTTAAGTACAATTCTTCTCATTATGTGTAATTCCCCTTCAATTAAGGTATATTATAGAGATTGCCTCATCAGTCTAGTCTTCTCTTCTTTGGTTCTTCCTTCTAGGTATTCTCTGGTAGATAGTAATTATACTGCATCACTAAGCTCTTCAAGTACTACATTTATATAGAATAGATTTATGTCATGTAGATCATCTACCAGGGTCCTCACCTATGTCAATTATAGATAAGTAATCTGGTCCCTGGTTCACATTATCTAGTTTCACCACTATTTTAAAATAAAATTCTTGGAAGGGAATTAGCCATATACAAATTCTTCCATGTATCACTAGTTTATTCATGAGATACTTTAGGGGCTCATGATCAATGAAAAATATAAACGAGGTTGACAATAAGTAATGTTTGAATTTGTATAATGCATAGACCATCACCAAGGCTTCCCTTTCTATAGTGGTGTAATTTTTTGAGCAACTTTGGATAATTTTTGGCTTGCAAACACAATAAGGTGGTCTTTTCCCCCCCTCGTTGTGTTAATACAACCCATATTGCTATGCTAGAAGCATCCATGTGGACATGGAACAAGCTATTTCAGTCTAAAATATCAAAATAGGTTCTTCGGTTGTTTTATTTTTTAATGTAGCACTAGATTCCTGACATTGATTTGTCCATTGAATTTTTTATTGGTCTTCTTCAACAACTCTTCTATTGGTCCTACTATCACCACATAATCTCTTATAAATTTGGGGTGGTAGCCAATGTATCCTAGGAATGTTTTTACCTCATATACTATTTTTGGGGGTGGTAGGTTTAGAATAATGGCTACCTTTAAGGGATCTACCACCATCTCCTCTTTACAAATTATATATCCCAATAGGGTACCAAAAGATACCACAAATACATTTCTTTAAATTTAAAAAAAATTGTAGCCTACAACATCTCTCCAACATCAACCATAGCATTTGGACATGATTTGTCATCAACCTATAGACTATCTATTCATCTAGATAGATTTCTAAGAAGTTGTTGAAAGCATTAATCATGATGTGGCTAAAAGTTGCAAGTGGATTCTTAAGATCGAAAGGCATTATAGTATACATGAAGGAGCCCCATTTTATGGAAAAGGTGGTTTTAAGTTGATCTTCCTTCTGTATTTTGACTTCATGGTATCTTGAAATTCCATATGTGAATGAATATACCTCTCTTCTTACCATGGATTCTAATACCTCCTCTGTAAAAGGTGTCAGGAATGGATTGTGGACACAGGATTTATTAAGTTCTCTAAAGTTGATGCATATTCTGATTTCTCTTATTCTCTTATTTTGTACCACCATTAGACTAATCCACTCTGCATCCTCAATTGGCTTGATGATGCTTATTACCAACATTTTATCTATCACCATCTTAACTTTAGTTTTAACATTTGGATTAAGTTTATCTGGTCTTTTCCATTGTGCTTTTGCTCCCACTTTTAATTAGACTTTCATTATCCCTGATTTTTCTTTTATGCCTTTCAAGATAGTGAATCTCCAAGGAAATAAGTCTCCATACTCTTTGATTATTTCTACTACTTGCATTACTTGTTTTTCTTCCCAATAGTGACCAATTTTGTTATTTTAGATTCTCCTTATGCTGCTATATTTTCTTCTTTTATCTTTAGCAATTGGTGATAGTATTTTGAAGTTGTAGTATTTGTTAAGTTTATTTCCTTCTCTCCTCTTGCCTCCACTTCTAAGTTTTAAGGGTCTTCTTCTTCTTCATCTTGTTCTACCCTTCTCTTTGTATGGTAGAAAATTCTTTGTGATATCTTTTCTTCCTTATCCATCCATTCAATCGACTTCCATATGCATTTTTCTTTCTTTGATGCTGATATCCTCCCCTTTTCTCCAAACATTTCTCTAACTTCTTCTACTAGCAATAGGACCACTTCCTTCATTCTCTAAAGTACATTATTAATTATTCTACAAGGATGAGAATGTTTACAAAAATCTTCTTGTAATTTTTCCCTATTTCTTATTTATGTTTTTTTCTCCTAGTTGATGTACCATGTTTTAACTATAGGAGATAGGGTCTAATAAAATAATTGAACGTGGGGCCTTTCATCATGCTCTCCCATTTTTTCCCATTTCCTAATGCAATTTGTCAAATGAATTCTAGGGTCAATAGCACTAATACTTTGAAGTAATGTTTTCCATGTCAAGATATTAGGTTTATGTGTAAACCACCACCAAGTTCCATTCTATATCAGAGTATCCTAGAGGATTTCTATCCTTAGATCTTCCCTCTCAAAATTTCTTTCCATGTTTTATATATAACTCAAAAGACCACCTACTCCGAAGTAGTGAGGTAGCTTAATGTGCAAGATACATCTAGATATGTGTTAGATATTGAATGTAGGGGTTGTAACTTCATTATTTACATCATCCCCTTTCTTTTCTTCCTTTTTCAGTATCTTCTCCTCATTTGTGGTGGGTTTAATGGTTATTTTTGGTATTCTTCTCATGCTACACACCCTTCTTACTTCCAATACTTTTCTTGATCTCCTTTATAGTTATCCCTAAACTAGGCTTCCATAGCTCCTTCACTGTCAATATAATAATTGTTGCTACCTATAAAGATTTTCGCTTTGGAAGTTGGGTCTTCTATAGTTTCCCTTTTAGGAATTTTTCCTAGTGAACATATGATGAGGGAGGTAAATCCCAAAACACACAAAAACACAGATTGCCTACAAAAAACAAGAATGTTCTTTTATTGAACTGAAACAAATTACATTACAAAAAATGGAATCAAATTAGAGGAAGAAATCCTCAACAAGCTACAACACATTACAGCTTCGTTCCTCTAGATTTTGAAACCTTGTGCCTTCTGTAGCTTCAATTCTGCTAGGATTTTCTATTTTCCCTCTTTTTTTATGACTCACCACTTTTACCTCCCACTCTACTACCAAAAGACTCTCAAAAAATGGTCATAAATAGCCCTTTTTGGTCCCTTCCAGCCAAACTTTTGAAATTTGTAACTCCCTCCAAAAATAGCTCAACTTCCGAGAGCCATAACTTTTGATATGGGTGTCTGATTGACAAACCATTTAGTGCATTGGAAAGATCATGAAGAGATCTACACCATCATATTCTACTCTATTAATTATGCCCAATTTTGGAGTTGTACAGGGCCTATAAGTGCTTCAAAATTAACTTTCAAACTTTTCAGGGGTTTTTAAAGAAACAGAAACTTTAATATCTTTCAACCCACAAATGATCTTTGGCCAATTCCTTCACCAAAGGTTGTTTTTTTAATTTCAACTTTTTGAGTGAATTTTTGTTTCCATACATGCTCAAATGCAAACTTTCTAAAAATAGCAGGTTACTATTTTTAGCCGGTTGGAAATTTTGAAGGTTTTGAATCATTATTCAAGCAATTAGATATCCGCAAATACCAAAATTGAAAACAACAGATAATAAAATGATCATTTTTTGGGTGATGCAAGATTTCCCTTACACTACTAGATACTCCTGCATCAGACACCCAGGGTAATTTGAGAAGTGACCTTGTCACATCTCAAGTGTTCAAGGAAAACCCAAACGGTCAACCTCTACCTTAGACAACTAGAAAGAATCTTCGACAAGCCTTCCTTTCCACTTAACCAGATATTCTTCATATTGCTTTTTCCTGGTACTTCTTCCCACATGGCCATCCAGGATTTCTTCTATCTCCTCCTCTAAAGTAGGTGTCAGGATACTCCATTATTCTTCTGTCAGTCTATCATTTGTGCCACCTTCATGATACTCTATTAAATCATAAATGTTGAACATAGGGGAAATGTTGATTCCACTTAGCATCTCTACCTCATATGCATTTCCTGAATCATGCTTCTATTGCAAGTATGAGGTTATCCAGTGTTGTCATTGATGTCAACATACTCATATTGCATTGACAAGAAGGATTTGATGAGCTGTGTGCTGAGGATATTGAGAAAATTAGCCTCAGTCAGGAACAGTGAAGAACAATGATGAGAAGAAGGTAAATGTACTGTATAGGATGAGAACCGGAGGATGCGGATTAAAGGGTTAGTAGATATGAGTCTTGAGATGCTACAGTTAAGATTTCAGAGGTCCGCATGAAGATCTGAAGGAGTTGTGGCTGCCGGTATAGAACCGGGTCCGGCAAGTATCCAGAGGTGACAGAGGATCACAAAAAGGTCCGGTGAGGTCCGGAATTGTATCATCCTAATCTGCGGATTGGACTGAGTGTTTGAGATGTCCTTGTGATGTGTCATCCTGATTTGTGTATGATTTGGAGGTCCGGAAGTACCTCTTGCATTATGACAGTGGCGACAGACTGTGTTCTTGAAGTTCCGGATGTGGAAGACAAGAGATCCCAGTAAGTAGAGGAAGTGCGGATGTATCCGGACATTAAGACAGGCTTGTGAAGGTTCTTGGATCATGTTTAGGTTGTGTTGTTGGTCCGCATTGATGGTAGAGCCCGGAATTGAAGTTATTCTTCCGGATGAAGTTCTTGCTCTGTTTAGCCGACCGGATGAGTTGTTCATCCTGCGAATGTTCTTGTGATGGCCGACCGGATGTGTTATTCATCTTGCGGATACTCCTATGGTTGTTTGCCGACTTAGATGTTTGTTCCTAAGTCGATGTCTTGTATAAATAACGGTTTGTGAGTTCATTTCAATGTGTGGTGTGTGGATGAGTGTGGCATAGCGAAGAAACGTGCGAAGGGCAGAGCAGAGATGTTGGGCTTAATTGGAACTGATCCGGACATGGTAGAGATTTCATTCTCCAGTTCAAGACTGTGATTTTCATCACTTTGTAGACAGTGTGTCTCCTTGTAGGCAGTGGGCCTCTTTGTGAGCAGTGTGCTCGGGCAGTGAGCCCTTATTGGCATGTGCCATTCATTTTTCTTTATTCTTCTAACAGAGAATAATTCTTGGGTTAATCACCCCGTGGTTTTTCCCTTAACCGGGTTTTCCACGTCAAAATCTTGGTGTTCAATGTGTTGATGCTTATCTGCTCTTGTGTTTATGTATTATGCTTCCATGGATGATTATTTGATATGCTGCTAACTAACAACAGAGAATTAAGTGTTTGAATGGGAAGAAGTTCTATACAACTGATTCACCCCCCCCCTCTCAGTTGTATGCCCTAGATCCAACAATTGGTATCAGAGCCAAGTTCCTCTGATAGGAGCTTAACCGCTTGAGGAGATCCAGGATGTCGTCATACAAGAAGGATAGTCCGAAGTTCGATGGAACCAACTTTACTCTCTGGAAAGGTCGCATGAAGTGTCATTTTGAATGTATGGGAAAAGCATACTTGGCTATGATCTCTAAACCATATATACCCCCACAAGGTGGTCCGACAACTCTGAATGAAATCACAGAAGCTGAAAACAATCTGCGGACCAAGGAAGCTCTTCTAAGCGCATTGAATGACTCAGATCTCTCGAATGTCATTGACCTACCCACTGCATATGAGATCCTAACTAAACTGGAACTTCTGTATGAAGGAGATGAGTTTGTCAAAAGTGCAAGGCTGCAAAGTCTGAAAGGGAAATTTGAAAGATTGAAAATGAGAGATGATGAAAACATCACTACCTTTATGCCAAGAGTAAATGAGATGGTATGTGGAATCAGAAATGCTGGTGGAACTTTAGATGAAAATGAGATTGTCTGCAAAATCCTAAGATCCCTTCCTGCTGCCTACAAAATCAAAGTTGCTGCCATTGATGAATTCAGAGCCCACACAACTGTCACAAGAGAACAACTGGCTGGCAAACTAGCTGCATTTGAAATGACCGAGTTTGGAGATGATCCACCCAAGACTGAATCTGCTTTCAAAGCCAGTGCCTATGTGAAAGGCAAACAGAGATTTGATTCGGGTGAAAACTCATCAAGGAAAATGTCATGGTATGATCAAGCAAGAAAAGACATGGAAGAAGAAGAAGCAGAAACAGCTCAACTTGAAGCCCTCATTGCAAAAAGACTGCCAAGAGGATCCGGTAAGTATGAAGGAAAACTACCCTTTAAGTGTTTCAACTGCAATAAGATTGGTCATTTTGCCTCAAGATGTCCGGAGAGATCTGCAAGATCTAATACTCATAGACAAAGGTTTCAAAAGAATTGCTATTATGTTCATGAAGAAGATGACAATGAAGGAGTAACAGATGATGAATCAGAACTAGGAAGCAAATCCGGAAATGAGTGGGTGTTTATAGCCATCAAGGAAGAAGACTCCATGCTCTCTGAATCTGTCAATCACAAAGTTGTTGAAAAAGCCTTGGCTGCTCAAGTGGAAGAAAAGGATGATTGGGTTATTGACAGTGGATGTTCTCACCATATGACTGGTGACAAGAATAAGTTCTTAGACTTGGAAAGATATGAAGGAGGAATGGTAAAGTTTGGTGACAATTCTGCTGGCAGAATCAGAGGTAGGGGAACTATTTCCTTTGATGGTAAGAGCAAAACAGGAAATGTACTGTATGTTGAAGGATTGAAGCACAATCTTCTCAGTGTTGGTCAGTTAGTGGACAAAGGCTATGATCTCCGGTTCAAGAATGGAAAATGCAGAATCTTTACAAGCTCCGGAACTGAAATTGCATCCGGTACTCAGACAAGAGGTAACATCTTTCATCTGGTTGGTTCAAATAAAAGTTGTTTGTTTGTTCAAATTGATCAGAGTTGGTTATGGCATAGAAGAATGTGTCATGTAAATTTTGATAACATCATCAAGATAAGCAATACTCAGGCTGTGAGAGATCTTCCAAAGTTGATGAAACCTACAAACAGTGTGTGTAAAGAATGTCAGTTAGGTAAACAAAGCAGAGTCTCTTTCAAAAGCAAAGATCAGTCTTCTACCAGATTGTTGGAATTAGTACATACTGATCTATGTGGTCCGACAAGAATCAAGAGTCTGCAAGGTGATAGATATTTCATGTTGTTAATTGATGATCATTCCCGGATGATGTGGGTTACCTTTCTAAAAGAAAAATCAGAAGCTTTTGAGAAGTTCAAAATCTTCAAAGCTATGGTGGAGAATCAAACCGGATTGAAACTAAAGTGTCTAAGGTCTGATAGAGGTGGTGAATTTACATCTGGTGAATTCATTGACTTTTGTGAGAAACAGGGTATAAGGAGACAGTTGTCTGCTCCTAAGACTCCACAGCAGAATGGAGTAGTTGAGAGAAAGAACCGGACCATCCAGGAAGCTGCTAGGACAATGATGTTGGAAGCAAATGTTCCTCAAATGTTTTGGAAAGAAGCTATCAGCACTGCAGTCTACACTCTCAATCGAGTTCAAATCAGAAACAACACCGGTAAGACCCCCTATGAACTCTGGTTTGGCATCACTCCTACTGTGAAATATTTCAGAGTATTTGGTAGCAAGTGTTATATTAAAAGAGATGAAGATCTAGGAAAGTTTGATGCTAGAAGTGATGAAGGAATTTTCTTGGGCTACTCCACTCAAAGCAAAGCATACCGGTGTTACAATAAGAGATTGAGGAAGATGATAGAAAGCACCAATGTAAAGGTTGATGAAGGAATTGAGAAGCCTTCAAGATTTTATGAGTTTGATGAAGATGACCAAGACAGTGTTCAAGGACCTCAATCCTCTCCGGTGAGACAGAGTCAGCCTGATCCGGTAAATCAGGAAGAAGAGATAGGTTTGAATGAGCCTGATCAAGAAACAGCAGTGCTGGATACTCCCAAAATTCCAAGGTATGTAAGACTGAATCACTCTGAAGATCAGATCATAGGTGACAGAAGCAAAGGTGTACAAACTAGAAGGAATATTGCTCAAAATCAGAATGAATGTTGTCTGATTTCAAAGATTGAACCTAAAACAATAAATGAAGCCTGCAATGATGAAAACTGGACCAAAGCAATGGAAGATGAATTGATGCAAATTGAGAAAAATCATACTTGGGATCTTGTTCCCAGACCTAGAGACAGGAATGTAATTGGAACCAAGTGGGTCTTCCGGAACAAACTAAATGAAGCTGGTGAAGTAATCAGAAACAAAGCTAGATTGGTCTGCAAAGGCTACTCTCAAATAGAAGGAATTGACTTTGAAGAGACTTTTGCTCTGGTAGCAAGAATTGAAGCAGTCAGATTACTTCTTGCATTTGCTGCCTTCAAAGACTTCAAGGTATATCAGATGGATGTCAAGTCTGCCTTCCTAAATGGTGATCTGGAAGAAGAAGTCTACATTGAACAACCGGATGGATTTCAATTGTTTGATAATAATGATATGGTCTGCAAGTTGAAGAAAGCTTTGTATGGATTGAAGCAAGCCCCAAGAGCATGGTATGAAAGGTTGGATAAGCATCTTGTGCAGATTGGATTCAACAAAGGTACTGCTGACAGTAACTTATATTTCAAAATTGATCATGAAAACATTCTGATTGTTGAAGTGTTTGTGGATGATATCATTTTTGGAGGAAGAGATAGTATGTGCAAAACTTTTGCAAATCAGATGAAAAGTGAGTTTGAAATGTCTATGCTTGGTGAAATGAATTTCTTCTTGGGTCTGCAAATTACTCAAACAAAAGAAGGGATCTTCATTTCTCAGACCAAATATGTGAAAGAATTGTTAAAGAAATTTGGTATGGAAGACTCAAAGCCTATGAACACTCCTATGGCAACCGGATGTAAGTTAAGCAAAGATGATGATTCTCCAAAGGCAGATCAGACAAAGTATAGATCAATGATTGGTGGATTGTTGTATCTCACTCAAACTAGACCAGATATAATGCAGGCTGTTGGTCTTGTGGCAAGATTCCAGGTTGATCCTAGAGAATCTCATGTTATGGCAATCAAAAGAATTTTTAGATACTTGAAAGGAACAGTTGAGTATGGTCTATGGTATCCTAGAGATCCGGATTTCTCTCTTCATGCTTACACAGATGCAGATTGGGCAGGAGATGTGGATGACCAGAAGAGCACTAGTGGTGGAGCATTCTTTTTGGGGAAGAGATTGGTTTCTTGGCTAAGCAAGAAACAAGATGCAATATCTCTGTCTACAACTGAAGCAAAATACATTGCAGCAGCAGGTAGTTGCACTCAAATCTTATGGATGAAGCAGATGCTAAGAGACATCAAAGTTGAATATGAGAAGCCTATCACAATTTTCTGTGATAATTCAAGTGCAATTAATATTTCCAAGAATCCGGTATTGCATTCTAAGACTAAGCACATATCTATCAAATTTCACTTTTTAAGAGAACAAGTAAACAAGGAAGAAGTCAGATTGGAGTATGTTCCCTCCAAGGATCAGATTGCAGATATCTTTACAAAACCTCTTCCCAAAGACTCTTTTGAATATCTCCGGGAGAAGTTAGGGGTCATGGCCCCTCCGGTGATGAACTAAGATGCACTGATGTGCATCAGTCCGGTGGCTATCACAGTCATATCTTGTGATCTGGACTAATGGGGAGCTGCAACTAAGGGGGAGCAGCTGGTATGATTCTGATGTATGAGAATTGCAAGTATGAGCCCTTTGCCATTGATGTCAAAGGGGGAGAGAAGACATGTGAAAAACAAGTGGTTGATGATCAAAGGGGGAGCAGTAAAGGAAGAGAAGACATATGAAAAGTTGAAGTTCTTGTCTTAATGGTTTTTCACATCATATGTTGCCATCAATGACAAAGGGGGAGATTGTTGCAAGTATGAGGTTATCCAGTGTTGTCATTGATGTCAACATACTCATATTGCATTGACAAGAAGGATTTGATGAGCTGTGTGCTGAGGATATTGAGAAAATTAGCCTCAGTCAGGAACAGTGAAGAACAGTGATGAGAAGAAGGTAAATGTACTGTATAGGATGAGAACCGGAGGATGCGGATTAAAGGGTTAGTAGATATGAGTCTTGAGATGCTACAGTTAAGATTTCAGAGGTCCGCATGAAGATCTGAAGGAGTTGTGGCTGCCGGTATAGAACCGGGTCCGGCAAGTATCCAAAGGTGACAGAGGATCACAAAAAGGTCCGGTGAGGTCCGGAATTGTATCATCCTAATCTGCGGATTGGACTGAGTGTTTGAGATGTCCTTGTGATGTGTCATCCTGATTTGTGTATGATTTGGAGGTCCGGAAGTACCTCTTGCATTATGACAGTGGCGACAGACTGTGTTCTTGAAGTTCCGGATGTGGAAGACAAGAGATCCCAGTAAGTAGAGGAAGTGCGGATGTATCCGGACATTAAGACAAGCTTGTGAAGGTTCTTGGATCATGTTTAGGTTGTGTTGTTGGTCCGCATTGATGGTAGAGCCCGGAATTGAAGTTATTCTTCCGGATGAAGTTCTTGCTCTGTTTAGCCGACCGGATGAGTTGTTCATCCTGCGAATGTTCTTGTGATGGCCGACCGGATGTGTTATTCATCTTGCGGATACTCCTATGGTTGTTTGCCGACTTAGATGTTTGTTCCTAAGTCGATGTCTTGTATAAATAACGGTTTGTGAGTTCATTTCAATGTGTGGTGTGTGGATGAGTGTGGCATAGCGAAGAAACGTGCGAAGGGCAGAGCAGAGATGTTGGGCTTAATTGGAACTGATCCGGACATGGTAGAGATGTCATTCTCCAGTTCAAGACTGTGATTTTCATCACTTTGTAGACAGTGTGTCTCCTTGTAGGCAGTGGGCCTCTTTGTGAGCAGTGTGCTCGGGCAGTGAGCCCTTATTGGCATGTGCCATTCATTTTTCTTTATTCTTCTAACAGAGAATAATTCTTGGGTTAATCACCCCGTGGTTTTTCCCTTAACCGGGTTTTCCACGTCAAAATCTTGGTGTTCAATGTGTTGATGCTTATCTGCTCTTGTGTTTATGTATTATGCTTCCATGGATGATTATTTGATATGCTGCTAACTAACAACAGAGAATTAAGTGTTTGAATGGGAAGAAGTTCTATACAACTGATTCACCCCCCCCCCTCTCAGTTGTATGCCCTAGATCCAACAGCTTCTTCAAGATCCTGCATGGTCTAAATTTCTTCATCTTCAACTTATTATATGTCCCCATTGGGAACCTTCCTTTCCTTGGTTGAACCATGAATTCATCACCAACCTTGAATTCCTTAAACTTCTGCTTCTGATCTACCTTAGCCTTGTACTGAGAATTCATTTTGTTAATTTTCTTTCGTACCTCTTCAGGTGCTTTACAAAGTCTTTGGCCTCGACACTACTCTTCTCTCATTTATCTCTCTTTCTCAGCTCAGAAGCATTTCTTAGACTACTTCCATATACAATTTGGAATGGGCATTTACCAATACTCCTATTGATAGAATTGTTATATGCAAACTTTGCCTATGGTAATATCAAATCCCATCCCTTGGGCTTATCTCCTACTAAGCATCTCAATAGGTTGCCCAAACTTCAATTCACTACCTCTATTTGTCCATTAGTCTACAGATGATGTGCAGAGCTAAACTTCAACTTAGTCTTCAACTTCTTTCATAAGGTCCTTCAAAAATACCCAGCAAACTTGGTATCCTGATATGAAACTATGCTCTTTGGAATACCATGTAGTCTAACCACCTCCTTGAGAAATAATTCTTCAACATGAACAACATTAGTAGTCTTTTGGCATGGAGTGAAATGTGCCATCTTTGAAAATTTGTCAACCACCACAAATATTGAATCATGCCCTCTCTGTGTTTTTGGAAATCCAATAATAAAGTCCATGATAATATACTCCCATGGTTTCTCTAGTACAGGTAGTGGTTGATACAAGCTGGTATTCTGACTAACTCCCTTGGCCATCTAACATACTTTGCAACTTTGGACCAACTTCTTCACATCCATGTGCAACTGTGGCTAGTAATAGTTCTCACTAACAAGAACAATGGTCTTATCTTGACCAAAATGCCCTGGTAACCCTCCACTATGTTTTTCCTTGATGAGGTTCTCTCTCATAGAGCTCCTCAAAATGCATAACTAGCTTCCTCTAAACAACATACCATCTTGGATTATGTAATCCAACCATCTTGTCCTATCTAGGGTAACATGCTCCAAACAAGCTTTTCATGCCTCTGTAAAGTCTGGGTCTTCAGGGTACAAACTCTTGAGTTCATTGAACCCAACAACCTCTATCTTCATCTCTGTCAATAAATTTTTCCTTCTGCTTAAGGCATCTACAAATCTGTTAGAATTCCCACTCTTGTGCTTCAAAACAAAAGTATAAATTTTCAAAAACTCAACCCATTTTAAGTGCCTCTAATTTAACTTTCCTTGACTATTAAGATACTGTAAATCCTGATGATCAATATATATAGCAAACTCTTTCAGCAAACTATAGCATAAAAACCCTGATCATAAATAGAATAGATTTTATTGGCATAATTAAGCTTCTCATTGAAATAGGCAATGGGCTTAACTTCTTGACTCAAAACAACTCCTATAGCACTACCACTAACATCGCAATCTACCTGAAATATCTTATTGAAATCTGGAAGTGCCAAAACAAGTTGCTCTGTGACTTTATGCTTCAATGTATCAAAACTCTTGGTTGCTCCTGTAGTCCATTTAAACTCTTTTCTATCGTCTCTCATTGTCTTAGTTAGGGGTGCACAATTTATAATAAAATTCTTGATAAATATTCTATAAAAACTTGCCAAACCATGAAAAGATCATACCTCTAGAACACTCCTTGGGGTAGGCCATTCAATAATAGCCCTCACTTTCTCTGGATCCATTCTAATTCCCTCACCTAAGATAAAAATCCTAGATACACCAACTCCTTCACAAGACTACATTTATTCAAATTAATCAACAACTTCTCTTCCCACAGCTTCACAAAAACTCTTCAAACATGCATTAGGTGTTCCTCCAAAGTCTTACTAAAATCAAAATATCATCTAAATAAATAATGACAAATTTACCTAAAAACTCTTTTAATACCTTGTTCATGAGCTGCATGAATGTTCTCAGTGCATTGGTTAGACCAAATGGCATGACTAACCATTCATACAGGCCCTCCTTAGTCTCGAAGGATATCTTCCATTTATCTCCTTCTCTGATTTAGATCTGGTGATATGCACTCGTCAAATCAATCTTCGTAAAGTACTTGGCTCCACTCAAGCAATCTATAATATCATCCATCCTCAACAATGGAAATCTATACTTGATTTTAATTTTGTTAATGGCTCGAGAATCTGTACACATTCTCCACTCTCCATATTTCTTTATTGCTAGTACTACAAGTACAACACATGGACTTAGACTCTCCCTTATCAGTCCTTTCCTTAATAGCTCACAATCTTGTTTGTTCAGCTCTTCATTCTTTGTAGGAGTTATTCTATGGGCTATCTTATTCAGCAAAGTGGTTCCTGGTATCAAATCCATTTGGTGACTTATTTTCCTCACCATTGGTAAACCTTCTAGTACATTATCAGAGACAATGTCATGAAATTCTTCCAACAGATCTAAGACTTCTACAAGTACATCTTCACATTTCTCCTGGTTGATCTTAGGAATCAATGCAAAGCACTAACACTCATGCTTTATACCTTCCAAAAATTTCCTTCCATCTACCAAGCAAATTCTAGCAGTACTGCATACCTTCTCTTCCACCTCTTCTAGGTCTTCAACTTATGATAAACTCCATCCTTTGTCAAGGAATAAGTGTTTGCATGGTCATCATGTAAAACATACTTATCATACTACCATGGCCTTCCCAATAGCATATGACATGCATCCATCGGCAGGATGTCACATAGCACCTCATCATGGTGGTCTCCAATCTTGAACTTAACTAAACACTGCTCATTGACCAAAGCTCTATTGTTCTTCTGCAACCATGCAATCTGATATGGATGTGGATGCCTTCTCCTTTTCAACTTCAACTTGTTAACCATCTCATCTAAGACAATATTATCAATGCTTCCACTATTAATAATAATATCACAATATTTACCTTCACATTTGCACCTTCTGCAGAATAAACTCTTCCTCTGATTTGGTTCTTTCTCCTCATTTAACAAGGTTCTTCTAACAATTAAAACCAACGTGGAAACTTTGCATTAATGCTTGAAACTTGACGATTACAGCAAAAGATATTACAATCTTCTGATAATAAGACCTTTCCTAAAACCTTTCCCTAAACTTCTTAAGACTAACTCTGAATCCGACTTTGAATCAGACTCATTATCTAACTCCGAATGCCTCAACAAGCGCATTGGGTCCTTATTTATAATACAAGCCGGATGCCAAATGATTTTAGCAATTTTGAGTTCCGACCATACAAGTTAGACACGCGTCCACAACTGTAGGTAGTGGAGGGTAAAGCAAACTTAGTGCTCGACAGTGGAGCGTACAAAGATTCTCACATGACACACACTGCATGTGATCACAGCCCACTTTACACCCAAAAGTGACTATGGGGATCTTGCTTTTTAGATAGGGTTGCATCCTATTGTCAGAATCATAACGTGGCTGATGTCACGGCACAGACAAGCCCATGTGCTAGCTACCATCTGAATTATAACCATCTTCTTCATCGTCAGTGGTGTTGTCAGATGAGTGGACTCCATCTAATTGCCAGATGCCAAAACTATCAGATCCATAATCATGATCTAAATTTGTCAGTGGTAATAGATTCTGGGGTAGAGGTCTGAAGGCTATTGCCAGGTCATCATCGCGTTGATGAAAATTGTAAACTATTTTTCTGATAAAATCAGGAGAGGCAAAATTAATTTCAGTGCAGGCTGCAACAAGTGCTGGGACAAGAGCAACCTCCATATCTTCAACCTGGGCCTGTGGGAACCATGAATGAGTTAGAGGATAATATTCTATCCATGGCAAAGCATAATGAAATCTATTATTTAGGTACCCTAATGGACCTGTCATTCCTTCTTCAACAGCCCAACTGAAATTACTCTGCAAATGATTGAAGAATTCCTTCATATCATCCTGGATAACCTTATCATTATATCCAAGGAATAAATCAGCATAGTCTTCAAACTCTGTTTGCAACAAAGTACTGCTGTTAAAGAAACCAAATTTTGCACACTTAAGGAAATTTCTTTTAATCTTTATAGGCCAATTCATTGGTAATAAAGATGTAATACAAATATCCATAGTGATTCCATTCCTGAGTGCAAAATAAACTGCAGCATTATGAAGACCAAAATGTTTCAGAAATTCTATCTGTTGTCTTCCTGTGAGAATGCCTCTATGGTAGTTCTGCCTAATCACATCTCTTAATTCTTGGAGCCACTTATTCAGGAAGTGTGTATGCAGAATAGGAAGGATGATTTCTAGTGGTAATTGGGGAATCCATAAGTCATTTCCTTGATCATCCTGACTGAGGAAAACATCTACACCATCTTTTCTTGGTAAAGTATCACCAAGTTCTATCATCATATTCATAGGTTTTGCCAGCTTAGCCATTTCTCTAGTAAGAGAATCTGCAAGTGGATTGTTATCACCTTTGATCCATTCAATCTCAAAATCATAACTGGTAAAATCAAGATACCAGTGTGCAATCCTTCTATGGGCAATGTCCTTGTTAGGCTTTTTGCTTAGCAGAGACCTCATAGGCTGACTGTCAGTTTTAACAATGAAATGAACTGGTTTAAGAAAAATCTTAAACTTTTCTATACCTTTCTTGATAGCCAATATTTCTTTTTCATATATAGTGTATCTGCATTCTGTGTCTGTAAAAGTACCAGACCTGTAACTACACGCTTGAGCTCCTTTCAGAGGAATATCCTGTATCAACACAGCACCCCACACATCATCAGAAGCATCTGTATACAAAAGCAAAGAAAAACCTTCTTCTGGCAAATGCAGTGTTGGAAGATACTAGCATTTCTGCTTTATGTGTTGGACTATTTCTGTAAGTTCATTAGTCCAAGGACCTGCACCTTCTTTGAGCTGTGCTTGGAGTTTATTTCTATCTTTTGCTAATCCATTATAGAAGGGACTCACATAATTTAAGCAAGCAAGAAACCTCTGTATTTGTTTTATGCCAACTAAAACATCAGGAAATTCAGAAATATGTTTCAAGATATGAGGCTGGAGTTTTAACTTGCCATGTGACAGAACCAGACCCAGAAAATCAATTTCTTGTTTACCAATAACCATTTTCTTGGCAGATAAACAAATTCCATTTTCCTTAATTGCATTATACAGAGATTCTAGATGCCTTAAATGTTGTGAATCATCATCAGAATAGACAATTATATCATCTATATAAACAGAACAGAAATCTTTCAAACTTCTTAAAGCTCGATCCATTCGGCGCTAAAAATATGCAGGTGCAGTCTTGAAACCAAAAGGCATAACATTCCATTCATATAAACCTTGAGGCACAGAGAAAGCTATTTTATACCTGTCTTCTTCTTTTACCTTTATCTACCAAAAACCAGACTTGCAGTCGAACTTGGAGAAGACTTTCTTTGAAGCAGCTCTCATTATTAAATCTGTACTGAATGGAATTGGATAATTAAATGGCAAAATTATATCATTCAGAGGCTTATAGTTTATACAGAATCTTTTCTTGCCTCTTTGTTGTTCTGCTCTCTTGTTGACCAAAAATGCAGGACAGCTGAATGGGCTTTTACTGTCTCTAATGAACTTGCCTTCAATCAGTTCATTCAGATGCTCATCCATTTCTTTTACTTCACTAGGACTCATGAGATAGGCTGGCTGAAAAGGTATAACTGATTTGCATTCAGTTTTCAACCTAATCTCACATTCTTCATGTTCCTTAGACCAGAACTGTAGTGGGTTTAGACTACAACAATCTTTCTCAAATTTAGCTTTAACTGGTTCAAGAAGGAGAGGCAGTTGTGGTCCTTGGAACTTCAGAGATTCTTTCTTCTATTTTTTCACCTTATCAGAGAGTTTGTGGCTAACTATTTTTAATGATGGAATTTTTACCATATCATCAGAATGCTTGAGAGAGATTTCATGTGTTCTTAACACAAAAGGCTGATACTTCGTTAAAAACGTATATCCAAGTAAAATATCTTCTCTCAAACTATCCATTTCAATTAAATCAACCACAAACCGCTTACCTTGAATTTCAATCTGAACATCCTGAGCAAATCTTCCCATTTTGAGTTCTTCTCCATTTATAGCATAGCCTGTAGGCAAATCATCTTTTGATTTCCAGAACTCAGGAGGAATGGCATTAGTTTTTGCAAAACTGCGAGAAGATCCAGAATCTACAAATGCATCTAGAGGAACCGGCTTATAACCAGGGAAACATAGATTAATCCTGATATAAGTACAATTTTCAATCATATATAAAGCATTTGCAGGTTCAGTGAGGAGATCTGGCTCAGATTCAGACTGGGGAGAGGAGGAGTGATCAACTTTGGTTAATAAAGTATGAATTTCCCCCACCTGAGAAGAAAGTTTATCAAGAGCCTTAGCTTGAAGAGCACACTGGCGAGCAAGAATGTCAACAGATTTAGTATAGCGGTCAACTTTAGCACAGAGAGCATCAATACTTTGGCCAAGAGAAATAGTAGGCGAATGGCGAGAAACGCATTTGGATGAGGAGGGTTGAGATGGAGACCAGGGAGGGTGGATATAACCATGAGAAGATTTTTTTGGAGGAGGCAATGGAGAGCTAGAGACTGAATGTTTAGCAGGTTTCTTGAGCTTGCGGGAGAGAGATGCTTTTTCTTTTTCCCAAGCTTTAATGTTTTTGACCTGTTGCTTGGCAGCTGTTTTCTTCTCTTCAAGAGATCCAGGCATATGATACGGATCTTTAGATTTTTCCATGCTGATCTTAAAGTCAAGATCTTTAATTGCCTTCTTGAGTGTCTTAGACACAGCCTTATGATCAGAAGAACTGGAACTCGAAAGTTCAGATTCAGAAGAGCTAGAGGGATAAACCTTTCTATGCTTTTCTTTACCCATATTGAACTGATTAGGTAGAATTTCAACAAGCTCAAAAAGATCAACATTAGAACTGCCAAGAACTTCATGAGATGCAACAATTTCCCAATTTTCTGATCTATGATGCTCATCAAACATAGCATATACCTTATTTTCTAGATTATACTTTTTAGGACAATTTGTTGCATAGTGAGGACCTTTACAAATAAAACACTGTACAGGCCTATTTCCTTTCTGGTCCTTCTTGTGTTTTCTGAATAGATATTTGGGTGGCCCTCTATTCTTAAAAGAATTCTTATTTACAGGAGCTAACCTATACTTTCTCTTATAAGACTTCTTCTTATAAGAATTATGTTTTCTGTAATCATCATTGTCATATTTATATTTACAGGATTTACAATGACAATTCTTACCACAAGACTTTCTACTGAATTTTCAGACATGTTTAAATTCTTTTAGCTGATTTATTGGTGGCAAACTGCAATAATCTCTCATATTACAAGAAGAATTATACTGATCTCTATTGTCACTGAGAGCCTTAAGCAGACATCCTTTATCTAATTTATATGTAACCAATTGCCTCAATTCACTGAAACCAAAAGTATCTACACTAGTCTTATATTTATTGGCTACATACTCCTCTGCAAAATCACCTAAACCACATGGAAGAGAATTCAAATAGAACTTCTTCATAGTAGAATCATGCAATTTACCTACAGCTATCATGTATTTTTCAAAGACCAAATTATACTTATGCAATTTACCAAGGTCTTTAAGCTGCAAAGAATAAAGGATTTTCTCTGCTTCATGAATATCATTCTTCCTATTGCCACAAAATAAACCAATCAGATATAACTTTAATGTAGCAAATCCTTCAGCATAAATGTCATTTCTACCCATGTCTTTTTCTTTGACATATTCATCCCCATCAGAATCTATTGAAATTATTCCATTGTCAGGGAGTGAATTCCACCAGTTGCGGAGCTTACCAGACATGAGTCGGACAGCATACAAGACTTTGTTAGCCTCAGACCAGACAGATCCCCTTGTGTCATAAAAGTTTTCAAGAGTATCACACCATGTACAAATAGTGTCATAGGGATCTATGAGTTTATCTAAATTCAGAATGTAACCAGAAGTAGCATAAGCACGGAGGTTTTCTGGTTTAGCATTTTTAGACACAGCATCCTTCATTTCTACATCAAACTAATTTTCTACAGTTGCCTCACTAGCCATGCATAAAGGTTCCCAATCCTCTATAATCTCTTCATGAGAAGATTCATCAGCAGACATATATTCTGGTTCAGTAGAGGATTCATGGTAGGAAACTATTTCAAAAATCTCTTCATCAGAAGAGTTCATGGCTGCAGCTGGTTCTTCCATATAAACTGGTTCAGTATCTTCTAAATCATTTTCTTGCAACCAATCTCTCAGAGGTTCAGAAACTTGTAACATATGTTCTTTTTGTTTTGGAAGATCTATCTTAGAGGGCATCTGTGGGGTATGGCTCCTAAGTACAGAAGATGCTGGCGTTTCTTCTTCTATTTCTTTAGAGAATAAAATACTTTTTCTTCTCTATACCTTAGGTCTAGGCTTAGATTCTACTTTCTGAGATTTCTGAGTTTTTGTTTCCTCAGTTTCTTCTTCAGAGCTATCCTTTCCTTTTTGAGATACCCTAATCTTCTTGGCATATTTTCTAATCTTTTCCAAGTTTCTAGCAACGTGCTCAAGTAAGACTTTTTGTTCTTGGGCCTGAGTATCTCTCTGTTGTCAAACTGAGAAACCTGACTATATATCTGAGATGCCACAATTTCTAGTCTGTCGCTACTAGCTTGTATGCTTGTGGCCATAGTATGAGTCTGACTAACTTGATAATTTAATGAGCCAAAATTATTTAAGGTTGAGGTACATTGCTTATCAATTCTACCAATAGCAGTTTCAAATTTATACTGGCTATTCTGTATTTGTAGCATTCCATCATAAACAGAAATAGTCCTATTTATTCCTTGCTTTACATCTACTGCTATATCATCAATATTTTCAGAAGCTGTTTGCATCCATGTAGACTGCCAATTTCTCTGGGCCTCTGAATTCTTTTGCTTTGTACCTATTTTTGTGTGAACCTTGGCTTCATATTTACCCCATGTTTTATCATTAGGATTGACAACCTGATAATTGTCTTGGGTAGGCCATCTACCAGGAGTGTAACTGACCAATGGCGCCCACCGTGGGCAAGGAAACAGCACTTGTTGCAGCCCGGCACTGAAATTGATTTTACCTATATTATTTATAAATAATACAAGCCGGATGCCAAATGATTTTAGCAATTTTAACCATACCATAAGATAGCAATAAAGATAGAAAAATTAGGTGAGCATGCAAGTATGATGAGAGAACACTTGCCTAGATATGGATGAGGTGTTCTTCCCTCAGATTGCTGAAAATCAGGATGTCATCTAGATATACTATGACAAATTTACCTATGAACTCTCTCAAGACCTCATTCATCAATCTCATAAAGGTACTAGGAGCGTTGGATAAACCAAAGGGCATGACCTTCCACTCATATAACCCCTCATTTGTCTTGAATGCAGTTTTCCACTCATCACCAGGTCTAATCCTAATCTGACGATAACCACTCTTTAAATCTATTTTGGTGAAGTATTTAGCACCTCCTAAACAATCAAGTAAATCTTCTATCCTAGGGATTGGAAACCTGTACCTGATGCCTTCTCCTTTTCAACTTCAACTTGTTAACCATCTCATCTAAGACAATATTATCAATGCTTCCACTATTAATAATAATATCACAATATTTACCTTCACACTTGCACCTTCTGCAGAATAAACTCTTCCTCTAATCTGGTTCTTTCTCCTCATTTAACAAGGTTCTTCTAACAACTAGGATTTCTTCCCTTTTGACATCTTCAGAATGCTCTGACTAAGTATCTTCATCTACATGTGCAACTCATACATTACCTTTAGGTCTTCTATTTGTCCTTCCTTGACAGTGTGGACAATGGTAGGATTGATGTCCTTCTTCTCTACATTGGAAACAGGTTCCTCTAAAGCCTCCTCTTCTAGGTCCTTGTTTAGGTGTTCCTCTTCCTCTTTTATCACCATTATTTTGTTCATGAGGGTGGTAGGCATTATCTCCTCTAATTTCGATTGGTGTTATCTTCTTCACTTTTATTTTCATCTACATTTCAACCTCCACAGGATCTTCCACCAGTCCTTTTGCCATGACCTCTTCCTCTTTGCTTTCTTTCAAATATTTTATTTAGCTTCTCTTCCACCTTCAAAGCAAACTGGTATGCTTCTTCTATGGTGGTCATTCTGACCAAGCTCAATGCCTCTTGAATACTTGGCCTTAGCCCATTAATGTAACGGTCTACCTTCTCCTTGTTGGCCTATTCTAATAATAATCTTATAAAACTCTTCTGTATACTCCTTAACATACTTGTTACCTTGTTTCAATCCATGCAATTTCTTCAACTCCAACTCATAATCCATAGGAATGAACCACTTCTTTTGTTTGTCCACCATCCAATCCCATCTTGTAATCTTTCCTTTTCCTCTTCTATTTATCTCTAATTGGACCTCTTTCCACCAAATATTGGCATGGCCCTTCAACTTTGTTTTTGCAAACTTGGCCCATTTTGGATCATCCACCTCTTCATACTTAAAATATTCCTCCATATCATTTATCCAATCAATAAGCTCTTTCAGATTCAAATCCTCATAATAGGTAGAAACTTTAATCCTAGGCCTCTTTCCAATATTCAAAATGGCCCTCAACAACCGAAATTGCTCAAGATCTCTTGTAGCACCTTGTTCTTCTTCGAATGGCTCTTCTTCTTTAGCTTCATTTTCACTTTCTTCTCTTCTTCTTGGCTCAAACCATCTTTGCAGCTCCTCTTGAAATGCATCGATTTGCCTTTGCATCGCTCTAAAACCCTCTTTTGTCAAAACATTTCTCTCACCACCATATTTTATTCATGGAGGCATCCTAATATTCTTATATTCTATTTAGCCCACAACCATAAGTCCTAGTGTAAATTGTCTCATGTTCAACAATCTGTCTACACACTCAGGAACTCTGCTCTAATACCACTTGATGAGGTAGGTAAATCCCAAAACATAGAAGAACATAGATTGCCCATAGAAAATAGGAATGTTATTTTATTAAACTAAAAACAAATTACATTATAGAATTTGGAATCATATTAGAGGATGAAATCCCCAATAGGCTGCAATACATTACATGTTCTTTCCTTTAGATTCTGGAACCTTCTACCTTCTGTAGCTTCAATTCTGCTAGGGTTTTTTATTTTCCCTCTTTTTCATGACTCACCACTGTTCCTTCCCTCTCTAATACCAAAAGACTCTCAAAAAATGGACATAAATAGCCCTTTTTGGCGCCTTCTAGCCAAAATTTTAAAATTTCTAACTCCCTCCAAAAATAGCCCAACTTTTGGGAGCCATAACTTTTGATCCGAGTGTCTGATTGACGAACCATTTAATGTGTTGGAAATATCGTGAAGAGATATATGACCTCATAATTTTCTTTTCCAATTATGCCAATTTTTGGGGTCGTACATGGCCTCTAAGTGCCTCAAAATTGACTTTGAAACTTTTTCAAGGGTTTTTAAAGAAACAAAAACTTTAATATCTTTCAAACCACAAATGATCTTTGGCTAATTCCTTCACCAAAGGTTATATTTTTAATTCTAGATCTTTGAGTAAAATTTCATTTCCATATGTGCTTAAATGCAAACTTTCTAAAAATAGCAAGTTGTTATTTTTAGCCGGTTGGATATTTTGAAGGTTTTGAATCATTGTTCAAGCAATTGGGTATCTGCAAATACTAGAATTGAAAGGAATAGAAAACAAAATCATCATTTTTTGGGGTGATGCAAGATTTCCCTTACACCAATAGATGCTCCTACGTCAACATATTACTTTAGTATCCTTTTCTCCACTCAAATTGTCCTCTTGTGCCACCTCTTCAACATATGATGCAAACATGTCCATATAGAGAAGCATGTGTACTAGTTTATTTGGATTGAAGAATAATTTATAAATCATTCCAAGTTCAACAAAATGTTGACTGTGTCAAATGGTTCTTTCATCTCAATGACTTCAAATTCCACCCTCTTCCTTATTGCTAATAAGTTTACTTCAAAATTGGACCATGTTCCAATAGTACTAATGGTGGTTCCATCTACTAGTGCAATATTGTATGACATCTCATGTAGTACCGGTTTACCAAATTCTTCCCATACCCTCCTTGGCATGATGCTAACATTTGCACCAAGATTTATGAGTACATGATTAAACCATTTATTTGGAATGCAAACTTCAATCATAATTAGTTTCTTCTTCCATTTTTGAGAATTCTTTATCGCACTTATAATCTAACATCTCAAATTGTTGGTTTTGTTTTTATTCCAATACTTTACAAATTGTTTTAGCTTTTCTAGTATATTTTTTTCTTTTGCAAAGTTTACTAGGTTCTTCAATAATTGAGCCTCCCTTTTAGAGAAGTAAGCTTTGTGTTAATCTTCCTTCTTCTTTTCTTCTGCGACAATCCACTTTGACTCTTCTACTATCAAATCATGCTTTTGTTTGTTTGAGAAATATTCTTCCTCATCTTCCTATGAATCTTCTTTTAGAGTTTTCCCTTTGGCAGTTTCTTTTCCTCCACTAGTAACTACTACAACTTTATTTTTCTACCATACTCTATTAGATATTTTTGTTTAATCTTTTCCTTCCTTTCTATGTATTTCTTCTCTAATTGAACATTCCTCTTTTGTTAGATAGGATTTCCCTTTTTCCTCTTTATCGTCTAGTTCTACTTCCAGGCATCATCTAACTTCCTAGGGGCTTTGTTTTGGTATCCTCGTCATTACCTTAATTCCTCTTGATGTATGAGGTTCAGATGGCATGTCACTCTTTGTGGGTGTGGATGCATTCTTATAATATTGTTTTGCCCCTAGGTAGCTAAAAGAATCATGATTAGAGTCATTGCATAATCCACACATTTTATTCTTTTCTTCTATTAGCATAGTGGCCCATTTCTCTACACTTATAGAAAGTTATTTCTTCTCTCCTTCTATTTCCTCAACCTTATCCTTTGTTGCATCCTCCCTTATAGTCATTATTGTAGCTATGATTCTCATTCTAAGGATAGTTGGCAGTTGGAGTTTCATTCCTAATTTGTGGCACTACATTTTGTACTATATTAATGTTGTGTTGGTTTCTCCATTGAGGTTGCTGGTAATCATGGTTTTGTGTGTAAAATTCTCTCTTCACCAACCCTTTAGTTCTTTCCATTCCTTTGTTCATTTGCTCATTATATTTAGATTGATGACTGCATTATGGCTCATGTTCATCTTCTTCTCTTAGTCAAAATAAAAGAGATGGGCAATCATTTATTTCATGGTTGTCCCACTCACCATAAATTCTATAATACACACTCTTCAACTTCCATTATGTTGGTATCATATC
This sequence comes from Cunninghamia lanceolata, assembly GCA_027924645.1. NCBI lineage: Eukaryota > Viridiplantae > Streptophyta > Pinopsida > Cupressales > Cupressaceae > Cunninghamia > Cunninghamia lanceolata. The sequence continues at coordinate 6,071,613 of BSBN01000719.1, read as the reverse complement.
TATTTTTAGTGTTGCTTCCCTTCTCTCTCCTTTCAACATTGGGCACTCATTTCTCAAATGTTCCTTATTAGAGCAGTAAGTGCACCATATTTTCTTTTGCATCATCAATGATATTTTCCAATGGATCTCTCCCTTAGCTAGGATTTCTTGTTTAATTCTTAGTTGTTCCAATTCTAGTTTTAGCTTTTTAATTTCTTGATTTTCTCCTTTATTTTTTCTCCATGATAATGCCTCTATTTTGCATGTTAATTCCACTGCATTAGAATATCCCTCAAATTATCTTCCATATAATGCCTCTATTTTGCATGTTTAATTCTTAGTTGTTACAATTCTAGTTTTAACTTTTTAATTTCTTGATTTTCTCCTTCTTTATTTTTTCTCCATGATAATGCCTCTATTTTGCATGTTAATTCCACTGCATTAGAATATCCCTCAAATTATCTTCCATATCAAGAGGCTATTAGTTTTGGCAATAACCTAGAGATAAACCAGTCTACCCTTTATTCCTCTATAAGAAACTCCTCCAATTTCCTTACTATTGCTTTAAATCTTTGATCAAATTCTATAATGGTCTCCCCCTTCTTTTGAAGCATTTCTTTCATCTTATTGACACTCTCTAAAGGAGCCTCCAGAGACTCAAAATTAAAAAGTAAATTTCTTCTTTCACATCCTACCCTTCCTTGTCATGCTCTAGATATTTCTTCATATACCACCATAAGGCATCATTCCTGAGTGTTCCCACAAAATCATAGAGTTTAACTTGATTGGATCTTATACCATTTCTTCTCTAGGTAGATTCCAAGACAAATATATGTTTAGATGCTTCCTTAGTGTCTTTTCCAATGATTGATAGATTAACCCTATTCTTCTCCATAGTGGGTGTGATAAGAACCTTAGTTTTGTCATTATTCTTAGAGGTTTCTCTTTCACTGATTGACATATTTTCTTCTTGTGCTCTCAAAGTATTGGATTTCTTCTCCACTACCTTAACAAGATTTCCACATTTTTGTTGCTTCACCAACTATGTATTTTTTCTTTATCTCTTACTAACTAAATCTCAAAAAATTCTTTCCCTAAAACTTCCTTGCAATCTCTCACAAATTATTTTTTCTTTTTTTCTCCCTTTTTCCACAATGACACTAAATATATCTTCTAAAGTCATGCTACTTGTCTTAAATATCATAGGGGATGACTCTTGGTATGGAGGGGTTACCTCTTCAAGGTGTCTCTTCATTATAGGTGATGTAGCATTTGGTAAGTTTTCATTAGTTAGAGACATATTGCTTGTTAATAAAGAGTTATCCCTTTTTTCTTAAAAACTATTCTTGGTATATATGGCAAATTTGTTGAGTGTAATATCATCACCCTTTTTCATCTTCTCCTAACACCCTTCTTCCTTCAGTAATCCCACACTCTAACTGAACAAATCATCCAAATAATGTTTAGTAAAATTCAGAGGATTTAATTTTGAAATAGGCATTAATAAGTCCTTAAACCCTTTACTTATGGTAGCCTTTAGATTTGACAAATTGATTCTAGAAAATGGTTGTCAAACCAAAAATTTTACTAGTAGAGCACCCCTGATTCCACACCTAAACTAAGCATTACAACTCCCAAGTCCTTCCTTTACTAACTCATTATACTCATCATAATCCTTTAGTTTCTTTGTCATTCCTGTTAGGTTTTTTATATATTTCCTTGTACTCAAGTAATCAATCTCTCTATTGTATCCTCATAGATCAGCGATCATGTCTGCCTTCCCAATTAGGGACTTCCCGAACTCTTTGCAGTAACCCTCCTGGCACACTCTAAAGAGGCCATTCAAGCTCTCTCAATCCTCTTTTTATACCTTTGCTTTCTCTTTTTAATTCATTTCAATTTCCTCTCTTCTTTAATGCTCAACTCAACTACCCTTTTACTTTGCTCAAAAATCTCTCTTTGTCTCTTGCTCTTTCCTTTGGCCATATGTGGTTTTGATTTGGTATTACATTAATTCTTTTTATCCATTGCTAATGGCTCAAAGTATACCTACCTTATCAGTTGCATCTCTTCGAGATCCTTTTCCAAGATCCCCCCTTTCTATTTTGTATTCCCTAGGTGTGTAACCCCCTCTCATGGGGCTAGAACCTAGAGGATTCTATTGTAAATCATAAAAAATGTTCCTTCTTATTTGTAATCCTTTCTTCTTGAATTCCTCACTGCCACAAAAATTTATTCTATGTTTTAGCCTTCCCTTACTTTTTCTACTAGGGTTTCGATAATGGAACCAAATGTTGGCAAGAATTGGGTGTAGACCAAAGATCTAGGATTTAGTCTTATGGAAGTTACATTTATACCCTAGTGTGAGTTGTAAGAGAAGGTTTGAGACTCATGCGGTAGATTATAGAAGGATGTGGCACAATAAAATAATTAAAATTAAATGAATACACATGTATACATACATAATCTCATTCACATTCCATCAAATACTCATTGTCCCAATATGTGGTCTATAGAATACGCCTTAATCAACACATATATTTCACCATTATAGTCTCATAGTATAATCTTATATTATTCCTCTTTACAACATATATCTCAGTCTCTCATTCTTCCTCTTTCATAATCCCTATCTAATCTCATTCTTAGTGTTTATTCTATCCTATCTTCTACTTTTCTTATACAATTATACATAAATGTTTCCCTTATCTTTGTAGTACCTCTTGGATGTGCTACAAGTCAGGCCCAAGTGCCACATCTTATTTGCAATAATTTTATCTTGTTGTATCTTGTTTGTAGACTACCCTCAACCTCTAGCACCTTCACAAGTTTTCACCATTGGCCTCCATTAGGTCACCCTTTCAAGTTTCTAACCTAATGGGAGAGGTTCAACACTGTCCTAGCAACAATTGTATTTCTTATATATAGTCATTTTCACTCATTTTCATTTGTTAGGAAGTCATCAAAAGTGGTATATTGTTGTATTATTTTTGTTCAATAGTCTTGATCAATTTAGAAGCGGTGTCTAGTATAGTTTGATTGGTTGTTGTAATTGCCTCAAGTATAATTGTCTTTCTCTTAGGTAGCATAGGGAAATTCTATCTGCATGTGCTTTCTTTTTATTTTTTTGCAACTTATCATATGGTAATATCAGTGTAATTTTGTAAGTTTATCTTCAAGTATATTCATATCATAAGTAATATACTTATCTATGTAAGCTAGTAACTTTTAGTATTATTGCATTTTTCATATTCAAGAGCATCTCTTACCCATATCAAGGCATGAACATTTTGGTTTCCTTTGTTTTGGAAACTTTCTATTGCAAATTAGTCATTGATACATCTAAGAATTGTATGATTTGTAGATAATAGTTTTTTAGGCAATTCATGTAATGCCTAAAGTAGCAAGTACAAGTGATAGTCTTTTCTAATGAGACATTCAATATCATAGTGTTGTGGTCTTTAATTTTGTTATCCTAACCTTTAGTTTTTGTAATGAGTCTTCATTTTTCAAAAAATAATTTATCATAGAGTCGTGTGATCTTTCACTTGGTATGAAATTCCCAAGTCTTCAAAGTCTTTGTTCAAAATTCTACAAATTTTCCAAGTATTTCCTCCTTGTTGAAGCTTTTACCCCTATCAGGAACTTGTTGGAGCTTTTACAACCACTTAGAACTCCCTTTATCAGAGGTTCCTAATCAATTAGGAACTAATATTTTTGCTCTTTTTGTGAAGATGTCTATGTTCTTCATTCTACCAGGAACTTACTGGCTACCGGGAACTTAGATGGTTCTAGGAACCAAAGGAAGTTATGAAAAGTTCCTATACAACCTTTGGTTCCTGGTATCACTGAAAGTTTCAAAAAGCAATGGAATACCAAAATAAAAGTTTGAATGTTCAAAGAGAAAAAGAAAGTAAATAGTATTGGGAGTTCCATAGGTTCTGGAAACCTATGGAACCTTTGACAAAGTTCCATGATAAGCTTCGATTCTCAGTAATTATCCAAGCTCCAAAAGATTCAAAGAAATATGTTAGTTCCTGATCACTGGTGGATCACCGATAATTAAAAACTCGTTGGGAAAAAGTGAAGACTTGAGAAAGGAGGAAAGAAAAAAGATTAAGAAGTCAGGAGTTTCATAGGTTCTGGGAACCTATGGAATCTCCAACAGGATCCTAGTTCTCACCTAACCCCCAACACTTAAAAGAAACTTGGAGAAAAAGAAAAAGAACGATGGGTTCATTTGTTCCAAATTACCGTAGAACCTCCAACAAAGAGGAAAAGGAGGAAATTGTGGTATTATAAAGTCATTTTTCTACTATTTGGAAAAACACTTGATCTCAAAGCAAGGAATGAGTCAATATTCATGTGTAATTCCAAAAATTCCATTTTTACCAAAATATTTAGTTATTCATGTGCCCTAATTTTTTGTAAAACCTAAATTTGCCCGCCAAGTTCCTTCTTCAAAACCCTACTTTAATCTCCCATATACCCAAGCAAAACTCACATGTCCAAAATGAAATATACCTATCAAGAATTTGAGAGGGAGTCAGTTTTAGAAAACATATTGTCAAATGTGGGTGACAGTGCACTAGGGCATATCGACTTGGAGGAATTTTGGATCCATATGTATAGGAATCCAAGATCAGAAATAGTTGAAGCCACTTTCCAAAGTGGGTTAACTCATGTCAAAGGTTTTCCAACTTCTATTCAATGCATCAATTTGGTGTTAGCCTATGTCAAGCACTATAAACTCGAGACCAAAGAAGTGAAAAGTGTAGATGATCAGGTGATAGCGAAATTAGATGGGCATTCAATAAACACCATGTTAATGCTTCCTGTTAGAGAAGGGTATGTAGATGTGAGTGTGGAAAAACTTGTTAATTATTTAATTGCAAGGAAGGACACTTGTTTAAATAACATTGCTAAATTTTGGTTCAAGAAACCAAGGAAGAGAAAGTCCAAATTGCCCAAGGTCCTCCTTAGGTTGTATTTTAATGAAGATGTTTTTGACATGATAACCCTACTGCATAGGGTTAATGGAAACAGAGAAACTTGTTCTTTCGAATACTAGATCTGCCAATTCATTATGGTGATAGGCTGGAACTCACAACATATTGATTGGGGAAAATTTATCAGTGACAATATTCATAACTAATTGGTGGCTTTTCAAAACACTCAGGAATTCTATATGACATCATATTTATTTTATGTTGTTGCTAGCATGCACTCTTTGTCAAGGTTACAAGAAGTAGGGGTTTATAATAAATATGCCCAAATTTATGATTTTTGTTCTCAATTGCAATTAAACAATAGTAATAAACATTTCAGAAGGGTAAATGGTGCATTTACCATGCTAACTGTTAGGAAATTGGATGCCAATGTGGGTCAGAGGTTTTTCCCTAAAGATGCACAGTTGATTAAGCAATTTGGGAGTTATTTTATTCAATTTCCAAGGTTCTCATATATAAGGTTAGGTGGTTTTTTGATGAATATCCATACAAGCTACCAAGATATTCAAGTGATCATTTGGTTCTCATTGAACTATGTAGACAGATGGAATCAGTGAATAAGAAGTTCAAGGACATAAAGAAAGTAGGTTATCCATTTCCAATAGGCCTATCTTATTGTACTTGCCCATCTTCAACTGAAGTATAGAATGTGGAAAGATCCCTAGTCAAAATAACCATGCACTATCATAGCATGAGGTAACCATTCGATAGTAAAAATTATGTTAAAGATAATATATATATGAGGACTAGATATTTCCATCATCCTTATCTAGAGGATTATTGGGAGGATCGTGAGAATAATTTTGAAGTAAGAAAGAGGGACTAGTCCAGATTGACAGTACAACAAATGACAGACTATGAACTGGGATGGGATGTTGAGGGAATTGAAGATGATGGCTCAAACATGATTGATAAAGTTTATTTAGACACTCTTTAGTTTGAACCCCTTATGCCAATCAAGTGGAGTGATAAAAAGGTGAAAGACATCAAAGAAAGGTCTCTCTTTGTCTTGAGAAAATATCAAAAGTGGCTAGATGCTAAGAAATCTTAGCACACTACCACCAGGCCACAAGGAACTTCATCTAAGGGTACAAGACAAAAAGAAAAATTAGCTGAGACACCTACAACCATTGCTACTATAAGCATTCCTAAAACAAGGTCAAGTACAACCAGTGGGGGAGATGTGGAAGAACCAAATAAAGGGGTAGGTGTGAAGAGCAAGTGTGCCCAAGATGATTTTAAGGTCAAAGCTAAATTGCAGATAAAAAGACCCCAAACCAATCAAGAGGCACAGAAAGAGGTACAAAAAGAAACCACAATGTCACCTCCTAAAATAGAACCATCTTCATCCCAAATGCCTTCCCTTTTGGTACCTTCATCCTCTCCCAATCCAGACAATGATGTCCATATGTCCCCTCCCCATCACCTAATCATAATGATATTACTGAGCCTTCATCCCTAAAGGCTACTTTGCCTCATATCTCTTCAACCTTCAATTTTAGTCCTTCTAAGATTCCTTCTTCTTCTCAGTGGTTAAAGGAACTGGTATGTAAAAAGAGGAAATACAAAGAAATGGTTGAGCTAGATTTTGATATAGTGGCCAAACTTCTACATGGAACCACTCCTAAGCCTAAAAAGGCCCAGGTTGCTTCTAGATTGATGATTGATCCTTCAGACAATCAATATGTAGAAATAACAAAGCCTATTGATGATAAGAACAAAGAAGAAGTTATAGAAGATGATTATCATGTGTCTAAGGTTGATCTTGGCCCTTCAACTCATGAAGGGGTTATTCCTAATTTCCAGATCTTGGCTCCTCAACTTGTACATAGAACATAACAAGAGAAAACTACTAGAGAGCAGCTTGAAGAACAGGTCCAAATACTAACATCTTATGTTAAAACTATTTTAAACATTTCAATGCAACCACTAGATGGACCCTTAATTTCTAGTGACATAAGTAAATAGGGTGTTGAGAGGGATGGAATGGAAAAATTACGCAAGTATCAAGCATTTGGAAGAGCTTTGGAGGCATGGGTGGAATAGACAATGATAAATGGACTCTTATGAATTGAAGAATCAATGAAATTATATCAACAAACTGAGGAGAAAATAGGGGAAATTAAGAATGAACTTTAGATAATCAAGAAGCAAGAAATTGTGTGGCATCTGGAAACTAGAGGCATTGAGCAAATATAAAAAATGGATATCAATACATTGCTTTTCGAGAAAATTTTAATCAAAGTTGAAGAATATAATGTTGTGGCTTGGATAAGAAGTATAGAATGGAAAGTCATAATCATCAAGCAAGACAATACTGAATTAAAGAGGATCTTGAAAGAAATTGAATACATTAGATCTGAAATCATTGTGGGATTCATGGCTTTGGACATAAATATGTTAAAAGAAAGTGATTCCACTTTGGAGGATATTCAACAAGTAAAGCAGAGTTTAAAATATTTAGTCTATAATGAATTATTCACTAAAGAGAGTATCAACACTGGAACCACGACAAAGTTATCCACCTTGTCAAATGTTGCTATAAGTTTTTGTAAAGAATTATGAACCTTGGGGATAAAGATGAAAGATATTGCAGATTCTCTGATATTTTGGAAGCAATACTTCCTCAACATCATTATTCCAGAAAGGAAAGCAATTATACCAGTGGTTAAACAATACGGAATCAATTAAAGGTTTATCTTCCTCTTCGAAAAAGTTAGAAACTGCGAAAGAGGACGTGCCCACTAGAGAATCTTCAAGACTTTTGTTTTAAAATGTTATTTCTCAATTTGTAAATTAAGTCATTGTATATGACTTAATAAAGACTCTTATTTAATTTATAACTTTACGGTAGATAACAATAACTTTTAAATTCATTATAAGTTATAAATTAAAGTTGGTTACAAGTTAGTTATTGAAGAAAGCCTATAAAGATGAGGTTTTATCGTATCAAAGGGACTTTTTTGGGGGATTTCATAATTTTGGACTATTAGGGTTTGAGTTGTATAGCTCTTTACAAAGAAATAGAAGAAATTTGAATGTTTTTGTTAAGTATTTTCTAAGTTGTTTGTTCTTCATGTGTTGAATAAATAACTTTCTTTGTATTTCCCTTTAATCTAGTTGTGGAATCATTTAGTTTTATTCATGGGCTTATATATGGTGTGCAATATCGAAAGATCTTGAGTTTCATTATCTCTATCATATAGAAGTCTTTAATGTGCATTAAAGATTTATAAGATTCATTCTTTCCTGTTGCATGCCAAAATCTCTTGTGGTATTCACTATAAAAGTTTTGAGAAGTTGTCTCCTTCCATTGCAGTTAAGTTAGTTATTATTGTTTTACCTACATGCAAGAAGACTGAGTCAGTACACGTAAGTTTATTGTCTAGGTTTCTCTCAACTCATTATTCTTTATTTTTCTTTCAAATATTTCGGTATTTTTGGGTCAAAAATACCACAAAAATAAAAATCTTTATCGTAGGAGGCAGCTGCCCCTCTTAATGTAGAGGTAGGTTGGTAAACTATAGCAACCTTACCAACTATTGGTACATTTTTCACTACCTTTAGGGGTAAATAGAGTTAAGTTTCAAAAATATTTATCATAGTGCAAATCTGTATACCAACACATTTTCACTTCGTTTGTTTCAATTTTTGTATAATGTTGTCAATGTTGGTAGTAGTGGTGTCCACTAGTGCTTTGTGCTTGTGAAAGTTAAGACAAATATTGGATGACCCAATTGTTGTATCATTGCAAATATATATTTTTATTCAATGTAGATAATCTGGAAAGATATAAATATCTTTGAAATCAATGTATCTGATATAATTTCAATATTTTATCTAAGTTTGGCTTGTATTTGACATCTTTTGCTAGTAGTTTTGTCCTTTCAATTGACCTTTTCAAATTTTTCTCCATATGCTTGAGATAATTTTGTCTATGATGACACATATTGCCTTAAAGAATAAATTAGTAGTATGATTTGCAAATTCATCAATTGCATGTAAAAGTTTAGGCATTGTGCAATTTTTTAATACTTAAACCTTTTGATTATGTCATCAACTTGTGAAAGTCTAAAGAATAGAGTTGGAAAGTTTTTTTTTTGCATACTTGTCCTTGAATATTTCAATTAGCTTATTTGCTTTGGTAGATGTTATTTTAGTTATCTTTTCATGTAAATTGTAGACATACTGAGACTCTGTAAATTTATGTATTAGTGTATCAATAGGTGTTTCATGATGGTTAGTAGTATCTATTTGATTATCATTAGTACCATTATTACTATATGTTTCTTTTACTTTAGTAGTGTTGCTATTTCTTCTTTTAAAAACTTTTGTCCAGTTATGGTCTATCAAAATATTTTATGTCTTTGGCACAGAAGCTTTAATGCTTTCATGATGAGAGTGGGATGAATAATTTTAGTTTGGTATGCATTTTTGTATTACAGTTTCTTTTTAAATATAACAACAATCATTATTGTCTCATCAAGTGATTGTGGAAGCATTTTTATAATGTTCATATTTGTAGGTATGTTAATTATTGATCCAAGCAATCCCATTTGTAACCATTTATATCCCTATTGTCTAATCTATGCAAAAGCAATATGTGGTGATATAAGTCTTTTTTCAAGTTTTGATAGATATGCCATAATTCCTAATGGTTTGTTCCATCTTATCAATTGTGGTGTTGCAAAGCACAACAACTTACCATAATAAAGAGATGTTTCACAAGAGGCACATGCCTTGATAAATGAATTTACTATATTTTGATTTCTAAAACCTTGGCAAGTTTTTCATTCTTTTTCAATAAGTGGCTTCATGTTGTGCCCAAGTTAATAATGTTCACAAATTAAGCATTCGTATTAATAAGTGTCCTCAATTTCTCTAATACATTTGTATGTTGGAGTCTTCTTTTTTCCATACAGTTTCTTTGTCCAGGATGTTTTATTTTTGGGGATTTTAATTACATAATATCTTCTTCAATTGATTTACTTATTTTCTTGTTTATAACAATCTTGTTATTAAATAGTTGTTGTTTCATTTGCACAAGTGATTGCTTGGAAGGAATAAAATCTCTATAAAATGTAGTTGTTTTAGAATTTGTTTCTCATTTTTCTTTTTGATTGACTGTTGGTGTTTTCATTATTGTTGATGTGGAGTTGAGGCAATAAATTTGCAATGCTCCATCAAGTTGTTCCATGACTAATGGTTTATAATGTACAAGTATTATGTCTATTTTAAATGATAATATGTTTAATTATTAAGTGGATTTATTTTAGTGTAATAGACATTTTCAATTTGTTTACTATATGAAGACCATAATTGAACCTTAACCTTAAATGTAGATACCATCTATTATAAACAAACTACATCTCCTTTAGTTTTACCTTTTGAATGGCATTGCTATGTTTACAACATAGATTTGCCAATTTGCAATGCACATAGTACTTTGGAGGATATTGTCTTCTAAGTAGTGTTCTAAGTAATAACTTGAACATTGTAATCACCACCCTTTTTTGCATTACAAAAAGATTGTGCAATATAAAATCTTAGAGATTGAATATAAAATTCTTCAACCATCAAATGACAAAGTACATTGAAAAGGTTGTTAGCATAGTTTGTTGTGGCTCTACTTGGTTATTGTATACTATACACTTGTATTTCAAATGTAATATATTCCTAGATTTTTTAAGACCTATACAAAAAATGAGAGATTATTTGATGACGTGTATGTTTTTCTACAAATTTTTCTTGGAAAATAATGGTTCATAATGACCATGAAGAGGGTTCTCATCATGAAACAAAATAGAATAAATATTTTCATGCAGGTTTTCATTGAAATGTAAATATTTTCTCTTGCTTTTTATTGACCACAATGCAATTGCTATTTTAACCACTTGCATATCCATTTTATGCAAAATGTGTCACCCTAAAGTCCTCTTTTTAATTTAAATTGAGTATTTGAAGCAGACAATCACATTTTAGACAAATAAGTGTGGACATTGTTCATTCGATGTAATTCATATAATAAATTTGGGTGTAGTTCATGTGCAAACGATTGAAATGAATCATAATCATTCTTGGCTTGACATAGTAAGAAGTAATCATTTAATCCATTTTGCAACTCAATTGATGTGTAATAAAAATGAAATAATACTTCCAATGTGTCAAACAAACAATCCCCTGGAGTGTAAGAAAATGAATCTAATCAAAATATGTAATGCCCCAAGCTTTCTCCTAAGACATTAATGGTCAAAGAATAAACAAACAAATTTTTGCAACACAAATGTGATACCAACATGCCACAATCTACACCTACGCACTAAAGATGCCATGACATAATGCAACATCACTCAAAGTGCACACTGCTAATTATGCACCAAGCATGATGACTTCATTATCATGACCATAGAAAATGATAGAGTTGTGTCTAGTGATGGTGATCAAGAACTAGACCATGATCCTATTCTCTTGTGAACTAAAGGATTATAATGAAAGCGGTACATCGTCACATGACAATAAGTCTTAACCTTGTCATTTGATAGCTTTACCATGAAGACTATACAAAAGGATAGAGTTGCCTCTAGTGACAGTGATTGGGAACTAGACCATGATCATATTCTCTTGTGAACTGAAGGATTAGAATGAGATTCACTCATCATATCATCTCTCAAACCAATCAATACATATCAAAATATATACATGTAGTGGAAATGACATCCAAACATAAGGTTCACTCACTCATGAGGTAGAACAATTAGGAGATCCAAGACCCCACCTAGTCAAATAGTTGACTAGTCATTTTTACACAAGGGCACAACCTTCAAAGTAAAAGAGTGAATAACTTACAAGAAACCTGAAACATCTCCAAAGTAAGATGATAGGTGGATAAGGCAAACATAAGAGAGCAAATTTCATTTAAGAACATTTTCCAAAAAGTTTGGGAAGTCCTCACTGTTTGAGGGTTTCCCCTATTACCAATGCAAATCAACCCCCTTATGTCTAAATCACCTGTGTTACTAGTGCAAATCACTTAGACTATCCTAGGATTACCCATGTTGCTAGCAAAATCACATGTATGCAAGAGAGACAAATTTCAATAGCGTTCAAGACCTCTAGAGAACAACAAGGTTCTAGTAACCTCTAAAATTGACACCAAAGCCATGTCTAAGGGATACTCTACAAGCCTACTAACATTAATAACACTCAACACTAAGTTACAACCTCACAAGACAATAAAGAATGTAACAAGACCCAAAACAAGTGAAGGGTTAGGCCTAAGTAAGCCTCAAGCAACCTACATTAAACAAGACATAGCTATGTTGGTTTAAGGGTTATTTAAAAATGATTTGAACTAATAATTTATAGTATATAGGCAAGGTTTAATTAGCCACATTTATCATTCATGAATTCCACAAATTAATTTTTATCTAAAAATTGCATTACCTTTCATAAGCATTGAAATAATAACTCAAATGCAATAAAAGAATATAATAGCACTTTGAACCTCTAACTCATAGGTCGAATGCACAACAAAATATCATTAATTTTATCTACTCATAGTATCAAGACAATGAGCATAACATAGCCACAGGTTTCATTTCAACTTCTAAAGTAACTATGCCTCTACATCATAATTCTAGGACTTATCAAATCATACTAAATCCTTCATAACATTGAATGCAAAATCAACTCAAAAAATGATATGAATGTAATACAATGCAATACTCCTCATCCTAAACATGTATAGTCAAATGCCTAATCAATATATTTTAACAATATAAAATTAATCAATCTATTCAAGGATCACAAGATCCCTCTTTACAAGTTTTCCACAAAACCAAAGAAATAGAAGATACAAGTATTAGGATGTCATAAGATCCCAACACACTCTCTGATGATTATATCCAAGAGTCCTTCTGGCCCTAATAGTGATCAACATGACCCAACCATGTGGGGCATTGAGGTCCACCCCGCTATACTAGGAGGCCAACGATTAGGTAGTTCAACAACACTCACACAAAACAAAGAGGTTGAACACACACCAATCAATCATAACTCATACATAATACATCAAGTAAGGTACACATGAGGGTTCTACCAACACAAATCAATGCATACACATGGATAACATATCAATCAAGGTACACATGAGGGTTCTACCAATACCAATCAATGCATACACATGACTATCAATTACATTGATTTGATACCAATGATCCAATGAAACAAGGAAGAGTCTTCTAGGCTTAGGATGGTGGAGTGTGAGCTCAGTACTATGACCATGTGGATGTTGAGGAGTGTGCTTCCATATACAATAGGAGATCCCCAACAACATTCAACAACCAATACAGATTGTGCTTTAATGTCTTGCACATTCATTCTATGAACCCACAATAGGATGTTCAGTACTAGAGACAGATTAAATCTTCATTATGTTTAAACCCCATTCAATTTTATAGTTTAAGTTTTAGTTCTCTCATTGGCTTCATTCCTTGGCTTCATATCAAGTGAGTGGGGGGTGATAGTCCACTCCACTCCTAAACTAGTCCTCGTTCCTATTAGCCAAAAGACCCCAAATAATCAAAGACTAAGGCACAAAAAAATGAGGTGAAAAACCATGACACTCATATCCAAATATAAACCAACTTATTTCCAAGAGGAGACATCTTAGATCCCATGAAATAAAAGATTTAACATGGTAAAAATTCTAAATTTACCATTTTTTAGAAAAGTTGAAAACCATGCAAAAATCCCAAAACCACCATTGATGAACTTAAAAAATGCTTCAAAATTTAAAACTCAAATTTCAAAATTTCCAGGATACCCTTTTGAACACAAACACATGGGGAATATAGTTTTTAGATCACATTCCAATTCTAAGAAAATCTTGCCATAGTTATAGTGTAAAATGAATTTTTCAAAATTTTAAAATCTACACATTGGATTTGCTCATCACAAAAATATAACAATTCAAATGTAAAACAAATCCTATTCCAAGGAAGCCATATACAACCACCTAGTGTGGGCATGGGCAAAACATGGAAATCAAATCAAAACAATTGCATAAACTAAAAAGAGGAATACCTTCAATATGACATCCACAACCAATGGAGTTTGTCTCGTCAAGAAGCAATGTCTACAAACTCTTTGCAATCTTTTTTCCAACACTCCAATCCAATCTTCAAGCCATTATAAACTCCAAGAAAACTTTGAAAAATGAAGAGCTTTCACCAAAGAGGGAGGAAGAGAGTTTTTATTTTCAAGTAAATGAACAAATGATTTTTACAAGAGCACTCCATTTTCTTTTGTTCAAAAATCCCTTTTGCAAAAGACTTTTTTTCCTATTTCACATTGTAGGATGCTACTTTCTATAAAATAGATATTTAATAGATTTGACATAGCTATTTAGCAAAGGAAGAGATATTTTCATTTTAAATATGCATTTCTTTTCCAAGCTAATGACTTTTAATTTTCCTTTAATCACTAACAATAATATATAAATTGCATATATTTCTTATTAATTTATTTAACCTTGGATTTCATTTCCATAATGCAATCTTAAGTCAAATTTCTTAGCACCTTATTGAATTTCTATTTTAACCTTCAATATTAGAAATGCATAAGGCATTTTCACCAAGACATGTTAATAAACTCTTTCAACTCAAAAATAATAGATATTCTGCAAATACTCTAACAAGCATTCCAAAAACCAATTAAATGCAACTGTAATAAGAGTTAAATAAATGTATGTAATGCAACCACACACCTTATGGGTTTATTCATGACACATGGTTTTAGACTCAATGCCAATTCAAATCATGGTTTCACAAGATTACACAAGGACTCATCTCATAACTCAAATTGAGTGAGAAGAAATACAAGAAAACATATCTACCCATGTCGATCATCTCCAATTAATCATTGTTGGAGAAATTTGTGTCTACACACTCAATTAAAACATTAGGCATATTTTCATAACATAAGGATAGCTGAAGCACAACATGATATAAAACATATAATGATATCAATGACTACATCTAATTAAAAATCATCTACAACTAGTAAGATCCAACTATTATAGATGCAAAAATCAATAACCTTAAGAATCATAATGTTGAGCTCGATAACATAATCATAATCACATATAAAGTGAAAATAATGAAACTGAAATAGTGCTAGAGTTTAAACATATAAAATCACAACATATGCATCCATAATACGTAGTTAGACACTTCGATGGCATTACAAAATATTGTCAATAAAAATAGTATCACTATATAAACTAGAATTAAACAATAAGATAAGACACATATGCCTATGGGCATTACAAAATAAGTGTTCCTTTCTCAAAGCATCATCAATGGTAGGATTTGAACATTGTTTCCAAGGATTGTAGCTTTCAACATCGACAATCTCAACCATTATATCATGTAGTGGGATCAACTTGCTTTGAAATTTTGAAGTGAATTGTTGTATTGGATAGTAGTATGTAAAGAAAAATAATAAATGTTTAGTACTTGATCTATAAAAATTCAAAATTTCTTGGCATATAAGC
Source organism: Cunninghamia lanceolata (assembly GCA_027924645.1). NCBI lineage: Eukaryota > Viridiplantae > Streptophyta > Pinopsida > Cupressales > Cupressaceae > Cunninghamia > Cunninghamia lanceolata. The sequence continues at coordinate 6,056,070 of BSBN01000719.1, read as the reverse complement.
AAAAGATGTCAAATTTGAAACTATATCAACAAACATTGAAAGTAGAAATTAGCAATAGTAAAACATAAGCTATGGTTAAAAAATTTGTATTGCTATATTCTTGTTTAGTCGTCATGATTTTGAAAGGGAAGAGAAAGGCAATAAAAAATGTAAATATACTCTTAAAATTGAAATGGAATTAGTTATAAAAATTTGGATCAACAAAATGTTTTCTTGATCTATTAAGCCTAAAATTGCAATTGAAAATATAAAAATTGTCGAAGTTTCAAATGATATAATATATTACAAAGTAAGATTATGCATATGAAAGATTGAACAATCTTTTTTGAAATTATAAACTACCAAGTACGTATACCAAACATTAACATGTTTTTCTATTTTGTATAAAATAGAGTTATTACAATTTTGACATCTAGTATATTGTTATAATTACAATGTTACAGAAAATATATGTTTTGTACATAGTCATTATAATTATAATTATAGTCATGATTAATTTTTACAATTTTAACTTCTTTTACTTTGTTTAAGTTATTATTTTAGTTTATTTGTATTTTAATATTGAAATATTAGTTTTTATTTATTGTTTTAATAACCATCCTTGTCTCCTCAAAATCTAGGAATTCGTTTTGCTATGCACAAAATCTATAATTTTTTGTTGTCTCCAAAATCTTGAAAGAAATTATGCCATACCTAAAATTTAGAATGTTTTAGTTGTCCACAAAGATTTAGCCCCCATCCCCAAAAGTCAGAGAAACACTAGGAAAAAATCATTGAAGTAATGACTAGTCATAAAAATTGGTCATTCTAGAGATGAATAAAAAACTTACGACTCAAAATCCCATAAAAATCTAACTATAGAATGGCCATACCTAGTTCTTTGTGAAATTCCTTTAATGTCTTTCACAAGCCCAATCAAGACATTGGAGAGATTTGGTCTCAAATCATTTGGGATGCCTAGAATGAAATATCTAATAGACATTTAGATTCAATTCCTATCAATAACACACACTACAAATAATGTTTTGATTCAATATTCAACGATCACAACTCAAAATTTAAAACCATGATCACTAAGAAAAAAACTACCTTGGATCTCTTATTTTTAGTGCCACAGTGTACATGAATTATAAAATCTTTGGAATTTTAGCCCTAGCTTCACCTGTAAACAAACCAAACTTCTAACTTTTGTACACATATATTTCACCACATAGGTCCAAAGGCCTATGGTGGAGTGGTACTTAGGGGGTTTACTACAATAGAGTCCATGATCCAATCTTGTGGATATAATGAACTTCATAATCCTATTGAGGGATCTCTTATATCCTATATGTAGTCACTAGGGTGAAACATGAATAATTGTTCTTGTAGTCCAAAGTTCCTATGAGTGATGGTTGCTATGTAATTGATGCCCTAATAATAGAAAATTTCTATATTTTAAAAGTAGTTATAGTTTTTAGCTTTCTAATAAACTATATGCAAAAAGCAAAAAAATATAAATTAAGCAATTGAAATCTACAAATTAATAGGAAAAATGTATACCATGCGAATGTCTAGTTGATTAGTAAAATAATGGAAAATCTTGTCCATCTTGTTCATTTCTCAGTCTAAAACATATAAAATTAGAAATGGAAATCTACAAACCTTTGCAAGGTCTCTTCAATTGGTAACATTGTTGCCAAAAATTGCTTAGAGCTTTTCACTTCTATAACGCCCCGCCAAGGAACCCCAGAGGATCTAACCAAACTAACTCAACTAGAAGGTGGAATAATTAAAAAAAATTATGAGAACTAAAGAATTACTCAAACCAACTGACATAATAATCCCAATTGTACATGCGGAAATAATAAGGTTAAGTAATCCTCCAAGGTTTCTTAACGTTGTTACTTATCAACTGATCAACATAAAAATCTCCATCTAATTTAAACTTATTCACAACAATAAACATTAAAGTAGAACTAACATAAGCTAAAGATGCATTCCATTTATATCTACTGGATTGAACCACTAAATGGATTCACTTACTCTAAAAGACTAGGTTCATTTTAGATCCCAAATCCAAATGTTCCTATGACAAGAGGTTAATTCTACTATTACAAACCACATAAGACCACCATTACAATTTCCATCATAAGTCCTATAAAACCATTATATTTAAGTTACATCAAAATAGTATCATGATTACATAATAGATACAACATCCACCATATAGGTGTGTCCAGAATTACAATTACATCATGATCGGATAATACAAGAATATAAGAATCATCTCCAATTCTACTAGCAGACTGCATCCAGGAGAAACATCTAAAGAATGAAGCAACTCCAATCCATGCAAGAATAGGTCCAAAATACCTGATAGAAGAAGGCATCTACTACCTGACCATGTGGACCTGAAGGACCACCCCCCATGCTAGGAGATAGACATATGGCCCACTGTCACACCAATAAGGGATATACAATACAAGCTCACCACCAGTCTCCATAGGCTATGGACAACAACAAGCACAAGAAAGGAATTCACATCACGAGGATAACTCCAAAAGGTCCATGCAACACAAACAGGACACTAGTGGTCTCAAGGGAAGAGTGTCATCGCATAGCTTGATATGGGTTGTCCTGGTAGATCTTCATAGACCCCAACCCCCATCCTGGGTTGTCCTAGCAGTCTCTCTCGACCCTCGGCCCCCATACAAGACTCATGTGGAACCAACATATCTTTCATGAAGACAAGGTAGTTGGTCTTGCCATTCCAGGCCTTCCCATCTCATCTCAAGCCTAAACGAGCACTCGAGCCATGAGTGGGGCATGACGTTATCTTGATTAATGTGATTAACAACCCAAACCCCCCTAGTTCATTATTTTGGTTGTCTCTTATTAGAACAACTCTTCCTATGGGTTTTCCTAGCGATCACTTTAGGATCATGGCCCCCATGGAGAGCCACTCCCCCTTAAGACACTAAATCTCCCCAAACCAACACAAGACAAGGATGCCACAACTTCAACATCATCAAAGGGAGGTCCACATCATGGCTAATGATCTCACTGCACCCCAACTTACAATAACAAGATCCCCCACAAGGCACATAGGATACATAGATACCATGGTTTACTTCCAACATGACATGAATACAAAAAAGGAAAAAAAAGGAAATAAATGACATTAAATAAAATACATCACACATAAAGCTCATCATAAATTGTAACAACACAAGGTCAAATAATATTAATTTATTAATTATAACATTATATTATTTAACACTTCAAAGAATAATTAACTTACATTAATTAAATAAATTTCTCCCTACACTTAACAAATTTAAACAATATAACAAATGAAATATAATATTTGAGTTTAATTAATCCCAACTTATTAAATCAACCAATTAAATAATATAAACCGTTGAATATAATATTCAAATTTAATTCAATCAATTTATTAATCAAACACTTAACCAAAAAATATAATATGGCAAATTAAATATATTAATTATCAAACGTATATTAATTTCAACTTATTAAATTTCAAACCAAACAATTAACCTATTAAATAAATAATTATAGCATCCAGATACAAAACTAATAAAATTATTTATCATAAATCTGTAAATGAAAGTTATATATAAATATATGTATAACAATTAAAAGATACATATATTTATTCACATAAACTACAAATCTATTGACTATGATTGACCATGATAAGTGAAGGTCGTAAACGAAAAATAAAAATAAATGAATAATAAAGTAATATACTTTGCCCAAACCCTAAATATCAATTTAAACATTATAATAAGGTGTTAAATTAATCTTGAATGCTAATATTCCATTAGCTAGCTACCGGGAGAAACAAAGGCATTTGCAGCCATGGGGGAGCAGCCTGATAGCAGCCCCGTGTTTCAAACATATCTCAACAACTACGATATGGGTTTTTGAGATTTTTGGACAAAGATTAGAATAAATAAGGTGGAGAAACCCTTTAAATTTCTCACCAACCCAGTTTGTAGAAACAGAGTTATGGATGACGCAATCAGACTATTTTATTGGCAAGGAATAGAAAGTATGGAGAATTATAAATCTAATATCTTATGCTCAAAGCGAATATAAAATACACACTCCAAAATCCAAGCACAAAATAAACATGGCGAAAGACACAGAGAGAGACACAGAGAAAGATGCAGAGGTGAGGACAATAGATCCTACCTCTAATTCGTCCTCCAACTTTTAGCGGTTGCGGATGAGTCCAAAGTTTTTTTTTCCAAGTCCTTATTCCAGCCCAACAATCTTCCTTCCACCAAACTCTAGATCAAAACAATTTTTTTTTTCCACAGCCAAAAGCCTCTCTCCCCCCAAAAGAAAAACTCCACACAGAGAACCCCCTCTTACACAAATTTCCTCTAGGGAAATAAAACTTCCCGCAACCAACCAAACCGACAAAAATAAACAAAACTTAATAACATAAGTTAAATTTATTCATTAAATTATATAGTTTAAATAAATTAAATTTGAATTAAACATTATAAATTGAATATTAATTATTTATTGATATACAAAATCCTTATAATTTAAACATTAAAGTTTAAATAAATTCTTTATTAAATTAAATAGTTATTAAGCATAAACAATTACGTATAAGGATTAAATTATTATTATTAATAAAAGAAACTATAGAATTAAAACTTAATTAACCACAATACGACAGACATAACAAGGAAAACACCATAACATAAACACAACATACTCTATCAGGATTACTGGATCTGCCTAAATGGCCATCCGATTAGATAGACACAGACTAGGCTCATTGCCCTAATATCGAGCAAAAGGGTTAAGGTTAGGGAAACAGGCCAATTCTCCCACAACCTCCATCGGAATTGGGTAGGCACACTCAGACCCATGGGACTAGGTGGAGTTGATGCCCTGTACCTACAACCTTGCATCACAGATGAATGCATACACAATATAGCATATACACATGTACACGCACACCGGTGAAGGGAAATCATGACATCTCATGTCTCCTCGAAGTGAGTGATGAAACATCATCCCCTCTCACCACAATCAAGATCAAACACATAAGACATAATACATCATATCCCATAATCTAACTAAAAGTGTTAGTACCAGGGTTAGTATCCATAAATAACTGCTCAAAATGGAAACAGAAACATTAACATAACATATAAGTTACTCAAAGCATTATTTCATAAAGTAAAACATCATAACATAAACATCATCCAAATCATATAAACTAAATGAGTCATCATCAGTCTATCTGAACATAGTCAATATCCAAAACATGGAGAGGTATCACAACTTCTAGACTTGAACAGCTTGTAGATAAAATTATTGCTACACCAGCATCATATTCTTTACTCATACTAACTCAAACAACATAAGCTATACCATGTTTTCAATCTTCAAAAATGCATATTTATCTAGGATCTCATTTGCTTTTCATCATATAAATTATGTATTGTTTGCATACATCATAGAGCCCATACTTTTCTATACCCATCAAGATCATTGAGCACTTTAATCTACAATAGTAATCAAGCCATTTAAATATTTGAAAAAAATGTGCTTGATAAAATTGAAGGGCTTACTTGGATCGTGAAGAGGAGTTAAAAATAGTATATGATCACACCTGTCCATAGGAATCTATAACACACTAAGTTTCATTGAGTTCAAATCTAGGGAAGCATTGATTGTCAATAAAAATGCACCAAAAATTGGAAATAAACATTTAAGTTGAATCCTTCTTGTTCGATTTACTACTGTAACATATAAGAATTGTTTGATTACTCCCTTAATCATTGGTTCACTTGTCAGTTTTGTAAGCAAAAGCATGAATGTATGGCTTAACCTTGCTAGATATGTACAACTCAAATATGTATATTTGTCTTTTTAATAAATGTTGCTATAGTCATTATATTAGCCAAAGAATATAGGATGGGAGCATGTCAGAGTAGTTGCTTGCACCTTTACTATTATTTTGATTGTTAAATATCTATATATGCCTATTTACCCATTACTTCATTATTAAAATTTTAAAATTTCTAATTGAAAATATGATGCTCAATTGTATTACATGCTTTGAAACTAAACTTCACATATTTGAAATGTCAACCTTGAGCTCATGTTTCTTTTTATAATAATTGTACAACTGAACAAAAAATGAAGATGTTGAGCAAGAAATCTCTTTTCAAAAAAAAAGTTATTTCCAACAAATTTTAATTGAGAGGAAAGACATGATTGTAAATTCTCATTTACAAGGGTTAATAGAAAGCAATCAAAAGTAAAAAAACAAAAAGGAAAAGAAATGCATAAAATCATAGTATAGATAATAATTAATGAAAATGGCTAAAAGTGTCATGGTATATGAAAAATACTATGGACTTATTCGTATCTATTTCAATCCAACAACATAGTAAGCATTGTCCTTGAATTGATATGTAGCTATTTTCCTGATTTTTATTCTTAAGGTTTAAGTCTTTTCAAGCAAGGAACATTGTTATTTGCATGTTGATTTATGAATAAATATGCACCTTAATATGTCTCAAAAATGCTATACCTCACCAAAAGTTGCAGTAAATATTACTTGACTTTTTGGACACTTATTTGATTTGATCTGATCTTGTCTATAGGGCATTATCAGTTATTGTATTTAATGTGTGCATCAATCAAAATGAAGGTTTCAATAAGAGGATGAATTCAAGAGTCAATCAAATATTTTTTCAAAATTATAAACTATATTAATAAAAGAAAATTAGGCTAATAATTCATTGACGCTTAAAACAAATTAATTAAAAAATTTACATTTAAAATTATATAATATCTGCCATGACAAGTACTAATTACACTGATAGGTGTTCCCCTACAGAGTGAGGTGAGATCTTGTACAAGGTCAAATGGAGATTGACGATCTAAAATGTTTGTTGGGTACATGGATGACCATCCAAACTATTGCAATAGTTAACATCCAATTGCAGCAACAATGTTGGTAACTAGACATTGACAGACAAAATTTATCGTAATCGGTGCAAACATTATATCACCCTTCACCTACAAATGCATGCTATCATCAACATTCAAATCCCCCACTTGTTTAAAACCATCACCCACAAACACATCTTTGGTTCAAATCCCCACATCCCTTAAAAACAACACCATTACAACTACATATCCCACAAATGTATTGGTTCTCTCTATATCTTTAGATCGGGTTGTGCATGTAAAACAAGATTTTTACTACCAGAGTCTTACAGATAGGGTTTCTAATAGCTTGGGTGTACAACAAGTTAGTGCTCATCCAAACTAATAAAAATATAAAACTAAAAATAATTTTTCCTATATGAATTCATAAATAAGAGAATCTACTTAACAACCTAGGTCATTATATGATAATGTCCCTCAAGAGGATGAAAATAGAAAACATAATTGCCTGCCATGTTTATAGATCAATCCTTGCATCAAAATTGAGTTGGCAAAAGACATAATTTTGTTACCACATTGAGTTAAAACCAAATAACTATGGTTAAAAGCTCTAATTGTATGTACACTATATTTGGTATTTTGAATTTTTTTATTGATGGGTGTGCCAGTAGGGTGTAAGACTACGACTCTCCGAGAAACTAAGATATGCACAAGTAATTAAGTATTTATATTACAAATGTGAAATAAAGTTCTCAATTTGATTTTATATTCTTAGTTTATGGGGCCATTACACATGATGTCCATGTCTTGGTAGGAAAGGCTTGTTGGCAAGCTTCTTTGGGAATCTTAATCTAGATGTATGGAATCAACTTGCATTCTAGTCTACTCTTTTTCAAGGGTTTTCTACCACCTTCTTGTAGAAATATACAGTTTTTTTGTCCCTTTCTTCTTGACAAACATTTGCTTTTGTGTTGTTTCTATATAGGTTAAGTAACTTCAAATTCTCAAAACAAGTTCATTCACTAAAGGAAATTGAGCATCTATGGTCTGGTCTTTTTTAGGTTGTATTTCTAATTTGGAATTTAATGGTCTATGATCTTTTTCATTTTGTAAATTGTATTTTATAATTATGTCAATAGGTGCTCTCATGTGAAACATGGTGAGCTCTCATACATCAAGGATTGGCAATCAACAGTGGGTAAAGGATGATCATTGAAACAATTAGAGCCACTCGCATAAAATCCAACAACAATTTCCTTGGTTGCTTGTTGCGTAAGTTGAAAATCAACTATTGAGATTGAGGGATGAATTACTTTAAGTCATTACATTTTTTACCTATCTAGAAGACATTGTGATGACAATGTAATCAAGATCTTGTAGCTTTTCCACACAACTGTTGTAATAACACTCCATTTAATACACATTTAATATAATCAAAAAAGACACTACTACAATGATATATTAATAAAAGCATGGTTTATATCAATGAATATCCATCAATAATAAGGATATCAAGAAATTATTTCTTATTTCACTAACTTTATGCAAGTGATACACTATGAAATCAATTAAATTACATAATTCATCCTTGAATAGTAAAGTCATATTATCTTATCTCATCCACAATTACACTAGTAATCTGATAAGGTAATGAATAACTCAATAAATTATACACTAAATGATGGATTGATACAATTTCCTTGCAATATCAACCATGCATTATGGAAGTCCAACATATGAAATCATCTTTTCATAACTGGAAAAGCTAGTCAATACATATATACAAATAATTTAAAATTATTTACAATTTTGTCAATTGCAATACTAGAGGACTAAGTCCTTTATACATGAATCCATATCATGTTCATAAAATCCATATAAAAATGTGTCAATATAGTATGATATCCAAGTGGAATCTCTCATCTGAAACCCCTTCTTTGCATTTCAAAGAAGAGAGAGCATCATTGGGATGATTTCCACCCTGCCACGAAGCCATAGGCTTCCCCACGCTACCCACATGAGGAACCCAACCCATCACAAAGAGCCTAGCCACCTGTGGCCAACATGCATGAAACCTATGTTGTCCTAGTGTTCTGACATGAATGCATTCTACCTAATGCCTATCAGGCAAACATATAGCAATGCATTGTCCATAACACTGGGAGTGGCATAATAAAAATCAACCCATTTTCCTAGTTATTGAGTTATAGCTTTGACCAAGCAATTTAGTAAAATCCACATCAACACCCTTCCATGCATGCCTATATCATACTTAGATTTATTTTAAACTAGAGGAAACATGTATATTTCACCAGCATATGCTACAGAGTTTAACTAAAATCATGGATTTCTCTCATACCAATATATCAATTTTATACAATAAAATAGAAATGTTTTTAAACAATTGAAACTAATTCCTAATAAGGAAAGTTAAAATCAGATAACAATTACTTTGTTAATCCAGACAAAACTTTTGTTTCTAGCTCAAACAAACTCATATACACAGCTTACTGTACATGTCAGGAAAACTTCAATGATACAAAAATAAGCATCAACTTAATACAACATATACATAATCCAATTCTAGACTATGCATATAAATATGTAGCATTCATCTTTTGTCAAATTCTAATTCCAGACTACAAAAATTAAATTCGAAGCATTCACTTTATGATTTGTTTTCTTACTAAAAACTAATAGAGTTTACCATACTAGCATGTTGTTGTAGCAACATCAGAGAAAATATGATATATGAATATATAAAAAATTTAAAATAGATTAAATTTTAAATAATTCAAATTGTATGAAGTTGGCCCCATATTGGGATACATCCATACAGTGGTATGGCTGCCCAATATATGGGGTGCAACCATACTTTGCATGGCCGCCCCTTTTAATGGGGTTGCAGTCATACTTTGGTATGGCTACAATTTATTATTATTTTTTAAAATAAATTTTCTGAGACAATTAAAATCTTATGCAGTCATTGAGATGCTTTTGGCAGGAGTTTGGATAGCTTAAATTCAACCACATAACCAAAATTTTTAATATTCCTTTTGGTGAATGCATTTGTCTGAATTTATGTTTTCCTATTTCCAACACTAAGATAAACATTTATCACGGATTCTAGTTTACTGGAAAAACTATGGTATGAGCTTTACATCATTTTTTTGAGTGCTCAAGTGAGCAATTTGCATGTCTATTGCATGTAGAAATCTTTATAAATCTGAGAGAGGAATTGAGGGAAAATAGAGTTCAAGAAATGGGTATTCTTAAGTTTAACCAATAATGAATCTAATTGAAGAAATTTTAATCAGACAGAGCATGGTTTAATAGGCAATGCCTAGATTTTATTACCTCTCTAAAATTAAATCACACTATTAGTTAAATTCTCATTTACCCATATGCAAACTGAAAGACAAAAAAATGTAATTGTCTCTGCATCTATAAACATGGTTTAGGTAAACTTATATTATGCAAAGTAATATTTCCCTTCTCTGGAAACAACAATGGATCAAACACTTTCACCTTTACCAGACAGGGAGGAATAATAATTTGCATATCTCCAAGGCTGAAGGATTGAATAGATCTTCAAATTATTATATCAAAGAAAAAGCTTGCTACAAAACAAATCTCACTTGCCTTCTCCAAAATGCCTCTGTAATTCTCTCCCAAACATTCCCTACCAATTTCCTGTGAATACCAATAAAAAAAACCCAACTTTTTTCAATTTCAATGTCTATATCATATGCTAGCTACAAGTTTAGTTTTTCAATAATCAACAAATGTTTTGTTTTCCCTTTGGCAGTTGTCCTTTCCTTTTTCCTCCATTTCACTATCAATAAATCAATATAATATATGTCTAAAATCTGTCAATTTAAAGTCACAAGGAAAAGAAAAAATAATATCCTTGTTTCCTATTTATAACAAAATTTTATAAATGCATATATCATTTTTGTTAAAAAAGTGAAGTAATGACTATTTTAAATCATCAAAGAAAAGAAAGTAAAATTTTCCTTTGAAACTTAATGTAAGAGTCAATGTGACTCAACAAGCCAAGATCCTTGCAATCAAGACAACCTTCCACACAAAGAGAAAAGAGAAGAATATGCTAAAACAATGGAGTAATGTTCTATATACAAAATTGTATAAAACTGTTATGAAATACAATGAGAGAGCCTTGCTTATAAAGGAAAGGATGATAGTCAAGAAGTTGTAGTCATGTGACAAGTGTCACATTCCTATCACATGTGACAACTAGTGGATAGGATGCCAACTACATCGCATGTGTAGGATAAGACAACTCACTACAACTATCAACAACTAGAAACATCTAGAAGACTCACTAAGTCAACTTAACATGTGAATTAAGTGTAATGTGTGAATATTATTTAACTAATAAATAGTTAAATAATATGAATTAGCCACACAAGGGGAAATTAACTAAGCTAGTTAGGAAAACCCCTATTCACACCAACACCCCCCTTAAGTGCAACTTAGGGAGTAGATGACTAAAAACAAAGATAGAATGATGGGTCTTAGCTACTACGTGATGTTAGGTACCCATGTACAACAAATCTCAAGTGGAGAAAAGGAGAAAACCTCATGGGACAGAACTACTCTCCAAAAGTGAGAATGCATAAAACAAATGGAATGAAAGATGTGATGGAAGGACTCATGACTCCCCCTAGAACTACATCCAAAACATATGTACAATCAATTACCCCCCATAGTAGAGCAAGTGTGAGACTATAGGTCCCCCCCACAATGAAGTAGCTCATGTGCTGATGGTGAAGGCCTGAAGAAGAATGCTGAAGAGAATCCAAAGCCAACACATAACATTCTTCCCCTTAGGAAGAAACAGGTCCAAAGGCTGATGTAGAAGAAACTCCATCTCAAGGTATGAGGGAAAAAGCCTCATGATGTATGATATCTCTGAAAACTACTCAAGTGTCCACATGTCACAACCAAAAGATGTCACATAATCATGTATTGTATACCTAATCAAAGAATGTGACAATCCAAGACAAGATGAAAACTCAAAATCATCAATCTCCAAAGATAAGAAATCCTCTCAATAATGCTCAAGATACTTCAACTCAATGCCAAACTGTGACAAGTGAAGAGGAGAAGATGGTACCTACACATCCAAAGCAGAAGAATCAACTCCTTCAAAGAGGAGATGAAAGTCATCAATTATGTCCTCCAAGTCATCAAGGTAAAACTCACAAACAAGACTGAAATACCTGTCAAGTACTCATCCCATAAACTTGTATCTAGATAACAAAGAATATCATGCTCAAATGAAGTGGATGAAGCTATGTCAATGCCAATCTCTAAAGAAGCAAGAGGAGTAATCTCATAACTAGTCTCAGGAACCAAAGGAGATGCAAGAACAACAAGGTTCAAGTGACCAAACTTCTCCTTACAAACATGAGTCACACTTGATACATGAGTGTGAATATTAATTAATGGATCTACATCATTATCAGAAACAAAATGGGAGAATGTATACAAGTGAGATGTGTAGATACCTAAAAAGGTCTTCATCATCGAATCGACTCCCGACCTCCCTAAACATACCTATTTCCTTCCTAAACAATTAATTAAATTTTTATTTAATTAATTATCCCTCCATCACCCAATTTTTCATCATTCTATCTCCAACAATTGGATTAATTTTATTAATTCAATAGTTCAACTTTAGTCAATTAATTAAATAAATATGCAATATTTATTTGGTTAATTTTCCCTTTCTCACTAAATCCAATTAATTAGGTAAATCATGTTTATCTAATTAATTCAGCCTATTAATCAACCTATTCCTACCTTAATTAATTAAATATCTATTATTTAATTACCTAGCCTAACCTACATGACCCCAGACTTAAGATTAATTAAATAAAACCTTATTTAATTAATCTTAACCTCCCATTAACCCATTCCCTAATTTTTTTCAGCCATATTAATTAGGCTAATCACCCTAATTAAAATGGTCAAACCTTGATTAACACTCCTCCCCACATCCCATAAATAAAAAATTGAAATATATCTCATATAAATCAATTTTTTATACATATGTGTCATAATCCTCATTTAATACCTCTTACACCCCTTACACATGTCATAACTCATTAATATCCACTCTTCCCCAAATAAATTTTTAATTCATTTTACTCTTCCCCATGTGAATTTTTAATTCACAAATAATCCATCTCACCCAACCTCATTTAATTCACCCCTTTTCCAAGATGAATATAAAATTCATCTTTATTCCTAGCCCTCCATTTTCTAAGATGAAATCTAGGCCCTCCACATCATCTTCATTCTCCACCATTGATCTCCCAAATCAATCTCAACCATTGAATCAAAATCTCTCCAAAATGCCTATAAATACAACATCCTCCAAGCCATTTGATCATCTAGTTTCTAAGTAATGTTACCATGCCAAAATATCCCTTGAGCTAAGTAATTTCTTGAGTTGTATTTGTAAGCTTGAGAGCATTTCACATTTACTTTGAATATCTAGGGTATATCTTGGAGCATTTGGGTGCAAGCTCCTTCACCCTTATGAGATTGGGTCTTCATATCAAGGTATAACCTCTTGTTTTGTATGCATTTGGTTTATATTTTTACCTCGATTTGGATTTCCTAATCACATTGGCACGCCTGGTGGGACCTGCAAGGTCTCAATCTAATCATTTTCTTGTTAGCTTTTATTGTTTTGAGTCATGTTTATAGGTGTGGTGCTATCTACCTGCGCAGTGGCACCATGTGTGATAAATTTCAGCGCTATGTTCTGACTATTTTAGCGCTATTTAACATGGCAGTTTTTTGTTGGCTCTTACACACACCTTGATGTTTTTGATCTTCCTACCAACTTTCTAGGTTATTTTCTCTCAGTTTTGCAGGTGTTTAGGTGAAAACAAGGGGGAGACCATGGCAAAGTTTTCTTGAAACATCTAATATATTCTCATATTTTCTTTTTTGGTTTGCTTTGCTTTGAAAGGGTTGTCTTCTTGGTTAATAACACTTCTAATCACTAAAACAGACCTAAAACAACTCTTTTCAAATAGAACAAACTCCATGCTTGGTTAAGAAAACTTTGTTTTGTAGGTCTAGCCAGTTCAACCTCATATCAGTGCCTTTGACACCCAGAACAGTGCTATTTACCTGCTAATAATTAGACTGTTTGACCTCGGCAAAGCAATGCAATTGTTACCTTTTTTAGTGCTATTTGTTATTGTGGTGCTATGGGTAGTCTGAAATAATGCAATTATAAGAATTGGTGCCTTTTGTATCACCCTGTAGCGCCTTTTATGTATTCAGCGCTATCTGTTATTTCAACACTATCTGTATGTACGAGAAACATTATATTCTAAGGCTGTTAGGTTGTCTCAAGTTTTGTCAGCAGCGCCATTTGTAGTCTACAGTGGCACCATTTAGTATCTATTTTAGCGTTATTTCATAGGTTAACTTTAGTTTTTATGCAGGGATTTATTGTTGTTTGTAGGTCACCACCGTCTGACTAAGATCATCATTCTGAGACCACTAACTAGTTTTTGTAGGGTTTTCTATTAGACAAACAAACATTTCAATTGGTGCTTAAAAGGAACCCTTGCATGTTAGTATAAACAACTTTCAATAAGTGCACTAAAAGTGATCAAACAAACAAAAAACAAACATCTCCATTGGTGCTCATAAAAAGAATCTTTGTGTGCCTTAGCATAGAAAAATATTTGAATTTGGTGCTCTAAAATTAACAAGTGCTTGCTAACAAATCTAAGAACATTTCGATTTTGGGGCTAAAAAGAACAACAAAAGTGCATCATAACTCATTGGTCTAAAAGGAACGACAAATCTACATTTTTCACTCATCTAAACAAGAAAACAAATCAATTGTATGAAGTGTTTTGTGATAATGTTTGTGTGGTGAAAGTGTATGCTCTTCCCTTGCACCATTGGTGATCTTGGGAATCAAAAGCTTCTCACAACACTTGCATAAATCACCCCCAACATAATCCAAGAACTAAAAAATGAACCTTGTTTAGTGTAACCCAAGCACAAAACATATGTACGCTCTCCCCTCGCATCCTTGAATGAACTTGGGGATTAAAAGTATTTTTGTGCTTGTGTTGCTTTTGTTAAACCTTTAGAGGGCCTGCCACCCCGCTTCGAAAGGTGGGAATGACCCAAACGGCAACAAGCTAAAGCCAAGCTCTTTTGAGCCGCTATATAAATAATGTGTTTGTGATGAAAGTCACAAGCAACAGGTGTTGTTGTGTCATACCGACAGCCAACCTCCCCCAAAACCCTCCAAGGTGTAACCCTTGAAGGTTGGGAGACTCCATAACAGAGAGTAGTGCTGCCGCACATATGGCCACCTGAACAAATGCACTTACTACGAACCTTTGTTTTAATGAGCTAAAAACCTTCTATTTGTTGACACAGAAGGGTAACCTTTGAAGCGGCCCCGATTCATGTGGTTCTTAGCTGAGGTAGCAGGGACAATCCTAAGGTTTGGTGAGGGACAAGCCTTTGTGGAAACCTAGATCTTGGTATGTGTGAGAAGTGAGTGCATAAGGGGGGGCCGGTACTACCAAGATCTTGGAGCTACCCGCTTTGAATAAGCGTAGCTAGGGGATTCAACAAATATTGTCCTATCTTCGCCTTAGGTTGTACAAAGTGCTTGTTTAAACATCTTACACGTTTTCACAAACAAAATCTCAGTTATTGTGTGATATTGTGCTTAAAGTGCTTTCAAGAAACTTGCCAAGAAACAACAAAAAACTTTTGATCAAATTTCATACCCATACGAATCCAAATTTGTCATCAAAATCTATCTTTTTTCAGAGCCTCAACCAACACTGACCTGTTTCAGCGCTATCTCTATCTGTTTTTGGCACCATTTCACTTGTGTTTGGCACTATTTGTAGACTGACTTGCCTAAAACTAGAAAAAATTGCATTGTGATCTTTAGCACCTGCCTGACCATAATCCATAATCACCTTCCCAAAAATCTGTCAATACCCCCCTCATTTTGTTCTAAATTTTCCAATCACACCTTCATTTTGACCTTAAAGAATTAATCATTATCATTATCGGACCCCTTACTATACCATAATCCACTCAATTCCATATCCGCTCATCCTCATTGATCTTTGCATACCTTTTGGACCAAACAAACATCCTCATTACAAGAAATAATTCCCAAAATCTTTTCACTTCTAAATCCAAACATCCATCCAAAACCATCAACCAACATCTAAACCTCATCAATCCTTGAGCTAAAGCTAGATCTAGATTTCGTCTTTTACATCATATTTTGCTTGGAGAGTCATTAGTCAACCTTTCAAGTAAAATAATCATCCTTCTTTGTGTAAGGTCATAAGTCTACCCCAAACAAAGAGAAACATCCATTTGTGCAACATGAAACTAGATCTTACTCAAGCTCATTTGTTGACCTTCAAATCCTTTTCAAAAACATCATCCTAATCTCTCATACCAAACATCTAGTTCATCTAAAAGTTTCACCCTCCAAATCAACATCAAAATCCCTTCCATCAAATCATCCTCAAGCAAACTCCATCTATCATCTATCATTTTGGTCCAATTTTTTGTAAAAATCAATGTCATTCACTCTTATCATCCTTAGATTGACACTTTTTTTTAAGACTCATCTCTTAGAAGTGAAAATCTATCCTTCATCACACTACAATCATCCTTTCATATTTTCCTTTACTCCATTCTATCACCACATCCTCTTTGGGTCCAACAAATCAATCTGAATTCTCTAAGGTCTCCATCCACCTCAAAATCAAATCCATACACTTGCATGCCCATAACTAGATCACAACACAAGAAGAATCAAGCAATGGCAAACTTTGGACAACATATGGGCATAGGGATGCCTAACACCAATGACAACAACCTACCAATCGACCAAACATACAACCTACATTCGGTCCTTCAAATCCTAACATATAATCCCAATGAAAATCCCTTCCATTTCTTACAATCACAACCACCCATCCAAAACATCCCCATCATTAGCCAAGATGATCAAGATATCTTGAACTTTACACAAGACCCCGACAACATGGACATGCTTGACAAAGTCCTAAGGTCGGATTCAAATAGATATCTTGACTACCTCCTCAAAATTAGTGTCCAACCACCCCACAACATGACATCGTCCCAACCATCCACCTCTAACAACAATCCTACCACATCCTCTCAACCATCTACATCAAACACCCAATCTACCATCTCTCAAACCTCAACTCCCACCATATCTACCGCCCCCATAAACTCTAATATTACCACATCTACGATTTCCACAAAAGTCTCCAATCCTACCACCTCCCAACCCATCATCACATCCACTACCATAAATAACATAAACTCTTCCATTCTGCAAATCACCTTGGGCATCCAAGGGAACCCCACGCATGCAAGTGCTTCCATAAGTGTGCCTCCACTCAACCCTCAAACCATAACCTACATGAGACAATTCTTTTCACAACCACCTTACAACACAGCCAACCCATCTAACGTCAATGCATCTCATATCAATCCATCCAACGTGAACCCATCCAATGTCAACCCATCTAATCTCACATATCTACAAAATTCTGTAATGTCATCAACACAACATAATCCCAATCCTTAAATACCTCCTCATATTCTCCAACAAATCCATGCTTACCAACAATATCTCGCACAACTCAACCAAAACACCACCCCACAGTACCAAAACATGATCCCCCAAAATCTCCAACATCAAATCCCACCCAATCTCCAACATCTCATCAATCAGCAAACCTACACACCACAACTGCCACCAACCCCAGATCTAACAAGCATTGTACAAGCCTTGATTCAAAAGGTAGACGATATACAAATTAGGGGCAAGCGTAAACATTATTCTTTTGAGGATATTTGTCCCTATCCATTTGATCAAACACTGTACATGCCCCCTTTCCCCAAAATTTTTGAAATGCCCAAATTTGACAAGTACAAGGGAAAGGGAGACCCTAGGGATCATCTTAGGGAGTTCTACCTTGCTTGCTTACAAGTCTCGAACAACGATACATATTTAATGAGAATGTTTCCAAGAAGCCTCGATGGTCAAGCTGCTGAATGGTTTGCACATCTTCCCCCAGGCATTAGGTCTTTCCCTGAGCTTGCAAAAAAATTTGTCAATCATTTCTCCTATAATTTCAAACATGAAATATCTATGAAGGACCTTTGCAATACAAAATAAAAGAGTGGAGAATCCTTCACTTCCTTCTTGCAGAGGTGTAGAGGCTTAGCAAGCAAACTCCCTTGGCCAATTCTTGAGAAGCAATTAGTCACCATGTTTGTGACTAACCTAAATCAAGAAATAGGGTTCCATCTAAAAATCCTTTGTGTGTCTACCTTTGAAGAAATCATTGACAACAGTACTAGCATAGAAAGGGCCCTTATCCCCAAGGGCTCGATCAAATTATATGACAACAAGTCCTACAGCAACAACAACAACAACAACAAAGTCAATATCAACGTCCCCAATACAAACAACAACAACAACACGCAATCAAATGAAAAGTCATGCTTTTGGGGAAAGAACAAAAACACCCTGAATGATGGCGTCACTAATTTAAAGGCCATCCAACATGTACAAAATCAAATATCCTCAAGTACATATGTCGCCAATGTAAATATCCCAAAGGGGCAATCTAAACAAAACAAACCTCGAAGCCAATTCACACCTCTAGGGGAACCAATCGAGGATATCCTCGATAGATGTCTAAAGAAAGGTTTGATAACTCTCCCACCTGTTAAGCCTCACCAAGAGAGTGAGCTCAAAGCTGCATGGTACAATGAAAATGATTATTGTGACTACCACTACATTATGGGCCATAAGATGGTTGATTGCATGAAATTAAAGCATTATGTGCAAGACCTCATAGATCAAAATAAAGTCAATCTTGAGCAAAGCACCCAACCATCACCCAACACTAATTTAGGAGCTTAAAAGGATCCATTACCCAATCATAACAAGGCCTCATCATCTAATCAAGCCTACAACGTCACCCCACCTCTCGCATCCTATGACTCTATTGTAGGCCAGATAGAACCATTGTCTAACCATGTCAACACAATCACCATTTGGGCTCAAGCACCTGATTACGCCGTCACAACCCGTCATGGCTGCATATCCATCCACATAGCCCCTACCACTAATCAAATGCCCTCATCCACATCAGACTCCCTACCTAATCATCCAGCTGCATGCTTATCGCATACCAATAAATACAACCTCTTAGAACATCTAGGAAAGACCCCTGAGCAAATCTCCATACTTGAGCTGCTTCACATATCACCTCTCCATAAAGAAGTCCTTGATAAGGTACTCTTGGAAACCCAAGTTCCCGCCAACCTGAATGTGAATCAATTCCAAGCCATGGTGAGCCATATCACCTCGCCTCATCATCTCACCTTCTCAGAAAAGGATCTTCCCACTTCCGAGGACTTACATAATGATGCCTTGCACATCGAAGTCTACATCCACAAGCACATCATCAAGAGAGTCTTAATAGATGGTGGCTCCAGCCTAAACCTGTGTACTCTTAAATTACTAAAACACTTGGGATACTCGGATGTGGTTGTAGACACTAGGGAATGCATAACAATTAAAGGGTACGATGACACTGAACGACTATCTGAGGGTACTATTGAGCTCCCTATCCAAGTGGGACAAAAGATAATGGAAACAAAATGTCAGGTCCTTGATCTTGATCTCCCTTACAACATTCTTCTCGGCTGACCGTGGATCCATGCCATGCAAGCTGTCCCCTCTACATTCCATCAATGCCTAAAGTTCCCTCACAATGGCACAGAAGTAACTATCTATGCTGACCCTCGCCCCTTCCAATACTGTAGTTTCTTGGAAGGCCATGACCACACCTTCTGTCCATATAACAAAGCTATCACAAAATCCAACCCCACAACATCCACTTCATACATCGACCCTGCCAACATTACCACCACTTCATCCCAAACACCTCCACCACCCGAGGTCAGAATCAAGCTTAGTGACATGGGATGTGGGGAATATGACCTACACGATACCTTTTGTGTAGGCACATTACCCAACCCTAAAATGTTTGGTGTCCCAAAGAAAGAAGAAGCCAATACAGTTGTCATCAAATGTAAACCATCACCTACCTTTGAGAAGAAACATCTCCTTGATCAAGATGTGCTCGAAGACATATCGTCATGGCTATATAAAGATGAAGAAACGGAGCAAGAAACTCTCACCATACCAACAAAAATCTATGGCAAAGGGTCAAAGATTATAAAAAACATGGGCTATAAAGGATAAGGTGGTATTGGCCATCATGAACAAGGGATCATAGAACCAGTCCAAGTGACAAGAAATCCTTATACTCAAGGGTTAGGATATGGTCAACAACAACGTATCCTCACTACTGGCGAATATATCCTAGCCGAGGTCGCTATGATCTCCCTTGAAGTCAATAATGTTAACAAAATGGGCCATCAAGACTCCTTTAGTGACTTCGCTAAATTCTTCAGATCATCCATATGTACTATATACACAGTCACCACCCTAACCTCTTCATCCAATGACTTATGCCTTGTATACCCGGACCTCATAGACTGGGACCAACAGGGACCTCCTGTCTTGAACGTAGCACCAAATGATGAAGCAATCACTGAAATGATGGGGGTTAGAGATCACTTCCCCCTGGGAGATCATAAAGCTGGATACGTTATGGAACTTGATAAGGCTACCTATTTTAGGGAGACAACCCCTGCTTCCAGTCGCAAAAATATAAATATCAAACATGGATTTGATGGTGAAAACCACTCTGTGGCAGTGTCAGATCCCAAAAAAGTAAAAATAAAGGATGTATATCCTAGTGAAAACCTCCACGAGGTACTAGGAGATGGAAGCATGGGCCTTCTCGAGATAGAGAAGGTATATCCCAATAGATCACCCATCCTGGTGGAGCTAGCTCAAGAGATGGATCTTGGGACGGAAGAAGAGCCAAAAATCACCTTTAGGGCAGAATCTCTCAATGCAATAGAGCAAGAAAACTTCTTAGCCTTCTTCAAATGCAGAAATCACAATTTTGCATGGAATTATGCAGACATGCTAGGGCTCGATCCCTCTTTGGTCGTCCATCACCTTGCAGTACGGCCTGATGCAAAACCAGTGAAATAGAAGCTAAGAAAAATGAACCCTTAGGTGACCCTCCTAGTCAAAGCAGAATTGAAGAAACTACTGGATGTTAGGTTCATCCGACCAATTGATTATCCCCAATGGGTTTCCAACCTAGTACCAGTAGCCAAACCTGATGGCTGAATTCGTTGCTGCATCGACTTTCGAGACCTTAACAAATCCTACCCGAAGGATGACTTCCCTTTACCAAACATTGACATGATAGTGGATCTTACAGCAGGACAAGAGATGTTATCCCTAATGGATGGTTTTTTAGGGTATAATCAAATCAGGATCACAGAAGAGGACCAACATAAGACATCCTTTATATGTCCATGGGAGACATACTATTGGGTGGTAATGCCTTTTGGCCTGAAGAATGCCGAAGCCACATATCAATGAGCCATGACTGTCATCTTCCACGATCTTTTCCACCACATCATGGAAGACTATGGATGACTTGCTAGGAAAATCAAAGACAAGGGAGGAACACCTGGATGTATTAGCAAAGATCTTCGACCGACTGGAGCAATACAATGTTCGCTTGAATCCAAAGAAATGTGTCTTTGGGGTCACCTTTGAAAAACTTTTGGGATACATAGTCTCCAAAAGGGGAATTGAGGTAGACCCCACAAAAGTCAAAGCCATCACTAAAATGCCTCCTCCGAAGACACTAAAATAGCTACAAAGTCTGCAAGGGAAACTCTATTCCATTCGTCAGTTTATTTCTCAACTTGCCGATAAATGTCAACATTTCCAGCATCTACTCAGAAAGAATATAGCTTTTTGTCTGGGACAATCAGTGTTAAGCAGCCTTTGACCAACTAAAAGAATACCTAGCTAATCCCCCTATTCTAACTTTGCCAAGGAAAGGAGAGCCCCTCCTATTATACATCTCAGTTACAGAAACAGCTATTGGAGCCTTATTAGCACATCATGATGAGCAAGGGAAGGAAAGAGCCATATATTACATCAGCCGCACCTTGATATCCTATGAGCTAAAATATAAAACAATTGAACGAGCATGTCTAGCCCTGGTCTTTACTTCACAAAAATTAAGACACTACATGCTCAATCACAAAACTAAGCTCATCGCCAAGATCGATCCACTAAAATATCTGCTAAACAGAGCTGCTCTTATTGGGAGAATAGCAAAATGGGTCATGATCCTCAGTGAATTTGACATTGAATATACCGAGAGAAAGGCTATCAAAGGACAGGTTATCGCTGATCAACTGGCTAAAGCACCCATTCCTATAGAATATCCTACACTGGCAAAGTTCCCTAACGAAACCATCTTGACAATAGCACCGGCAACAAAAACATGGAAAATGTACTTCGATGGGTCATATACACAGAGAGGCTTGGGGGTAGGCGTCTTGTTTGTTACCCCTCAAGGTGACACCATCTCCAAGTCATTCAAAATTACATTTTCATGTACCAACAATGTGGCAGAGTATGAGGCCCTTATCACGGGTCCTTGAATGGCAATCAAATGGAGAATTGAGAAGTTGATAGTGTATGGAGACTCCCAACTGGTCATCTGGCAAGTAAACAATGAGTACAAGACTAAGAATGATAAACTCTTGCCTTATAAAAAGATGGTTGATGACTTTAAAGACTATTTTGATGACATCCACTTTGAACAAATCCCAAGGCTAAACAACAAAGCTGCAGACGCCATGGCCACCATTGGATCCTTGGTCGACATGAAGAAAGATAGCAAGAAGTGTGAATTCCTGATAGAAGAGCTCCCTATTCCAGCATATGATGTTCCCCAATGAGAGCTAGTGTGTGAAGTCATTGGTCCCTTATCCCCATGGTATTAAGAAACTTATCTATATCTCCACGATAACATCATCCCTCCTAACCTATCAGCCTCACAATGAAAAACTTTCATCCGCCGAGCCTCCTGCTTCACCATTGTAGGAGATACCCTATACAAAAGGAGTCTTAATGGCACGCTTTTATAATGTTTAGACTCTAGGGAAGCTGAAGTGGCCTTGCAAGAGGTACATGAAGGCATATGTGGGGCACATTCAAGTGGACCTACTCTCGCTAAAAAGATACTGAGGACCAGATACTATTGGCCAACCATGGAATGAGACGCCTACCAATTTGTAAAAAAATGCCTGCCATGTCAACAGCATGGCGATCTCATTCACGCACTAGCACAAGAATTGCAACCAATCACGACGTCGTGGCCTTTCTCACAGTGGGGGCTCAACCTCATAGGAAAAATACATCCACCATCATTTAATGGCCATAAATTCATCATCATAGCTACCAAATACTTCACTAAGTGGGTGGAAGCAATACCTCTCACCTTCACCATTGGAACACAGATATCCAAGTTCATCCTCCATTATATCTTATGTTGTTATGGTATCCCCCATTCCATCATCACCGATAATGGAAAACCATTCAAGAACCAGGAAGTCCGCACTTTGTGTGAAAAATTCCAAATCCAACACGACTTCTCCACTCCATATTACCCTCAAGGAAACGGTCAAGCAGAAGCTTCAAATAAAACCATCCTCCCCATTCTAAAGAAGATGGTTAATGAAGTCGGCCATGACTGGCACCTCCAGCTCAATCCCTCCCTATGGGCCTATCGCACAAGCATCCGTACCCCCACATGAGCCACTCCATATTCCCTTGTATTTGGATCTGAAGCCATTTTATCTATTAAGGTTGAGCTCCCATCCCTAAGAGTATCTCTGCAAAATATAATCAATGATGAGGAATACCAAGTCGCAAGGTTGCATGAACTAGAATTACTGGATGAGAAATGTCTGGATGCATTGAACCACCTGCAGGCCTATCAAAATTGTCTTAGAAGAAGCTATCACAAGAAAATCAAGAACCAAAAATTTGAAGTAGGCGACCTTATCCATATGGAAAACCAGAAAAACTTGTAGGAATTCCCTAAGAAAGGAAAATTTGAGCCCAATTTGCTAGGGCCTTATGTCATCACAGCCAGCTATGGATCAGGAGCATACCAACTTGCAACACCTAAGGGGCAGCCTCTGGATGAGCCTATGAACATTCTACACCTAAAGAAATTCTACGCATAACCCATCGAGTACCCCAAATCAAAAAAATAAAAAAAATCAAGAAAAACCTGAGTGCAATAAAGACTTCCAATGGTGAAAATCACTTGGGTGATGCCTTGGATTGGTATCGTGGTGAAAACCTGTCTCAGGCACCATGTATAGTGGCCAGTTCCACCATCTCATAAGTCCTTTCTCCATCGCAAACACTCCACGCCAAAATATCCTTCCATGGCTTGGAACCTAGAAACATCAGTTACCCACCCTACATTTCCCCACCCAAGGCTATCATCGCAGTATAAGGATCCTTGTAAGCTTCCTTTTGTACAGCTGAAAATCACAAAATCCAAAAATAATAGAAAATCACAAAATCCAAAAACAAGAGAAAAATCACAAAATCCAAAAACAATAGAAAAATCAAAAATCCAAAAACAATAAAAAAATCACCAAAATCCAATCATCCTTTCTAACAATTCGCTGCAAATCACCCCCATGCCTCGATCCATAACAGTACTCTCTACAACTTGCAACCATCAACATCCATCAACCCTCAGCATCACACCCAACCTAAACCATTCCCACATCATCAAGTCTTGCCAGAACTACATATTCATCTCTCCCACATCTTGAAAGTACCTTGATCTCGAGGACACAGGGTATGTAGGCAGTCTGGAATATGAATGAAGTATCCAGTACTCAGGTACATAAGATGCACCCATCCAACCCATTTGGATGGTCCCCATTCACTGAGCTTGCTGGACCCAATAAATGATACACACGCTAGGTATACGCTTGAAACATGGTCCCTAACACAAAAATCATCCATCAACATACCAACTATAAGTCAACACATGGTCTGACTATACTTTTGTCCATCTTCCAAAAATTATTCAACAACATCCAACCGATTCGCGTCCTAGGATATATCGTTCCTACAATGGACAAGAATCTGTCATCCTATCAACACTAATCTTGGCAAGAGCACACAATGACTATTTGTATCTTTTTGTTGGTCTTTTTTGATGATTGATTTTTATCTCCTTGTCTCGCTCTAGGTCAATTCCAAAGCTACCTTGATCTCATCATATCATGGTCAGTAGAGGACAGCACCTAGAGTGGACATGGGCAGTCCTTTTGTATGATGTGCTTGTGGGTTGCTTTCATTGATTTTAGGGATAGTATTCATATCTTGAAGCCGGGGTCAGTTCTAGCATGCAGTGCCTCATGTACATATGCAGGAAATAATACCCTATATGTACTGTGAGTATCAACAGCTATGAGTCCCCTTCCTTGGCTAGGCAAGGTTATACTACCTTCGAAATCCATGGCATCAACCTATTGTTTGTGGGTCTAGTCCATGCAATCATGGGATATACACATCAACACTTAGGTCATCTCATACTTTTGTGGAAGGCATCCTCCATTGCTACAATAAACTAAGAAATTCTCTCAATTAATGTTATGCAACTACTGTTACTAGCTCAAATCGTCCTCATAATCATTTATTCAACTATACTATCTGGGCCTAGATTTCGCAATCCCCTAAGCTTAACCCCTCCCCCTCTCCCAAATCCTCTCACTAATCCCACTCCTCCAACTTATTCTCACTTAACACATCCTAAGCCAAAGTATATCCCCCCTCAATGACGTGGTGTCATATGACCTAACAATTTCTTCATCTACCACCCCATCCCCTCCCCAATCCAGCCACAACCAATCTTATCTGTACCCAATCCATCAACCCGTATCCTCTCCCCACCTATTCCCCTATCACACAACCCCACCACCCAGGGTTCAACAAAGAACAACATGTGTATCAAGACTTAATCATCTCATATATCATTTAGTTTGCATATCATAATCATTTAATTTGCATATCATAATCATTTAGTTTACATTTCATATATCATTTAGTTTACATTTCATAATCATTTAGTTTGCATTTTATAATCATTTAATTTGCATTCCATAATCATTTAATTTGTATTTCATAATCATTATATTGCATTCCATAATCATTTAATTTACATTTCATAATCATTACATTGCATATCATAATCATTTAGTTTGCATTTCATATATCATTTAGTTTGCATTTCATAATCATTTTGTTTGCATTTCATAATCACTACATTGCATTCCATAATCATTTAATTTGCATTTCATAATCATTTTGTTTGCATTTCATAATCATTACATTGCATTCCATAAACATTACATAATCATTTAGTCCCATAGCATAATCATTTAGTTACATTTCATAATCATTTAGTCGCATACCATAATCATTTAGTTACATTTCATAAATCATTTAGTGTCATAATCATAATCATTTAGTTGCATTTCATAACCATCTAGTTGCATATTCATATTTCCATGCATAACATGTATTTATTAAGATAAACATACATTTTCATTGCATTACATTTTACACCCATAATAAATGTTTATTAATCTGAACATTTATTTGCATTCTACATCATAGTCCATAAATCACAAACATGCATATATCAAAATAAATAAACCATCATTACATACATCATATTACATCAATAGGTACATCCATCACATCAACATAATACATCGCATAAACACAACACATCCATAGCATCTCATAAAATCATCACATCATCACAATATGCATAATCCATAAAGCATATTGCATCCATCAACATACGCATCATCATAATCATATAAAAGCATCATAAACAAACATATAGGCCATCAAAAAGCATCATCTCATATATCATCATAGCAAAAATGTACATCGCTCATGTATATACATCAAATATATATATATATATATATATATATATATATGATACAATGCCTCCAAGGGCCAAAATGATACAACTGTCAACCCTGAATAGTGGAGCCTCTCTCTGACTCAGTAGGGGATCCTGGTCGTGGTGGTGGCTGTGGCTGTGACTGTGGTCCTGCCTGTGGCTGTGGCTATGGCTACGGCTGAGCCTGTACCTATGTAGCCTGTTGGGGCACCTGTGATGGGGGACCCATCGGCTGTTGAACAGACTGAATTGATCTAGATCTGTGTGACCTAGACATCCTAGATCCACTGAGCTGATTGTATCTCAGTACACACAACTCTGCAGGCACTGCCACCTGATAGGTATTGTGATAATAATCTACTCATCCTCTAGCCTCTAACAGTTGTCCCTATACCTGAGAGAACTGTGTCTGCATCAGTGTCAAAACTAGGCCCATATCGGCACTCGAAGCCTGTAAACCAACCACCAGATCCTCTGCCTACCAAGCTCTCAAAAGTGTAGCATCCCACTCTCCTGTCAAAATGGCTATCTCACCCTGTGCCTGGGCTAACTGCGCCCGCAGCACACCCACCTATCCATCTGTACCATCTAATAGTGCAACTGTGCCTCACAACTACACTAATTCTGCATCACAACTCTGTAAAGCCTCCTGCAGGCTGGCAACCTATCCCCGCAGAGTCTCAATCTCCTCCTCCTCTCCACTTCGAGGGCACCGACAAGATGAAAACCCTCGAGGCCCTGAACCTCCACCTACTGCTGAAGTGCCCACCTCTAGACCAAAAGCCTAATGTCCTGCTGCAATAGCCTGCTGCTGCTGCGATACATGTGGTGGGGGCAGAACATCTCTACCTACCCTCAGCTATCCCCCATGCTGTTGAGGTGCTCCCTACCTTGGCACCACTCCGATCTGAACCTGCTCAACATGTACCTGATGCACAGGTACCCCCTGTCGCACCTGCTGCTAGGGCAACTGCAAGCTACCACCTACCTGCCCCTCTCCCCTGAGCCCGACCTGTCCAACTGCTGCTCCTGCCAACACATCCATCGACTCCCCATCTCTCCCAATCTCCCTCTCCTCCCCATCCCCTCCAACCTCCACAAGATATTCTGTAATAATCTCCTCTCCCTCCTCTAGGAAATCATCTCCACCATCCTCTAACTCCTCATCCCTTGATGTTGCTGCCTCCTCCAGGGGGACTACCTCCTGTGTAGGGTCTGTGAACTGTGTAGGCTGCCACATCTACCACCATGTCTCATAGGCAGGAGTAGTTCCTGCATCTCAAACCTCACTCTGCCAATCCCACATCAATGGCTCCAAAGCTATAAAATCCTCTAAGGCAACATGGGGTTGTATGGCTACAAGCCAATAACGGGCATCTTGACGGGTCCATGCAAAAATTGCAATCAACTGTGGAACATCCTATCGTAGCCCAAACCGCCGCATAACTCGTGACCGTAGATACATATCAATAGTATGGTCCTCCCGACCTATCAGGTAGCGCTGCTAGAATGTGTAAGGCATGTGAACATTGTCATCTAGCCAGGGCTCCCCTCCAATGTATGGTCACCATGTAACCTGAATGATGTCATCCAAAACCTGTCTCCAATATCAAACTTTCTTGGAGTATGTATACTCGGCATCTCGATACAAGAAAACAAAGGCCTCAAATTGATGACAATAGTACCTGCATCTCGACCGAGTGATCAGAATATGCTCCCAGATCCATACATGAAGCAAAGTAACTCCAGCTGATAGAGTTGAATCACGATGATAAACAATTGTATGCATCTCAAGATAAAGTTGTGCCAACATCGTTGATCCCCAAGCATACACTATCTCATGTCGGACCATCCCCTCAATGACCTCTCCCCATCCAACCAGAAATCCCCTGCCTCTCCTATCTGGCATCACTACACCACCGACCAATGCACACAGGAATAAAGCAAAGTGATCTGCACCTGCCGCCAGTGTCCCCTCATAGCTCATCTCCCTCCTATCTGCTGACAAAACAATGTGATCACGGCCAAATACTCTAACTAAGGCCCTCTGTCCCCTCCTCGTGTCATATGTCACCCGATGACCATGAATCGGTAGCTTGAGGATGTGATAAACATCCTCAAGAGTGATGGTGATCTCGCCAGTAGGAAGCAAAAATAAACAAGTCTCTGGCCGATACCACTCTACAACAGCCATAATCAAAGCTCTATGAGCTCGTAGCACTGGCATCGATGCAGCTATCAAAAGCCCTAACCTCGCTAGTCAAGCCCAGGTGGCATTGTCGAACTGATCAAATAACACCATCACAGTCGGCACGCGTCGCTCCCGTGAGGACACTATAAATGACCTCATAGCCTACATCCACAGTTTTATGGTAAAAAACCTACCTATCTTTTTCCAAAATCCACCCTTTCTTCTACTGTTGAAAGCCAAAAATATTTTGGCACCACAACAGACCACATTTTGCATCATTCTAATGATGGCGCTACCACATTTCCATAGGGTGCTAATTCACAAGATAGTGCCACTACGCAACCCTTTTCGTGCCATTCAAATAAATGATGCTACTGTTCCATTTGGTGCCAATCTGACAAATGGCGCCACCCTTCCCGATAGCCCCGATACCAAGTATCGCGCTAGTCTTTCCCATCGTGCTAATCCTAAAGATGGCACCATTACCTAGCATAGTGCTAATCTAAAAGATAGTGCTACTCTACCCCCTATTTGGTGCCAAAATGCCAAATCCTAAACCCTACACAACATTGCGCTAATACAGGGGATGGCGCCAAAACGATAAACATATGGCACCAATTCGTCCTTGCTCTACCCTAGCGGATAGCACCAATCCAGAGGATTGTGCTAATGTACTCCCCTTTAGCGTCGCGCGGTCTTGCAATAGCACCAAAACAACAATCCCAAATTCTCGAAGCAAAAAAAATGCGATAAAATCAAAAATTGACAGAGCTAGGGTTAGGCCCTACCTGGGGTCCAGCGTTCGGTGCCTGGGCATATGATCGGAAACACTCAGAAATGTGGGTGTATCATGGGAACCTGGGATTGCAGTCTGCCATCTCTGTTTTGCTCCTTCTTCTCAAAAACTCAATGTGTGCAAATGTGGCACCCTTAGGGCCCACTATTCTAAATATAGTAAGCCATGTTATCCTTCTACGCATTTTTTTCCCCCTCCAAGGTGCAAATCACAACCTTTTTCCTCTGTTTTTCTTCCTGTCATCTTGTTTTTCTATCCTCTATCCAACTTTCACTCCCGTCGCGTCCTTTCGAGAGTTCACCTGAAATATATATATATATATATATTTCACCGACCTTTCAAGGGGGCATCCCTCACCCATTCCATTCCTTCCCAGCAGCTGGGGCACTTTTTTTCTTTGACCTGACGCCACCTTCCTGCTAGGTCCTGACGCCACGTCAAAGAGGGGCAAATGTAGATACCTAAAAAGGTCTTCATCATCGAATCAACTCCCAACCTCCCTAAACATATCTATTTCCTTCCTAAACAATTAATTAAATTTTTATTTAATTAATTATCTCTCCATCACCCAATTTTTCATCATTCTATCTCCAACAATTGGATTAATTTTATTAATTTAATAATTCAACTTTAGTCAATTAATTAAATAAATATGCAATATTTATTTGGTTAATTTCCCCCTTCTCACTAAATCTAATTAATTAGGTAAATCATGTTTATCTAATCAATTCAACCTATTAATCAACCTATTCCTACCTTAGTTAATTAAATATCTATTATTTAATTACCTAGCCTAACCTACATGACCCTAGACTTAGGATTAATTAAATAAAACCTTATTTAATTAATTTTAATTTCCCATTAACCCATTCTCTATTTTTTTCTAGCCATATTAATTAGGCTAATCACCCTAATTAAAATGGTCAAACCTTGATTAACACTCCTCCCCACATCCCACAAATAAAAAATTGAAATATATCTCATATAAATCATTTTTTTTATATATGTGTCATAATCCTCATTTAATACCTTTTACACCCCTTACACATGTCATAACTCATTAATATCCACTCTTCCCCAAATAAATTTTTAATTTATTTTACTTTTCCCCATGTGAATTTTTAATTCACAAATAATCCATCTCACCCAACCTCATTTAATTCACCCCTTTCCCAAGATGAATATAAAATTCATCTTTATTCCTAGCCCTCCATTTTTCAAGATGAAATCTAAGCCCCCCACATCATCTTCATTCTCCACCATTGATCTCCCAAATCAATCTCAACCATTGGATCAAAATCTCTCCAAAATGCCTATAAATACAACATCCTCCAAGCCATTTGATCATCTAGTTTCTAAGTAATGTTACCATGCCAAAATATCCTTTGAGCTAAGTAATTTCTTGAGTTGCATTTGTAAGTTTGAGAGCATTTCACATTTCCTTTGAGTATCTCGGGTATATCTTGGAGCATTTGGGTGCAAGCTCCTTCACCCTTATGAGATTGGGTCTTCATATCAAGGTATAACCTCTTGTTTTGTATGCATTTGGTTTATATTTTTACCTTGATTTGGATTTCCTAATCACAAGATGCATGATCAACCATCCCAACAACAATGATATCTCTGCTCTCCAAGTCCCGTATGATCACAGAATCAGGGGTGAACTCAACTATCTTCCCTGCACCACAATGAGTAATTTTATAGATGGAAAGGAGATTGGTTGTAAAAGAAGGTACACACAACACATTGTTGAAAGTACTCTCACCAATATCAATAGTTCATTTTCCAGTTGCATGCATATATGTATTGTTACCCATAAAATAGGCAGTGAAGTACATGATTGAAATGAAGAGAACATCCCTTGTGAAAGAGGCCGTAAATGATGACTTGTTGAAGCAAAGAATGCTTGTCCATTTCCTTTGTCTGACCCATTTGTAAATCTTGTTATCTTTGGTGGTGTAGATGATGATGTTGTCAAAGAAGAAGAATTGGGTAAAACTGATGCTAATGAAGGATACTCAATGTTATGCTTTTGGAGAAGTTGTGACATCTCATCAATTTTTTTCTCATAACATTTAGTCTCATCATGACCCAATTTCTTACAATAAGAACACTTAGGCTTCTTCTTCTTATTGGACTCCTCTTTGGAAGAAGAGTTGGGGATTTTATTTGATTCTTTCTCTTGCTCATTAGATGTTGAATCCTTTTGTTTCTTTCCCTTATTATTTGAAGGCTTAGGCTCTTTTGTGCTTTGTGTTGCAACTAGAGCATGTGATCTAGGTGTAGCATCCCTTCTCATAATACTCGAATAAGCTCAGGAATTTACGAGAAAGTAAATAAACTTGGTAAACATGGGAGAATTTTTTTTTTTTAAATATCATTTGCATAATCACAAGAAATTAAGTACAACTTTCTAATTAATTTCAAACTTGAAATCATAACATAATCGAAGCTAGAATCATAGTGAAATCATTTCACTTTTCATTTACAATACATAAATTGTACTTAGCATAAAGAATAGTTTTACCTCATAAATTTGACTGACATATGTCATAACATGAAGTACACTGCATATGGAATATTGATATCTATCTTCACAAGTCTAAGCGAGTCTTTTGCTTCTGAGAGAGAGCATCATCTGAGTGCTTTACCTCCAACCACAGACCAGCGATCCCCTGCACACCTTCCTTTTTAGAAGTGGCCCTACCCTTCACAAAGGGTATAGATATGAGGAACCAACAAGTTTTTTCATCTGAGTCCTAGTGTTGTGTCCTACATAACTTCAATCGACCATACAACTCTAGACCCCTTCTAGCTAAGTATGATCATACTGATTGGTCATGCCATCCAGACACACATCTCTGACTCAACTTAAAGACTATCTCACCTTATAGTTTGACTTTCATCATTAGTAACTGTAGACACAAACTAGTCTGTACTGCAAATTTATTCTAGTCAATCTAACTTAGAAATAATTCTCAATCTAGGATATACATGCAATATATATGCTTAGGTAATTCTAACCTTTCTAAGATTCCCTCTTTGCCTAGTTGCAGTTTCTAGGGTCTATGACCTTCTGCCACTCTTCTCTCTGACTCAATTATCACACTTTTTTGGTACATTATAACAAGTTTAGACTCTATGGAAGAATCTCTTAAATTTGATAAAGTACTACTTAGACTCTTCTTGTCTTGCTTTATGGTTCTCTTGACCTTTCACTGTCGACCAATATGGTAATCTCGTCCTTTCACTGTCGACCAAATATATAGAAAAATAAACACTATCACATCCGACATAAGAGTTATAGGTTTCCTAAATCCTTTGAGACTTAATACTAGAGTTTAACTTCTCTAACCCAATACACGGAAATATCAAACAGCCTTGGTTTCCATGTTGGGGTAAGTTGCTATTAACTTGCAATCCTAACCAATTAATGTGTCTCCAAAGTTCTTGGAATGTGTTCCCCAACACAAAGACTTTGAGAGATTAATTATTTATTAATTATATCACTTTGACTTTTGTAATCAATTCCTAATTGATAAGTTCAAACTTGGGCATCTATTTTTAGAGTGGGGGCCATGAAGACTTTGTTGACTTCTCCTAAGTCTATTTTGAGAGTTTGATAACTCCTAGTGAGTGGGAGTTAAAATTGGGTGTCCCCTTTTGATGGGGACTTATATTTAGACTTGGAGTTGTGTTCTTTTATGTACTTGAGTGGATAATGTTGAGACATCTTGCATGGATATAATGTTAGAGTTAACTACAATGTTAAAGATGCATGATTTGGATATTGCTTGCATGTGGTCAAAATAGCTTGCATGGACTTGCATATTTTTTTGCATGGAGCTTGCATGTACTTGCATGTTACTTGCATGTACTTGCATGTTGATGCATGTTGCTCATATGGACTTGCATGTTGTTGCATGTCATTTGCATGTACTTGCATGTTGTTGCATGTCACTTGCATGTGCATGCATGTTGTTGCATATTGCTCATATGGACTTGCATGTTGTTGCATGTCACTTGCATGTGCTTGCATGTTGTTGCATGTCACTCCTATGGACTTGTATGACCTTGAATGTTGTTACATGTCACTTGCATGTTGTTGTATGTCACTTGCATGTGTTTGCATGTTGTTGTATGTTAGTCCTATTGACTTGTATGACCTTGCATGTTCTTGCATGTCAGTTATATGACCTTGCATGTAGTTGCATGTCAGTTTTGTAGATTACTTATAGAACACTCCAACTCCAAAAACTTGCAGGATGATACATCTCAGTGATTCATGAAATGGGTATCAGTTGCATGTTGTTGAAAATGCATGCATGTCAGTTTGAAGATATTACTTGCAAGACACTCCCACTCTCGAAAGTTGCAAGATGGTACATCTCAGTGTTTCAGGTAATGGGTATCAGTTGCATGTTGGATATGGTGTTTGCATGTCACTTGCATGTATAGAACAAAGTAATTCATAATAACATTGGGGAATCAGTTGTACAAGTTGTTGCATGAAAATTGGTGTGTGTTGATCACTTCAGTTGACTGAAATAGATTGGGCTAACTTGAGCACCCAATCTTGGGACTTTTAGTTGTTGCTTTTATTTGGAAATATGTTTGATGTTGACAAAGCTAATTTTGGCATATCTGTGTGCACACATCATGAAGGGGTAGTTAAGTCAAAGTTTGGACTTTGTTTGAGTTTAGTCTTCTCAATTTAAGTGAGCTTGATTTTTGCATGAGCTTTGGAAGCTATGTTATCAATTGTAATTTATAATTGATTTTTACATGAACTTTGGAGGCTATGTTATCAATTGTAATTTATTATAATTTGAGTTTCAAGCTTTTGAATTAAGAAGCAGTTGAATTAAAAGAGGGT
The DNA here is from genome assembly GCA_027924645.1 of Cunninghamia lanceolata. Lineage (NCBI taxonomy): Eukaryota > Viridiplantae > Streptophyta > Pinopsida > Cupressales > Cupressaceae > Cunninghamia > Cunninghamia lanceolata. Next base: position 6,021,202 of record BSBN01000719.1, on the reverse strand, counting down.
GGTTGATTTAATTGGAAAACCCCATACATTTTCCAGAGAGTTGTTTTGAGGAAAAAAGACTTAGAAGATAAAAGCAAGAAGTTTTTTTTTAAAAGACTTAGAATAAAAAAGCAAAGAGCTTTTTTGACTTACAATAAAAAAGCAAGAAACTTTTTTATTGAAGAAGATTTTTTATTAAAGAAGCTTTTTTATTAAAGAAGCAAGAAGCTTTTTTTGAAGTTTTTTACAGGTTTGAAGATTGAAGAAGCTTTTGAAGTGCATCAAGGACTTAGAGGAATTTCAGTATTAAATATAATCTTTTCCAAAGAGATTTAATACAAGCAGGAAACATCTTTGAGTGTGGAGTTTTTTCCCAAAAGGGTTTCTCCACGTAAATACTGTGCAATCTTTTTCTCTTCTCTTCTCTTCTACATTGGTTTGAAAGTGCATAAGCACTTGTTCATTAATTGTTACAAATTAATCTTAATTTTAGTTTTGCATACACAAAATTTTAAAGTTTATAGTTGTAGTTCTACCTTCATTTTCAACATTAGGTATCAGAGCTAACGGTTGTGTTTCCAAAGAGATTTAATACAAGAAGGAAACATCTTTGAGTGTGGAGTTTTTTCCTGAAAGGGTCTCTCCACGTAAATACTGCGCAATTTTTTTCTCTTCTCTTCTCTTCTCTTCTACATTGGTTTGAAAGTGCATAAGCATTGTTCATTAATTGTTATAGATTAATCTTAATTTCAGCTTTACATACACAAAAATTTAAAATTTATAGCAGCAGTTCTACCTTCATTTTCAACATTTGGTATCAGAGCTAACGGTTGTGTAGAGTGAGGGATGCCTTTCTCTTAAAGTGTTGAAGGTTTTTTGGCTACAGTGGGAGCTTTGTTTTGTAGGTTTTGCAGATCTGTGAGATTGGAAGCCATTGTATTTTTTCTCTCAGATGAATATTGTCAAAAGAATCTTTGTTGAGCTCTTGAGGCTTAAGGTTATGGATCTTTATGGAGTTGATCTTGTGGTAGTGATTTGGAGCTCCATTTTGACAATATGTGTACATTCTCTTGTTTGGTAGTTTTATTCCTTTGCCTTGTGGTCATGGCAGTGAAAGGGTGTTTATGTTGGATTGTTACTTCGGGTACCTTAATCACATGGAAAAACACTCATTTCTTGGACTACAGTTTGGAGTGCTTATGTTGGGTTCATGGTTTTAGCCCATGGTTACATGAAGCACTGAATAGTTTTATCACTAGTTGTATGGAGGTTGTGGAGTTAGTATTTTTATGATATGGACACTCCTAAACAACCTGGTTTCTTCTTTCTCATATTAATGCTATTTTGAATATGTAAGTTTTTCACAGTTTTCCTGTTTCAAAGATTGTGGGTTTGTAGATCTATGATATTCCATTATTTTCAGATGCCATATTTGACAGTGTTTCATTGGTGTGAATATTTGGATGTTTAAGTGGTTTCAGATTTACAGAGATATGGTTTTGCAGGGTTTACATGTTAATCAAAATATGTGGTTTGTAGATTTGTGAAAATTTGTGTTCAGACACTTTCTGGATGGAAACAATTTCAGATTTGCAAGGCTGCTTGTTGGGTTCCTATGATCTATGGTTTCTCCTATGTGGATTTATTTGGCAAATCAGATTTAGAGTTGATTCTGGTGTTTGAGTCTCAGAAATCTACATGTTATACCTGGTTAGATTTATTTTACATGTTATTGATGTGGGGTTGAATCTATTTTTTCAGTTATTAAAGGTTGGAGCACTGATCATGTTTTTCTCCTATGAGATGTTACATGTGTGTAGATCTTGTGAATAATCTGATATGGGTTCTATTTGGTAGGCCTCTTCTTGGTCACCTCAATTACATTGGTATTTTTTGTATTGAAACAAAAGGGTAGTTTGGAGTACTTGATTTAGTTATTCATTGGAATCTATAGCAGTAAAGTTATGTTGCATAAGAAGCTTTTTACACTTTTAGTGGAGTTTTTGGTAATGATTTTGATCATGATACCATGCATAACTTGGTATCACTTTTCAGTGGGAATTTTGTGCAGTTACATAATGTGTTCTATCTTCTTTGTTTATAGATATTGGTTCTAAATTGTTGTTGTTACAGTGTTGTGAGCCATGTAAAATCTTTGATTAGAAGATGGATGATCTTTTGCATTGGTTGTTGGTGTCATAAGAAGCTCTTGGATTATGCCTTTAGTTTTCAGTAAGAGTTCATTGACATTTTTGGTTCTATTGACAGTGGATGCTAGATCTTCATGTTATTTGAAGAGGTGTTGACATCTTGGTTTTCCATGGAGGACTTTTAGAGTTTTTGGTGAGATGTTAAGTTCATAACTTATCAATTTTTTGATATATGATCCTTGGTTTAGAGGATGTATAGTATTATGTCATGATGCACTCTTGATCATGAGTTAGAGTTTTTGGCACAATATAGGTGCTCTTGGGAGCAAGATATGTTCATTGGAGCATATGATCTTTTTGAGATGTTAGATCATGATGTCTTGATACGTTCCTGATTCTATAGTTGGAACTTTGACAATGGTTTGGTTAGTTCTCTTTGGTTTTGAAGTATTAATCATTTACTTGGAGCTTCATGATTGTGCAGATTGCATTTGAAGTTGGCATGGATTGATTGTTGAAAACTTGTGGATACTAGAGAGACTTGGGTGAGGCATGATATCTCTTGTACTTAGAGATATGTGTTGGAAAGATTGCTCATTATGAGATGTCAACAAAAAGACTGAGAAGCCTACAATTAGAAATGGATGTAAGTCCATTATAGAACTTATGAGGAGGTTGTTTTTATTATAATCTTTTATTGTTTGGTGTCATATGCAAGGACAATCTTGTATCCCACTCTTGGTCTCCTCAGCAGGTAAATGATCTAATAGGTGTTGCCCACTTGATTATTAGATGCATTCATTATATGTATCTTGTCTTCTCTTGTACACTAGTCTTGAAAAGGATTGTTGAGAAGTAGATGCATGGGTTTATGGATTTCTATTGTTCTCATTATTATTTGATCTTGAGCTATGAAACTAGTTCTGAGGATTTGTTTTGGAGAGGTACAGAAATGGTTTGTGGTTTTCAGGCTTATTCCATTTATTGTGGGAATGTTTGGCTAGTTTGATCTACTTTTAGTAAGAGGTTAACATCTATTGCTGCCATGTTTTCATCATAATTTGGATGTTAGATGTTGATACCTTTTCAGTTTGGGAGTGTTGAAAGAGATCTTACTTTACACATTTTGGCACAGGTTAGTGTGGTATAAAGACATGGTATGATTTTGTAGTTTCTCTTTTTCCTGGTATATTTTCTTCTTCTTGAAGGTTCTCATGTTTATGGAATTGAGGTTTGCATTGGATTCAAGTGTTATTGTTGTTAACAATAATTTGGTAGCTCCTTGATCTTTTTCTTCATTGGTTAAGAGGACTTGGGAGAGTTATTTAGAGATTGGTAAAGAGAGATGTTATATGCATATCATTATATGTTTTGACACTATATGGTAGAGGATTTAGCTGCATCCTCTAAGAGAAGTTCTATAAGAGGATTTGTAAATGCCTTGATCTTATTTTCAGATTTGACATTACCCATGCAGTGGGAGTTCTTGGATCTATATGCTCTTTATTGTCATGATATCTTCTTGGTTGTATCGGTTTGCAGGTTATTGATGTGAAAATGATTTTGCATGCTTCACGATTTGGATCTATGATTTGTGTAGGTTTAGTGGGCTATCTTTACCCATTGGTTGCATTGAAGACTTGGATGTGGACTGTCAATATCCACAAATCCGTTCAGTGTTATTGCAAATTTTGTTTGTTGGCCTTGTTTTTTGGTCATTTGTACATTGGTATGTTGCATTGAGATGGGAGGATGGATGATTAGCAAGATTGTTTACAGGGTACTTCATTATAGTTTTGGGTTGGTATGTTAATGGCATGGAGTTCTACCTATGATGGTTTGTTTACCTTGGTTTTTTGAGGTATGGATATTTTGGATGAGCCAGCAACTTGTTGTGGTTGCTTTTCCATTTGGTATGAGTGTGGCAGACACTCAAATTCTTATGTTATCATATGATTTGATGCTTGTGTTCATGTTGAGATTGGTGCAGGTTTCAGTGATAGTTGATATGTTTAACCTTGGCTTGTTTCTTGTTTATCATGGGTGACATGATGTGAGGAGTTCTTGTTTGAGATGATGATTATCATGGTTACTTTTGCAGGTATTTTGTTGGAGCACAAAAGTATGTTGAAGAATCAATGGTACATTGATGGCTAGGGATGTTTTTCCCTGTGATTTAAAGTTTGATTATATCATTTAGAGTTATTGCAATGTATAATGTCAAGTGGGAGAATGTTGGGATAAGTTGCCATTAACTTGCAATCCTGACCAATTCATGTGTCTCCAAAGTTATTGGAATGTGTTCCCCAACATATAAAGACTTTGAGAGATTAATTATTTATTAATTATATCACTTTGACTTTTGCAATCAATTCCTAATTGATAAGTTCAAACTTGGGTGTCCCCTTTTGATGGGGACTTATATTTAGACTTGGAGTTGTGCTTTTTTATGTACTTGAGTGGATAACTCCTAGTGAGTGGGAGTTAAACTTGGGTGTCCCCTTTTGATGGGGACTTATATTTAGACTTGGAGTTGTGCTTTTTTATGTACTTGAGTGGATAATGTTGAGACACCTTGCATGGATATAATGTTAGAGTTAACTACAGTGTTAGAGATGCATGATTTGGATATTGCTTGCATGTGGTTAGAATAGCTTGCATGGACTTGCATGTTTTTTGCATGGAGCTTGCATGTACTTGCATGTTGTTGCCTATGTTACCAGAAACAAGAAATGGAAATGGCAATGTGACGAGAAATGGGATATTTAGAGGTTGCATATAAGAAACAGATTTTAACATATATTTTTTCAAAATTTTAGATTTATTATAAAGTCTTATCCCATGTTAATAAAGATGCATACAAATTAAAGTTTGTGAAATTAAACACAAAATAAAAGTAAAACACTGATAATATTCTATATTACTTTAAAATAATTTAAAATATTTTTAATTCAAAAAACAAAATAAAATTATCATAATTGTTTGTAATAATGTCTATTTATAACATTGAAAGATATCCTCAAATATTAGTTAAATTCTTTAGTATCTCTTTCGATCCTTGATGTTGAAGGAGCACTTTTGCTTGTTTGGCCTTTCTCCATTCCAGCTCCAGTTAAGCATGCCTCTACATTCTCTTGAAGTACTTCAATTGGTAATTCATCATTCCCATCATCCATTGAGCCACCATAATCCCACATCTTATGAGGCCCTGATATGTAATCACTGGAAGCTCGAGATAAAAGATGAAGATTTGAATGCACATACACAAGATCTTCTGCCTTTTTGCTACCTAGTCTATTACGCTTCACAGAATGGATGAAGGCATACTCACTCCAATTTCACTCACATGCAAAGGCACTAGAGACTTGTTTATGTAAAATGAAAGTAAACTAATATTAAATTTCAAAATAATTAATAATAAAATAAATTTATAAATCAACTATTATATGACAAAATATCTAAAATTTTACCTAAGATAACACACGGATTGCAGTGTCCCTTAGCAATGGTGTCTTTGTTCCATAATTCTCCCAAAATATTTTGGGTTTCACATTCAATCGATCAAATGGAACATCTTTGTGAGAAAAATTATCTACTCCATTGATGTATTTTGACATCTCTTCCTTGATTCTAGTACGGTCCTCTCTTATTGGATAAACTCTATCCATATAGGTTATCCACTCCATGGAAACCTCATCATCCAACCATGGTTTTTTGAGAAACCATTTTGGATTAAGTAGAAATCCAACAGAATGAAGAGGACTATGAAGCATCTTCCACCTTTTTAAACTGTATTCCCAAACTACATCTTATGTCTCTTAATCAAATGATGGTGCCCCGACACTAAAAATATCTTGTAGTCTCTCCCTCATCTGATCTAACTTCTCAAGCACATCTCCCATGCATGGTTTGTCACTATCAAAAAGGCAGAGAACTTCACAAATAGGCCAAGAAAGTGTCAAAAGATCATGTGCATGTTGCCAGAATAAAATTGATCCACTACCAATAATGAGATTAGAAATTTCATCACATGCTAAGGTGCTACTACTTGGTCTATCCCTCCATCTCTCCCATTCAATGGACACCACCATTTCCCTTAATGATTGCTTTTCCTTCACAATTTGATCAACCATGATAAAATTAGAAGCAAATTGTGTATCTGCACATCTAAGTAGCTGCAAAGAAGCATATTTCCTATAGATCACATGTGACATAGAGTGATTTACAATAAAATGTTGTATTTTTTTTATATCTACAACTACCTCACTGATCCAAGGAAGCTTCTTGTGCAAATATTTAAGAAGTAAATTCATGCAATGAACTGCACATGGTATCCATAAAATGTTTGGATATTCATCTTCAATTCTCCCTCCTGCTAACACATTACTTGAAGCATTATCAGTTATGAGTTGCACAACATTGTTTTTCCCTACTTGCTCAATTACTTCTTGAAAAAGACCTGCCAAATACTGTGCATCTTTCACATGACCTGAAGTATCATGTGACTTGATAAACATTGTATCTTTAGATGAAGAAACAAGAATATTAATTAAAGGCCTACGTGTAATATCAGTCCAACCATCTGAAACTATGATGAAACCTGTATATGACCAACTATCTTTAATGTCTTTTAGCCTTTCCTCGATGTGTTTCTTCTCATCATCTAAAACAACAGTGCGAAGTTTTTCAAAACATGGAGGCACATAACCTCTAGGAGCATTGTTGACCATCCTTATAGCTTCTTTCCACAAAGGAGACCTAGCTATGTTGAATGGCATTTCACAACCAAAGAAAAGTCTTCCAATTGCAACATCTACATTCTTTCTATCAGTAGCATCAAACATTTTTCCAATTTGAGATTTAGAAATGGAGCTAGAAGTAGCTGAAAGAGGTGGCCTCCCTAAATGAACTCCAAGATTAGATTGAGACTCTTTTGATTGCTCCTGTAGTGATTCAGTAGATTTCAAAGACTCTACCATATTAAACTCCTTGATCAAATCATGTCTTTCTCCCTTTGGAATTTTATTGCAGACAACTATCTGTTCTTTCTTTCCTATTCCCAACAAATGATATCGGACTCGTGCAATTGAACTAGATTTATTTGTTTTGCAATGTGGGCAAGTCCATTGCCTACTTCTAGAACTACCATAATTTCTTGATGAATAATTTCCAGTTACTATGACAATTTTCCACAACCTTTGCTCAAATTCTCTATTTGCTTTGTTATACTTTGTGGGGTTTGTGGATTGACTTCTTTGTGGTGCTAATGCAGAAGGGTTTGAAGAAGCGTCATCCATTTCCTTAATGTTGTTTAAAAATACATAAATTTTCAACATAAATAAATAAATTAATATATATGTTTCAAATATATTAAAAAAAAACTCTTTCCAGAATCAATTTGTGTTCTAATTTCTCCTTTCATATAAACAAAAATAAAGATTTATAAATTAACGTATGAAAGAAATAAACATACCTAGAGTATGATTTTGCAAACAAAGTTCTCTCTTAATTCTCCTCTTCTTATCAATCTTTCAATCAACTTCTCTTTGCAAATTTTGTCTCATAAATTCATATCAATCTTTCAATCAACTTCTCTTTGCAAATTTTAGTTTGAAAGCCATGTATTTCTCTTTTTTAATGAAGTTTATTTTGAAAAAAATAAAAAAATTACTTTGCTTTTAAAAGCCAACATGTATCTTTTTTTAGTGAAGTTTATTTTTATAGTTTTTGTTTTTTCCTAAAATAAACTTCACTAAAAAAAATACATGTTGCCTTATAAAATTTATTTTATAAAAAAAACTTATCATTTAAAAAAAACAAAAAACTAAATGTATGAAATTTGTTTTATTAAAAAAAAATTAGTTGTCAAACCATTGTTTTATAATTTAAAAAAAATTATAAAACTTATTTTTTTAATAAAATTTGTTTTAACAAAAAAAACTACAATATCACTAAAGCTTATTAAAAAAAGCTCAGTTTTATTCCTATATAAAACTACTTTTAAAAAAACTCAATTTTATTCCTATATAAAACTGCTTTAAAAAAAACTTAGTTTTATTCCTATATACCTAAAAATTCACGAAAGCTTATAAAAAGTCACAAAAGCTTTTAAAAATAACAAAAGCTTTTAATATAAATCACCGTTGAAAAATTTTGATTACAAAAGAATGGAAAATTGTGCATAAGGTTCACGGGAGAAGGCAAAGAGGAAGGCAACGTAGAAGAAACAGAAGGAAGACCAAGAAACGGCCATTCGCTATGGCAACGACGTTTCTGCCGTCCAAAACGGAAACGCGGTCTTCCCATCGCATTTCTGGTAACATAGGTTGTTGCATGTTACTTGCATGTACTTGCATGTTGTTGCATGTTGCTCATATGGACTTGCATGTCACTTTCATGTGCATGCATGTTGTTGCATGTTGCTCATATGGACTTGCATGTTGTTGCATGTCACTTGCATGTGCTTGCATGTTGTTGCATGTTAGTCCTATAGACTTGTATGACCTTGCATGTTCTTGCATGTCAGTCATATGACCTTGCATGTAGTTGCATGTCAGTTTTGTGAGATTACTTGCAGAACACTCCAACTCCAGAAACTTGCAGGATGGTACATCTCAATAATTTAGGAAATGGGTATCAGTTGCATGTTGTTTAAAATGCTTGCATGTCAGTTTTAAGATATTACTTGCAGGACACTCCAACTCTTGAAAGTTGTATGATGGTACATCTCAGTGTTTCAGGTAATGGGTATCAGTTACATGTTGGATCCGGTGTTTGCATGTCACTTGCATGTATAGAACAAGGTAATTCAGAATAACATTAGGGACATCAATTATACAAATTGTTGCATGAGAATTGGTGTGTTGATCACTTCGGTTGACTGAAATAGATTAGGCTAACTTGAGCACCCAATCTTGGGACTTTCAGTTGTTGCTTTTATTTGGAAATATGTTTGATGTTGACAAAGCTAATTTTGACATATTTGTGTGCACACATCATGAAGGGGTAGTTAACTCAGAGTTTGGACTTTGTTTGAGTTCAGTCTTCTCAATTTAAGTGAGCTTGATTTTTGCATGGGCTTTGGAAGCTATGTTATCAATTGTAATTTATAATTGATTTTTGCATGAGCTTTGGAAGCTATGTTATCAATTGTAATTTATTATAATTTGAGTTTCAATCTTTTGAATTAAGAAACTGTTGAATTAAAAGAGGGTGGTTGATTTAATTGGAAAACCCCATACATTTTCTAGAGAGTTGTTTTGAGGAGAAAAGACTTAGAAGATAAAAGCAAGAAGTTTTTTTTGTAAAAGACTTAGAATAAAAAAGCAAAGAGCTTTTTTGACTTAGAATAAAAAAGCAAGAAACTTTTTTATCGAAGAAGTTTTTTTATTAAAGAAGCTTTTTTGTTGAAGAAGCTTTTTTGAAGTTTTTTACAGGTTTGAAGATTGAAGAAGCTTTTGAAGTGCATCAAGGACTTAGAGGAATTTTAGTATTAAATGCAATCTTTTCCAAAGAGATTTAATACAAGCAGGAAACATCTTTGAGTGTGGAGTTTTTTCCCGAAAGGGTTTCTCAACGTAAATACTGTGCAATCTTTTTCTCTCCTCTTCTACATTGGTTTGAAAGTGCATAAGCACTTGTTCATTAATTGTTACAGATTAATCTTAATTTCAACTTTGCATACATAAAATTTTAAAGTTTATAGCAGTAGTTCTACCTTCATTTTCAACATTCTAAAGGTAATAACTTAAATATAACAAAACATGAGAACAAATACCTCTAGTCTTCCCTAGACCACTTGGCATTGTTCAAACTCATAATTCACACAATATGAATAAGCATAGTATACGAGGTATGACCTCATCCATATAATATCTTGATGGATACCTACACTTTTTGAAACTAGTCTTTTGACTGAGTTCATTATATCAACTCAAATAGGTTTGAGTCATAAAGATAACAAAATACCTTCAATCTTATGGTCTACTTAAGTCTACTGACTTTCCAATATGACAGGTTATAGACTCGAATGTGTATTCATTCTTCAAAACATGATAATAAACTTGTATCAACCATCTATAGTCCAATAATCATGTGGGGTTGTGTTACAAAATCTCCCATCATGCCCAACCTAGAACAATCACTTCCATTGGTGCCCATCCTTGGGCTAACTTTGCCTTCTATGTATTTAGCATTATAATAAGTTATATTGAACAAAAACTATGAGGTCAATATCCTTGCATTTCTTAGTTTACTCTCTCACTCGAGATAACATAACATAGGTATTAGATGCTATTAAAAGCTATCTAGGTTTCCATATTATCGGATCACCTATTACCTTGGATATGTATTACAAATTGACAAGAGGAATTCTATTTCACTCAATAGGTTCCTCTTTGCATCCTTGCTAATTCTGAGGTCAATGACTATAGACACTTATAACTTAAGTCAACTTGTAAATAGGAAACGAGGTTTTATCCTCTATATAACATCATGATAATACTACCTTTAGTATAGGTAATTCTTGATCAAAAACAATCTTTCAAATTGAGTGGGTTTGAGTCAAGATTAATAAAATAATATTCTCGACCAATTGGTCACTTGAATATACATCCAAGAAAAGAAGACCTATCTCTGTTTAACCCTCACTAAGTTACTTCTTGGTTAAAACTAGTCTTCATCAAGTTGAAGTCTCAGGGCTCTTTCCTACATCTATTCTTAACTAAGATATGCAAAGTGAAAGGCTATCCGGTCTCTTGTTTCACACAGAAATACTCTAAGTTCAAAAACTTATGATAGTATATTTACTAAACTAAATGGCCATAGAATCACACCAGTATTCTTACCCTTTCGGTTATAAAGGCACAGGGTTGTGCTTTGCTTAGTATCAACAGGAAATATTTAGTACTTATCTATTTATGAAGCTTAAACACAGTGATGTCAAAGCTTACTCAACCTTTCAATCTACATGCACTGTCTATACCGAATAAAGTAAATAGAGACAATTACATTTCTTATGATAGACAAAGATAACCTAGACTTTCAGCCAACATGCACTGTATGCAACAGATAATGTATATATCATAGCCCTTTTATAGGCGAAAAGAGAGAAAAGAGAACCGAAGTCTCTTACCATGAAACAGAGGTATAACTTCTACAAATACTAATAAGTGGATTATAACCTCAACATAAACATAGAGTAATAGACTCAATGTTCTTAAGTAAATACCAAATAATGAACAAGACTATCGGTCTCCAATAAGCATACTACTAGCCAAATATCATAGCAAAAGTTTCAGTCTAATATAATATTATCTTCAGGAGAAAGAAAGGAACCCGATTGAAGTTTGATAGAGTTAAGAGGTTTATGATCTTTCCTCGATGAACTACTATCTCTTCTCTTCTTCCCATTATTTTCACACTCCTTCCCGTGTATCAAACTCTTGATGAAAATAACCTTCTAAGGCTTCTCCTCTCTCCCGATTTGCATCGTTGAGGTTCAAGGAAAATGCCGATAGGAACAACCGTCGAGTTGGAAACTTTTTCAGTGAAACACCATTCCTAAACACTATAGCCCCTTAACTGCCATTGAATGGATCACATGACTGCCTTTTAACCCGCAATCCCCTAAAAACAAGAACCTCTTCCTTTGATGTACTGAATCGTCCCCTTCTATCTTCTGCAGCTTTTCTTTTTTTATATGAAACTCACTATTTTGTTCCAAAAAGAATAACTCCCTTTTCCATCATCTCGTAAAAACTTCTTGTTAAATCCCAGTTACTCCTGAGTAACTATCGAGAAGGGATATTGTAACACTACCTAAAAATGCTTGTATTAATGCCTAAAATAATGCTCCTCATCAACTATCACGAGGGCATGCAAGTATATAGGAGGTGATGGTCATAACAAACCACTCCACCATCCAACACTAGAGACCATTTTCTTATGAATGCCTTGTGGTGATTAATGGAGCTTTCTCTCCAATCACCTAAATTTTATCCTAGAATAATGCCTATTAATACACCACGAAAGCATAAATGACGAAGGTGGTGAAGATGGTTGAGTCAAGAGTCCCTGATAATGAGGCTAAAAAGCTTTCTATAAGCTATGGTTCTGATACTGAGTTGATAAAAGGTTCTCCACACCCGCGTGGTTATCTCCATAATATAAGCCTGTAGACTAGCTTTACATCATGTTTCTTTAGTGGGATAGTGGGTCTTAATGACCACTCCCTCCCCTAACATCAACCAAAAAACCAACTTCCATGCAGAATCTAGCATACAAGGAGGTGGAATAGTGAGTTGTAACGCCCACTTTCTTTTGACTTAACGACGACCTCCTTAAAGGATCCTACGTCAAAGGTTTAGGGAAAGAAAACCTCTTATCAACCTTGTACTAACCACTCAAGACATTTACGTAATATAATAGTTTAAAGCAAACATTTAAATATTAACAACAATATGGTTTATAATACTATGATGAAAACTTATGCACAATACGTGGCTGGGTCGAGATATTCTCCCCTTCACGTATAGAAGAGAATCACGTTGATTTTGATTAGACAAAATATGGAATTTGACGTCGAAACTACTAACAAGAAACATACTATCAATTATACCGATTACACCATTGAGGTTGCAAACATAAACTTGTTTACGACGTAAAGAACGACGTGTTCGACAAAAAGTCATCTTAGTCACAAAATGACTAACGTTCAACCTTGATGACGTTGATATCTCTAAAACGACTAGGTTAACGTTAAACGACATTTAACAAGACTTTAAACGACATCGATAATTGTCAAGTCAAGAAATAAACAGACCAAAAGGGTCAAGTATCACTTACCTGACTCAACTAGGTTCACCATTTTGTACCAACAAAAGACTTAAGATGGTGACAAACTATTCTTTTCCTTATATTTATTCCCTTCTCTCCGATGATGCTCTCCCTTCCTTTCTCAGAGAGGCAAAAACCTGTTCCCTGAATACAACTTGTAGTCACCAACTCGAGATTAGTGTATCAATAATCATTTCATAATCCTTATGAAATCATCACATCTTGACAATTTTCAAACACGTCAATTTTAGTCAAATAAACATAACTCATGAAAAACATTAATTTTTCCAAACATTTTTACTAAACGTCAAATCATTGAATCATGTGTAATCATCTACTAGTTACTTCAAAAGTAAAAAAGTAAAACATAGTCAAAGTTAGGGATGTAACACTAGGAGACTTCAATGTGCCCATGTGTAGTAGATTGGCTTGTTCTCTAGTGAGTTGTGCAACAAACTCCTCAAGTGAGCACATAATAAACTTACTACCAAAAGCATCCATTATAGCATAAAAGGTAGAAACATAAACTAAATAAGTAGGACCCAATATTGCAAGAATTGATAGAATCAATTGTTCATCTTCTTTCTTAAGAGCACATTGTTTGAGTTGCAACCTAAGAGACTTAAACTTGGTGAAGAAATCTTTGATTTGATCAAAATCTTGAGGATTAAGTGCAATTAGCTCATTCTCCAATTTGAACCTTCTTATTTTATCTTGCTTGCCAAATAGATTGTCTAATGTTGTCTATATCTCATTTGGTGTTTTACAAGACTCAACATGAAATCTAAGATCTGGAGAAATAGCAAGACAAAGTGTGCCATAAGCCTCATCTCTTCTATCTAACCATTTTCTTCTCTTAGTAGTACCTATGGGTTTAGGATCTGTGCCTAAATATATTCTATGTAAATTTTGTTTATACAATAGAAACTCCATGTTTTTCTTCCATTCATATAATTATATGGAGTTAAAAGTGGAATTTGAGGCACATCCATGATGAAAAAGAAAGACAACAATACAACACCCCTTTACTATGCAAGAGAGCCCCCCCCCCCCCCAATTTGTTGTGGCACTTAGTGTGATTTACAATTGTTCTCAATGACCAAAATTGGGAAAATAATTAAAATCTCTTAAAAAAGAGATCCAAGTGAGATTAGAATCACTCACACTATTACAGTAAACAAATCCCTTCAAAACAAATTTCACCTCCTCAAGTCTCAAAATGCCCAAGTTATCACTCAAAAGCCAAAAAACTAACAAATTGAACTAAATGAACCTAGAGCTGAGTCTGGGGAAAGTGCATGTATGGCTTTGAAGAGCTCCTGAATACCTTTCCAATGCCGCAAGAATCATGAAAATTGGAGATCATGGCAAAACGTTGTGAGCACAGAAGCCAAAAAAGATCTATTTTCAACCTGCAATAAATGTTATCAAATAGAAAAATTTGGGAAAAATGCTAACACCACTGTGAAGTAGACTCTATCATCTTTTCGTCAATATCTTGTCTGCTTGATTTTGATACCCTGGGCAAAAGTTATACAAAAAAGAAAAAAAAGGGCAAAACATCCCCCTAGCAGACGAAATATTTTGTCCCAGATGGAATATTCTCAAAATATACCACTAGAAAATGAAAACTACCATAGTGAAGGTCTAAAACTACTGATTGGGATGAAATTGCTGAAAACCACTTTTTATGCGGTCAAAACCTCTGGTTTATCGCGGGAAACCAATTGTTTTGTCTGTGGTCGCTAGAAGCACTGTCGCTGTAATAGCTGTCGGAAAAAGGTTTAAAACTATTGAATAAGTTTATAACCTGCCTCTGAGATTTAAATGACCAAAATTTAAATGACCCGCAAACATTTAACCACCGGTTTTAAAAAACATTAAGGATCTTGAGTGGTGGCGGTTAGTACGCCGTCTGGATTCAATGTGTTGCCACTGTTGTTTGAATGGCCACGACAATTTTAAAGAAGATGGCCATGATGTAAGGAATGGTTGTTATGTAGGGTTTGAACACCTGTGGTGTTTTGAAGACCACTTTCTTGTGCCCATTAACAAATGTCATTGGCTTGTTGAAATCTCCTAGCCATGATATATACACAGGGCGTTGATGTAAAGAGACTCCCAGAAATGTGTCAGTTGGGATGTATAGCCGCCAGTGGTGAGACTTAGATCACTGCCGCTAGAATTTTATTTTTTGATTGGGGGTTTTAAACTACGCCCACACAATCTAAATTTGTGATGCTGTCAACAAGGTACAGGGGCAGGTTTGCGGACCTGTACCCTGTACCTTGAATATTCCTTTTTTTTTTTAATGCAGAATATACATTAAACCAACAAACTAAAACTTTACCCAGCATACAAATATTTTACTCGGTGGATGACTGATGATACAATTTGACCAAAGATGCATGCCTGCGCAAGTACCAGCAACCTATGGTACGGATTTTTCTGCAAGCCCTAACCATTGGCAAAAAATCAATCAAAAAAATTTCTGACCTGTGATTTTGACGGTTTAATAGGCTATCCTTAGGTTTTGGCACCTCCTAATCACAATGGTGATGTCCAATTTGCTCTAGGACGCACCTAAGATGTTGCTCCTGACAAAACCTCTCCAATGAGGGAAGGAAATTGCATATCTAGCTCTGAAACCATGTAAGAGTCAATGTGACTCAACAAGCCAGGTTCTCTGCAATCAAGACAACCTTCCACACAAAGAGAAAAGAGAAGAATATGCTAAAACAATGGAGTAATGTTCTATATACAAAATTATATAAAACTATTATGAAATACAATGGGAGACACTTGCTTATAAAGGCAAGGATGACAATCAAGAAGTTGTAGTCATGTGATAAGTGTCACATTCCTATCACATGTGACAACTAGTGGATAGGATGCCAAATAGACCACATGTGTAGGATAAGATAACTCACTACAACTAGAAACATCTAGAAGACTCACTAAGTCAACTTAAGATGTGAATTAAGTGTGATGTGTGAATATTATTTAACTAATAAATAGTTAAATAATATGAATTATCCACATAAGAAGAAATTAACTAAATTAGTTAGGAAAAACCCCTATTCACACCAACACTTAATATATAATATATTTTAACCTGTTAGTGCCTGAATTGACTGGCAGTTTTTGAGCAATTTTCATGCAGGCACTTTCCCTAAGTATCCAAAAAAATGTTCTAAGTGTTGGACCTCCTCAGCATTTTTCAGCTGCAGCATCATATTTTCTTTGAGGAGGAGGTCATCATCATCATATTTTCTTCGATGGTGGTCAGCATCATCATGTTCTCTGTCGACCGGTTTCTCATCAGGATCATCATATTTCAATATCGGGTGATGTTTGGATATCATCCTGATCCTGCTGATGAGCTACAGTGTGCCCTGATTTGCTCGCGGGGGTGATTTTTCAAGTATCCGGTGATCCTCCAATTATCACCTTCCCCTTTTATGATGATGATGTCACCCCGATCTTCTGAGGGGGTTATTCTCTGAGTTGTTCGACCTGACTTGTTTTTTCTTAAGGGTCGTCATCATCATCATCATATTTCCAGTTATCGCCGTGCTGCTTGCGAGGGTCATCATATTTTCTGCCTGCATGATATTTCGCCAGGGTGATATCTTTATCATCGGGTGATCTTGGTTATGATCATCCTGATGATGTTGTTGAAGAGTTCTAAGTATGACCCGATATTCACTGGGGTCATCATATTTTGAACGTCAGGATGATCTTAGTCAATATCATCCTGATGTTGTTGTATCACTTCATGTTCCTTGTTTTATCATCCTGATGATGCTGACGTCATTCTTATGTCGGGGTGATATATATTTCTCTGCCTATCTGCATCATGATATTTCCGAAGGAGGGGGTGATATTTTCATTTTTGAATATCACCCAGATGTATGTTTGTTCCAGCGTCATGATGATGCTGATATCAGGGAGATATCCGCCTGTCGGCTTCGTGCATTATCTAGTGGGGGTAATCTTTTCAAATATCTGGCGTATTCATCTATCACCCCGATCTTATAGTGGAGCTACAGTGCAGCATGATATTTGTGCATCAGGATGATATTTCCAAATATCCGGTTATCTTCCGAATATCATCCTGATGTCGATATGATGATGACGTCATCAAGGTCCGGGGGGGTCATATTTCTAACACTGATCATCTTGTGAAGATCCCCCGATATTTGCAAACATGATGATGATGTCATCCGGATATGAGGAGGTGCGCAGTAGGCAGATATGCAGATGACGTCAGCAGGATATGATGATGACGTCATCAGGATGTTCATCGGCCAGACTTTTGGTATAGGCTAAGCAGGAGGATGTTCCTCCGATGGATCGGGTTGTGCCGATGAAGGCGATTATCATGCAGGTTATATTGCGATATGATGCTGACGTCAGGGTGATATTTCGAGCGACATGATATCATGCTGTTGGAGGATGATGATGAAGTCTTATACTAGTGTCGTCAGGAGCAAAAGCACCGACATTATATATGCTCATGGCCTAGTATATAAAGTGTTGAAAAGGTCACCGCGGGGTGCATGTGGGATAATTGATATCCTGCATATTTTCAAATATCATGACGATGTATCTTGGCAGGAAGTGGTTGCGATCGACTGTTAGATGTTTTTCCCAAGGCCGCGGGTTGGTGCGCCATTAATGGCGAAGGTTGCAGAGGTATGGGCGGATCTGGTACCCGATTGAAGGTGTACATCAGCGGACAGTGGCGCAGGGCTCGAGATATCTTCCTGTCTCCTCCCCTACCTACTGCATTCATGTTTGGGCGCCAATCTGGTAATGCGTTGAGCGCCATTTTTCTGATACTGTGTATCTGGCAGGATTTTTGGTCAACCATGTAATTAATTGCTGTGGTACACTACCTGGCTGTTATAAGCAGGAAGTGTTACTCATTTGTGGTTGTTGAAAGTTGAAGATTTTTGGCTCTGTAATTCAAAACAAGCTGATCTGGTTGCTCTGTACAGCTTAACCTGTGAGTCTATGTATCTCTTGTTGTATGTTTTTGGCATGAACCCACTGATTTCATGATTAATCTTATATGAGAAATGCTATCTTAGCATGTGTTTTGTTAATTCTGTCTCCAGTATTGCATGTATTCTTCTTCTGAATCTGGATATTTGGGTAATGTTTAGATTCTAGAGCATAGAATTCCTATGTTGAATGTCTGATCTTTTAACTTCTGCTCAAGGGGTAGATTAAACTGTTTTCAGGTTAAACATTGGGAAGGGTATACTGCAGTAGGGATGCCATAAGTAGAGATAACTTAACACTCTATATTGGGAGATATCTGTAAGGCAGGTATCACATATATCCCCCTGAAATCCAGTTTTAGCTGTTCATGTTGATCATTCACAGGTGTATGTCTACTGACTCCAGGCCCTAGATAGGCACCAATCTTGCTTTGTGTTTGTGTTACAACCATGTCCAGCTTTGCATCCAAACTTAAAATCCAAATCAAAATCTAAAACAACCATTAGGACATTAGAATTAGTTTTAGGATCCTCAGTCCTCTGTCTACAACTGCAAATAGGCCCAAAGCTAGCCCCTTTGCTCTTATCTTTCAGTTTTGGTCTACTTACAAGAGGACTTATCTGCTTTCTGTCAGCATCCCAGCCTTTGTATGCATATCCTCATGGATGTTGAGTAGGGAATACCCCCCTAGGTTTTGCAGAGCCTAAAGAAGAAGAGGAGATAAAATATAGAGTCTATCTCCTACACTGTTGGCCCCTGGCCCAGAGATCCTGTTGATCACTGATGGCTACCTTGTAGGGAAATCTGGGAATAAGCATCCAGTCTGGGAAAAAACCAACAGAAATTGGCGACTCTACTGGGGAGAAAATTGATAAAAAAGTGTTATATCTTGTGGCCTATCTGAGTCACCAACAAAATGATGCTCTGCTGGTGGATTGAACCTGGAAAAGTAGCTTTCAGCTATTGAAAATTTTGTCCTCTCTGGAGAGGTGGCGACTCTGCAAAAAAGATCTGAATGCACATGAAAGATGGATGTATGTGATGTGACAAAAATGTGTTGTACATATTTCTGCATCTGTATGAGAAAAGGTACCTTGTTACTTCCCCTTTATTTGCTGTTCTACTGCATAGGTTAGATGCCAGGGGAAGCCTTAGGTCTTAGACAGACAAAGGATGTCTAAGAGTAGGATTTTTTTGAATCCAAGTATGAATTATCCCATACTCAGTGGTGAAATGTTGAATAGAGGAATAGAAGAGATAAGAAATAGATTGATATTCTTAGAGGCTGAGCAGGCCCAGTTAAAAAGCAGTAACCCTGTTGTGTCTGCCAGTCAGAAAGCTAAACCTCCTGTCAGCCCTTTTGATCCTTTGTATGACCAACTGGATTTGTCATGGGTGGATTATAAAGTAGAAACTATGCCTGCTAGGATATATTGTCAGATGCCTAGATTTAGTGGTCACAATGTATGTGATGGGAATGCACATATCCAAAATTTTCACAGTTTTATGGGAAAATATTCATTCAGAGATGAGGATATGTGGATGAGGTTTTTTGTTAGGTCCTTTGATGCAAAAGCAAAAGACTGGTATTTGAGCTTTCCAAAGAAATCCTTTGCCTGTTGGGATGAGCTTGCTGACTGTTTCAAGGAAGAATTTGCAAAAGAACCGGTTGATCTTGTTGCAGAATTGATGAGAATCAGAAAACAAGATGAAGAGCATAACCCTTGAGAAAAATTATCACATAATTCAAATTATTTCTCAATAACATAACATAAAATAACTTATTTCTTTTTGCAGTCAAAACACGCTTTGCAAACACATTATCATTTCACACAAAACAAATGCAACTAATCCATATGCAACTATGTGTGTGTGTCGTGATGTCATGCATGCCGGCCTTCGAACTGTTAGGCACCTCTTCCCAATGATACTCTCTCTTCAGATGAGAGTGTCATCTTTTGACCTGTCGCACTCACACATCAAAACCCAGTAGTTAGTCTTTTTTCGATAAAATCCAAATAAAATCAAATCATTGCATAATAATTTCTAAAATAATGATAACATTAAATTTAAAATTAAATGCCATCATGCACATCCTGATAATCAACTTACTAGTTATATTAACATCAAAAGTCACACAACATATATACTCAAATATTTACATATGTTTACTAGTTTCTGTAATAGTATTCAAGATTTGGACTATAACAAATGCTAGCAAATAATCCTCATCATCAAACACCAAATACTTTTTTCTACATACTTGAAGACCTATGTTGAAGCCTATGGACCTCAAGATTGCTTAACGAGTACCACAACTAGATGCTTTTTGCCATTATGCTTGTCACTTTGAAGGACAAGATGTTAGTCCATGGATTTGGTGCAATTATGAGGTCATGGATTTTGTTCTTTTCAAATCCAAGCTCAACAAAGTAGTCATTTTTGTATTGTTGCTCAAATTTCCCCCCATCCTCCTAATCCATGCTTCCAAAACCATCACTTCTTGAAGATTTTATCTAGCTCGTGTCTCGACCACCTAACCTTACCATTCACACTAGTAACATTATTATCTTGAGAAGAAAGCGGTGGCAGTGGACTTAGTGGGAGGTAGTAGTATCTTTTTAGTTTTTAGGCATTAACATAGGTTGCTTTCATATTTGATTTTAGAACCTCTTTCATGTTTTTATTACTTGATTTTTGTTTCTTTTACTTTTTAGCATTCTTTCATATTTTACTTTATTTGAAAGCCTTTTTCATGTTTCACGTGCTTTCTATTTCTTTGAAATGCATCTTTAATGAAGCAATAAATCTCAATAAGATATATTAAAATTTGTGGAAAACAACTTTCTTTTGGCCTTTGGTGTTTGACTTTACTACCCTTTACCTCCAAAGTTTTTGTTTCTGATTACTCCACTATTCCAACATGGCTATTGCTTGTGCTAATTCCTCATATTATACAACTTTTGTTTCGTAAAGTAGTTGCATTCATTTAAATGAATGGATTTAAAGCTTCAGAAGACATTAATGTTTTGCATTAATGAAATTTGTTTGAAATTAATGCAAAGTCTTCAAACAAAACAGAATGTTATGGTGTGATTCGGACACCTTAGAGTCAAAAACATTTGGTGTTGTTTCTTGAGAAATAGAGTATAAATAAAAATAGTTTTTGTGAGTGATAAAACTAACAAAAACAATAGTATGGCAAATACATTTGTGCCACGATAGTTTTACATGCATTCATAAGTGTCATGGTAGTTTTTGCAGTATCTCGATAATTGTGAAAGTGCCCTAGCTCTAAAACACCAGTTCTGATTTCACCCTAAAAACTAAGTTTTAACCAAAGGTAATTTTTTTTTTCTGAAAGAATAAAACAGAAAAGTAATTTGTTTTCTAATTACTGTAAATAAGTAATTCATCCATCAACTAACAATAATCATGAAATTATAGCTCATACAAAAGGATATAATCATCTACAACATTAAACAATATGTTGTCAAAAGTTACTTAGAACAATTCCAAAATAGGAACTTACCAATGTCACTACATCTTGATTGTCGACCATCCAAATTCAAGTCTCGGCAATCCTCAAGAATAAAGAAGGGAAAGTATCTTCAAGGAGCTTAACCTCCAACCATAGACCGTCGGTCTCCTACACTCCTTCCTAACCGGAAGTGGCCCTACCCTACTCAAGAGGATAGACTTAGGATAACCAATGGTGTTTGCCATCTAAGCTCTAGTGTTGTGACCTACGTTACTTGTTATCATGCAATCCCCTAGATACCCTCTAGTCAAGCATGACCACTCCACAAGCTACGCCATCCAGTCACAGTGAATAATCAATGCACTTGAGGATCATGCATTACCTTGGCCAAAGGATTTGAATATAATTAGCATTGTATCACGCATGAAATAAGTTCACCCACCCCACTTGACTCGAATTTATCGCAAACCTACAGTTACCTTTTTATAAGTTCTATATAACAACCTCGATAACCTCAAGGTGTTTGAAATTCTTCATGCATTAACGCATGGCATTGAGGTCTACTCTCTCTCTACAAGCTCATGGAAATCTCTCCATCTTCATGATAAAAGAACAGTTTCCTAGTATATTGATTATTCGGATAACGCTATGCATTGTTATAATGATCTCTAAGTTAGCCCATTGTTTAAATTATCCACTCATGAGTGGACACTAAACCCAACTTTGTTGTTTTCGGAAGGAAAATACTATAAACCTCTTTATAGAACATAAATATTCGAAGTCCCTAAGTTTAAAAATTAAACATTCTAAGGAATCTCCTTCGATTGTCGATTCTTCGACATAGCTTCATTGTTGTCTACCTAAGCAATTTATAAACCCCATCTTGTTGTCTCTACTAGCAAGAAGATTGTTTTCAAGTCTAGGTTAAATACTTGACAAAAGACTCACTACATTGTTCTAAAACTTCATTACGTAAACTTTTATGTCTTCAATGACCAAAAAGGTGAGTCTATCCCATCTCTCAGAAACACAACAGTTGATTACTTTAATAACAAAGAGTTACCTATAAAGACAAAGGACTAAAATTGATATTCTTTGCAACAAGGTTTGTAATTCCTCTATGGTCAAACGACCATTTAAACTCAGAAAAAGAGGACTATGAAGTCTTGCAAGTTTCAGCTTACACCTCTCAATAAAGATATTCTTCTGTCGTTGGTTGTTACTAATAAACCTTTTACTCTAAACTAGATGACTTTAAAGCTTGTTAGAATCAAACAATGGTATTCGGTTGTCCACAAGAGTAATCATTCTACGTCGACAAGGGTTTGACACCGTGAACTGTGTTAACTGCGAGCTTCTTTTGACCAATAACTTAATCTGAATTGCACTCTACACCAAACAAAATCCACCTATAGTTGAATCAACGACTTCACAAAAATCTTGACCTTCACATGGCAAAGTAATAAGCTATGAGATTCACTACTATGGTGCAGTGCTATGCAATGTAAAAGACATAAACATTGCATCGTTTGAAGATGTTCAAAACTCATGGCTACGGTTGACAACAATTAACACCTTGCGCCTTTAAGAAAACTAAGTTCTTTCAAAATGCAAGAAAGACATTACTTATAACAACACAACAGAAAACTAAGACTGCGTGGTGAAGAGAGAAAGAGAACCTGTCGTTAGTCTCTAGATTTCACTTACAAACTAGTCCTCGGCACTTGTTATTCTCTTAGTCGTTTCCCCTTGAAGCTCCTTGCTTAGACTTGTTTTTTTTGCTTTTCCTCCGTGTTCCATGTCTACAAAACTAACTCTTACTACTCTAAATCTCCCCCGTTCACTGCGAAGGAAATAACTGTCTCCTCCACTCCCCAACCATGCCTATCAATAAGGGTATTTTATGCGGCATGCAAAACATTTTCCCACCTTATGCGACCTCAACCAGAAATTGGTTTGGCCACTCCACACAAAACGCAATCATTCTCCAAGATGGAGCTCCATGTAGGCGAGGTGGTGGATGGCAGTTTTAACCACTATCTTACTACTCATATCTACTATGAGTATAAATCAATGCAAAGGTTTAGAATTAAAAGCTATATCGACAAACAACAAGAGGTCTAAAGCTTGAAGGCAAAATGACTAAACAATTAAAAGACATCATAGAAATAACTTAAATGTGTCCCTCTTTGAGCTTCTACCCGATTACCGACATCACTCAAGAATAAAGGAATTATTTGAAAACGACACTTAAACTATAACTAACAAAATATTACATATTCCAATACCCGTATGACCAAGGGTACTACACACCATGGTCTCTAGATTTTAAAACATTATTTAAACCCTTTAGTACTCGACAATAGCCCTATAAAGAACAATTCAACATCCGTCAAATTTTGCGAGGCGTTTATGACATACGCTCGAAGCACTTTACGACGATAACGACAAATTGAGTGCAAACGCCAAAACAAGGTTTGGGATCGACATACGCACAATTTTGACTTTTGTGCCGAACCAAAAATAAGATAAGACTTACAACTCGACCACAAGTAGACACATATGGACATATAAACAATGTATCAGTCATTCATGTTTGACGACGTGATTCAGAGTATTACGACACTGATGTCAATTTTCCATACTCGAAACGATGACCTAAAAAAGGAGAAAGACCTATTCTAATAGATGTCAATATCTCAACTAAAATTGACTTAGCCCGAACTCAAAGCATCTAGGTTTGTCTACCTGATATGCATTTTCAATGGCAAGCACCCATGGTTATTCTAGGGTCTATTCTCTTTATCTCAAAGATACTTTCTCTTCTTCTTTCTTCCTAGCAAACATATTCCATCTATTCTTGTCATTGACAATCTCACATACAATTTTGTGGTCAAAGCACCATTATTCTACTCAAAACACATTTATATCAAATCATTTCATTTTCAAATCAAAAAGACATTCTAATCCATAACATCATATTGATCATAATCAAATAGATTCCATAATTTCATAAAATTAACCTTCTCTATTTATATCATCAGTTCCTATGATGTTAAAAACATATCCACATAACTGTACTATTTAAGAAAAAGTAAATAGTAATGTCGAATCCAAAAAGGGGATGCAACATATCTTTCCCCTATAGAATCATCGTCCCCGATGATTGAGTTTACCAAGCAAAATTTTAATATAAAACAACTTTTTATAGTTTAACATTAATGTTTTTGAAAAGATAAGGAAATCTTTGGTAGATGTCATTATAGTCTTCCCAAGTGGCGCTATCCTCGCCATATTGGTTCCACTGAATTTTGCATTGCAAAACTTCTCGATTACGTAAATGACGTTTATGCATTTTGAGCACCTTGAGTGGCTCGATCACAACCACTCCTGGTTCTTGTATCTGTAAAGAATTCCATTTGAGAATGTGTTCATTACCTACAAAATATTTCTTTAGGTATGAAACATGAAAGACATTATGCATTTTGGACAAGATTGGAGGTAGAGCAACTTTGTAGGCCACTAGATTGATAATCTCAAGGACTTCAAAAGGTCTGACATATTGAGGAGCTAACTTTGATGATTTACCAAATTTGATTGATCTTTTATGGGGTTTCACTCGCAAAAGAACTTTCTCACCAACAAAGAAATGTCTAGGCACCCATTTGCGATCTGCATAACTTTTCTGCCTGTCGTTGGCTTCTGCCAACCTCTTCCTAATCATTTTCACTTTTTCTTCCATATCCGCAAGCATTTCAGGTCCAATGCTTATCCTATCTTCCAGCTTATCCCAGCTTATAGGAGTTCTGCATTTCCTTCCATACAATGCTTCAAATGGTGCCATCTTAATGGCAGAATGATAGGAATTGTTATAGGCAAATTCAACAAGAGGTAAATATTCCTCCCATCTGTATTGCTGATCCATGCAATACATTCTTAAAAGATCTTCTACGACCTGATTAACCCTTTCTATTTGTCCATCGGTTTCAGGATGATAAGCGGTGCTCACATTGAGTTTAGTCCCTAATGCTGAAAATAAGGTTTGCCAAAACTAAGAGGTTATTCAAGCATCTCTATCGGATATAATCTTTTCAGGTACCCCATGCAATCTGAATATTTCTTGCACAAATTTCTGAGCCAAAATATGAGCTCCATCTGTCAAATTCCCTGGTATAAAATGTGCTACCTTGGTTAGTTTATCTACAACAACCAATATTGCATCATGCCTATTCTTAGACATTAGTAACCCTTAAACAAAATCCATACTAACAACCTGCCATTTCCATTCTGGAATATCATGCGGGTATAACATTCCAGTAGGATGTTGGTGTTCTACCTTCACTCTCTGACACCAAACAACTTGCCACAAACCTTGCAGCGTCGCTTTTCATTCCTTTCCAGAAATATAGCAGTTTGACATCAGCTAAAAGTTTTGTTACTCCTAGGTGTCCGGAATAAGGTGCACAATGAACTTCCTTCCAAACAAGGTTTCTAAGTTCTATAGAATTAGGAACGTAGATTCTTCCCTTAAATTTCATCAATCCATTTGACTCAAAATAGAATTCGTCATATCTTGGATCCTTAGGGTTTAATTACAGAGCTTGTTTCACTTGCTCATAATATTCATCTCCAGATAAACTTTGCAATACTAAATCTTTAAAATTAGCATGAATTGAGATTATAGAAGCTATGTGTCTTCTTCTACTTAAAGCATCAGCTACTCGGTTTTCTTTACCTTTGATATAAGAAATCTCAAAGTCATAATTTGATATTAATTCTAACCATCTCCTTTGTCTTGCATTGAGATGAGGTTGTGTAAATAAGTAATGAAGACTTTCATGATCTTATTTTAGTATAAAAGTCTTTCCCAACAAATAATGTCACCACATCTGAAGGGCGTGAATCACTACTACCAGTTCTAAGTCATGAGGAGCGTAATTTTGCTCATAGTTTTTCAACTTTCTTGATTTATAGGCTATTACATGCCCATCTTGCATAAGCACACCTCCTAACCCTTCTCTCGAGGCATCAGTAATAACCTCAAATTGTCCTTCAGGATCAGGGACTTTCAAGATTGGTGTTGTTAACTTTTCTTTTAACAAATCAAATGCCTTTTGACATTCTTCAGTCCAAACAAACCGTTTTCCTTTTCTCTGCAAGGAAGTAATTGGACTAGCAATACTTGAGAAATTTAAAACAAATTTTCTGTAATATCCAGCCAATCCCATAAAACTTCGTACCTCTGAAATAGTGGAAGGTACAGGCCATTCCATAATAGCCTTAATTTCAGTTGGGTCAACTGATATCCCTTCAGCTGATATTGTATGTTCCAAATACTGCACTTCTTTCTAAAAGAAAGTGCATTTCGAGAGTTTTGCATACAATTTGTGTTCTCTTAATCGTTGCAAAACAATTTGAAGATGTTGTCTATGCTCCTCCTCATTTTTGGAATATATCATAATATCATCTATGAAAACTAGGACAAATTTATCAAGGCAATCTCTGAAAACACTATTCATGAGATTCATGAAAGCGGCTAGTGCATTGGTTAATCCAAATGGCAACACAGTAAACTCATAATGACCCTATCTTGTTCTAAATGCAGTCTTGTGAATATCTTCATCTTTCAACCTCAACTGATGGTATCCAGATCTCAAATCTATCTTAGAAAAGACTGATGCACCACGCATTTGGTCAAATAGATCATCAATACTTGGCAGTGGATACTTATTCTTTATTGTTGCCTTATTTAGCATCCAATAATCTATACACAGTCTAAGGGTTCCGTCCTTCTTCTTGACGAAAATAATTGGAGCTCCCCATAGTGATACACTTGGCCTAATTAGATCTTTAGACAATAGCTCCTGCAATTGAGCCTTCAATTCCATAAGTTCAGCAGTGGTCATACGATATGGAGCTTTAGATACTAGCTCAGATCCTGGTTTAATTTCTATGGAAAAATCAAAGGTTCTTTTTGGAGGCAAACCTGACAGTTCCTCAAGAAATACATCACTAAAATTACAAAGATATGGATATTTTTCCTCAAATGTTTGCTTCTCTAAGGCTTCCTCTACTAGATCCATTTTGAGTGCAAAAAGTTGACATCCCTTACGCCTAGCCCACTTTAATTATTTTGAAGAAATAGATCTAATCCTTATTTCCCTTTGAATACCTTGAAAATTTATTGTATTTCCTTTATCATCTAGACACTCAATAGTTTTATGAAAACAATCTACCTTGGCCCTATGTCTCCATAACCAGTTCATTCCTAAGAGGACATCGTAGGACCCTAAAGGTGCTACGTATAAATTTATCTCAGTGGAGAAGTTTGAAATATCAATCTTAGCTTCGAACAAACATTACTCTACCTGAGCCTTTGAGTGATTTGCATACTCAACTGTCCATGGTTTTGACATAAAACCAACTCTTCTAGGAAATTTACTTAAGACTCTAGATGACACAAAATTTTCTGTTGCACCAGTATCAAACAAAATAGAAACACGAATTCCAAATAATGTATGTTATGCCCTTACTTCTATAGTGTATATGGTTATGAATAGTCGGCTTGTGGCTATCTTAACTCTTAATTATCATTAGTATATTGTTATTTAGTTGGTTAGGTCAGCCTAAGGCTTCTATAGGGCTATCTAGGTCAGCCTAGGTGATATCCTAGGCATGAATAGGTATATATAGGGGTAGTGAGCCTTATTGGATCATCATATTGTGTATTGGTTCTCATTGAAGACTATTGGAGGTATCCCCCTCGAAGTGGATTAGGAGGTTGCCCCCTTGAAGTGGCATATTATTATCAATTATTTATAGAATATTTACTATTATATTTAGATATTGTGCAAGTTATTTCATTACAAGTGGTATCAGAGCATGATCTTGGCACATTGAGGCAAAAAATTTTCTCAACATTGGAGGTGATTTTGGGAAGAGCATAACTTTCAGATTTTAGCAAATTTTTTAAATATTTTTAAAGGGTTTTTGAAGACCATATTAAAGAAGCTACAGTCCATATTTCAGAGGAATTGGAGCCGATTTGAGCAAATTATTGCATAATTACGATTTATGCACAATTTATTTGAGATCTACATATCTCTCACATCCTGCCGAATTGGAGTATAATTTGTATTGGGTTTTTGAAGACATAATAGAGGAGCCTACAGTCCAAATATTGGAGAAATTTAAGCAAAAATAAGTGAGTTATTGCAAAATTAGGGTGTCCAACAAATTCGCTCTCAAGGCAGCAAATTTGCTAATTTTTTGGATTTTTTTCTAGGTAAGTGGTATCCTGGCCCTAGTAAGTTATAGTAAAAATTTCAGAGAATTTACATTTCATTTGTGTGATTTCTTTCAAAAATATTGGTTTCCATCATGACGGGGCCTGCAACAAGAGGCAAAAAGAATATTGTAACACCGGGGAAATCCTCTGATAAGGATGAGAAAATAAGTAAGTTCAAGGAAGAGGTTAAGAGGGATATGTGTGACCTAAGAGGGGATATATCAGACATACGAAGCATGTTAAGTGCCTTTATGAAGGAACCAAGAAAGGAGGTCTCAAGTAACCAAGAAGAAGAAGAAGAAGAAGAAGAAGAACCTAGTCAAGCTATTCAACTAATGCAAGGGTACCATGTACTATTCATCACCTCTTCCTCTATGACACATCAAAAGGTTCAAGTAAAGGAAGAACACATTCATCACTATCAAGAGCTAGATGCAAAGGGAAGACACATCTTGGAGCTGAAGTTAATTTTCCAGACATGCATGAAGAAGCTAAGGACACCAACAGTTCCAAGTTACCTCATTATAAGGAAATATCTTCTAGTTGAAGTTGCCACATGGGATGATGAAGATTATATGAAGAAACTACCACAATTGATCAGCGTTGAGGACAACACTTTTGTAAAGGTGGGGGCATGTTATGCCCTTACTTCTATAGTGTATATTGTTATGAATAGTCAGCTTGTGGCTATCTTAACTCTTAATTATCATTAGTATATTGTTATTTAGTTGGTTAGGTCAGCCTAAGGCTTCTATAGGGCTATCTAGGTCAGCCTAGGTGATATCTTAGGCATAAATAGGTATATATAGGGGTAGTGAGCCTTATTGGATCATCATATTGTGTATTGGTTCTCATTGAAGACTATTGGAGATATCCCCCTCGAAGTGGATTAGGAGGTTGCCCCCTCGAAGTGGCATATTATTATCAAGTATTTATAGAATATTTACTATTATATTCAGATATTGTGCAAGTTGTTTCATTACAATGTACCTGTCATCTCAATGGGAGTAATTTGATACTCAGCTTATCGATTGTCAAGGGTGGCATGAATCCTTTGTTGAAACGCTTCCTACTGTGAAGGAAGTACTGTATTCCTAGGCTGACTGTTCTACTTTTTATTAGGACAATGGTTAGCATAATGATCTCCACCACAAGAAAAACATCCTCCAATTGGTCCTCTCTTCTCGGATGGTCTACTCATAGCATCATCATTCTTCTTAAAGTTGTCATTTTTCTTATAATCTTCATTTCTACGTTCATTACCAAATCCCCCTTTGTTTTTCTGATTTCCTTTATCGAACCTCTTGTTTCCATATCCTTTATCATTCTTCCTTTTATACGTCTGATCATTGAAGTTCTTATCAAATCTCTTACTTTTCTTTTCACGGTAAGAAGAAATGGATTTGATCTTCTGTTCCTGCTTAATTTCTTTCTCATAAACCTGGTCCATTGTGTTTGGACCATGCACCTCCACCTCACCACCAATCTGAGGATTGAGTCCCATAATAAATTTTCTTATCCGAAATCTTTCATCCTTTTGATATTGAGGAACATACTCCAACAATCTAGTAAATTTTTCTGCATATTCAATCACAGACAGATCGCCTTGCCTGAGGTTTTGGAAATCTATTAACTTTTGATCAAAATATAGTTGTGGTAACCACCTCTTTCAGAAAAGTTTGACAAATTCATTCCATGCCACCTTCAAGGGACTTAATTCCAGTTCCATTTTCTTGTTCATCCACCAAGTGGATGCTTCTCCAGATAACTGATATGCTCCCCACACTGCCTTTGTAATCTCAGAGTAATTTTTGATTTCAAAGTATTTCTCCATTTCTATTAACCATGCTTCTGCTGCATCACCGGTTTTTGTTCTGTTAAATTTGGGAGGGATAATCTTTTTCATATCCTTAGATAGTTCCAGTGTAAGTTTGTCTTTTGTCTTCTTCTGGGTTTCACTATCATCTTGGTTTTCACTTGACGTGCCATGATCCTGTTGTTTACTTTTACTTACATTATTAGAATACTCATTTTCACCCTCCATATTCCCAGTTTCATTCACTTTCTTTTCCAATTTGCCCAACCTTTCCTTAGTTTCAATGAGCATATTAAGAATTTTGTCCAATTTATCAGTGGAGTTTTCTTGAGAGTTGTGACCTTCCTGATCTTCCCCCTCATTAAACTCTAATTGATCCATGATTGTTTATTTTCTCACCTACTTAAGCAAGTACTAATCAGTTCTATGATTTCTCATTTTGTCTATTATCAAAGCATAACAATTGCTCATAACCATAATTATTCTCAAACCAAAATTTGTCTTTATTATACTTTGCAAAATTGTATATACATTCTTTAAAGATAGACATATCTCATGTTTCACCCAGTATTTACAAGACGGGTGTATCCTTCAGATTCATTGTCTGACACATATTCACGAGGTGTATAACCCTCAGACTCGCTATCAAATGATAGTACAATGATTTCATCTCTAGGTGGTATACAGGAATCCCTAGTGATCATTGGTACACTAATAGGTACGCTAACAAGTACACTAATAGGGCAGCAATTGACCATGATTCGAGTTATCGTCCTAGCTGTCTCTAGGAGTTCTCTTTTCATTCGTTTAAGTCATGACAGAGCATTGGCAAAAGTTTCCACATCATCTAGCCAAATGTCATTTTCATCATTCGTTTTCTCAATAGTCTTGATCATCACAAATTGTTTCTGCTTAGCTTGCAGATAACATTCCTTACCAGTGAAGGACTTCCTTGAGATTTTCTTGATACATACCATCCTGGCACAGTAAATCAAATCATTAGCTACTTGCATAATGTTGATTCCTAATCAAGTTAGTGGACTCATCTGCCCTAGTGCTGAACCTGGTTAGCTCTAATACCATATGTAACACCTGGTTCTGATTTCACCCTAAAAACTAAGTTTTAACCAAAGGTAATATTTTTTTTCTTCTGAAAGAAGAAAACAGAAAAGTAATTTGTTTTCTAATTACTGTAAATAAGTCATTCATCCATTGACTAACAATAATCATGAAATTATAGCTCATACAAAAGGATATAATCATCTACAACATTAAACAATATGTTGTCAAAAGTTACTTAGAACAATTCCAAAATAGGAGCTTACCAATGTTACTGCATCTCGATTGTCGATCATCCAAATTCAAGTCTTGGCAATCCTCAAGAATAAAGAAGAGAAAGTATCTTCAAGGAGCTTAACCTCCAACCATAGACCATCAGTCTCCCGCACTCCTTCCTAACCGGAAGTGGCCCTACCCTACTCAAGAGGATACACTTAGGATAACCAATGGTGTTTGCCATTTGAGCTCTAGTGTTGCGACCTATGTTACTTGTTATCATGCAATCCCCTAGATACCCTCTAGTCAAGTATGACCACTCCACAAGCTACGCCATCCAATCACAGTGAACAATCAATGCACTTGAGGATCATGCATTACCTTGGCTAAAGGATTTGAATATAATTAGCATTGTATCACGCATGAAATAAGTTCACCCACCCCACTCGACTTGAATTTATCGTAATCCTACAGTTACCTTTTTATAAGTTCTATATAACAACCTCGATAACCTCAAGGTGTTTGAAATTCTTCATGCATTAACGCATGGCATTGAGGTCTACTCTCTCTCTACAAGCTCATGGAAACCTCTCCATCTTCATGATAAAAGAATGATTTCCTAGTATATTGATTATTCAGATAACGCTACGCATTGTTATAACAATCTCTAAGTTAGCCCATTGTTTAAATTATCCACTCACGAGTGGACACTAAACCCAACTTTATTGTTTTCAGAAGGAAAATACTATAAACCTATTTATAGAACATAAATATTCGAAGTCCCTAAGTTTAAAAATTAAACATTCTAAGGAATCTTCTTCGATTGTCGATTCTTTGACATAGCTTCATCGTTGTCTACCTAAGCAATTTATAAACCCTATCTTGTTGTCTCTAGTAGCAAGAAGATTGTTTTCAAGTCTAGGTTAAATACTTGACAAAAGACTCACTACATTGTTCTAAAACTTCATTACGTAAACTTGTATGTCTGCAATGACCAAAAAGGTGAGTCTATCCCATCTCTTGGAAACACAACAGTTGATTACTTTAATAACAAAGAGTTGCCTATAAAGACAAATGACTAAAATTGATATTCTTTGCAACAAGGTTTGTAATTCCTCTATGGTCGACCGACCATTTAAACTCAAAAAAAGAGGACTGTGAAGTCTTGCAAGTTTCAGCTTACACCTCTCAATAAAGATATTCTTCTGTCGTTGGTTGTTACTAACAAATCTTTTACTCTAAACTAGATGACTTTTAAAGCTTGTTAGAATCAAACAATGGTATTCGACTATCCACAAGAGTAATCATTCTACGTCGACAAGGGTTTGCCACCGTGAACTATGTTAATTGTGAGCTTCTTTCGACCAATAACTTAATCTAAATTGCACTCTACACCAAACAAAATCCACCTACAGTTGAATCAACGACTTCACAAAAATCTTGACCTTCGCATGGCAAAGCAATAAGCTATGAGATTCACTACTGTGGTGTAGTGCTGTGCAATGTAAAAGACAAACATTGCACCGTTTGAAGATGTTCAAAACTCATGGCTACGGTTGACAACAATTAACACCTTGCGCCTTTAAGAAAACTAAGTTCTTTTGAAATGCAAGAAAGACATTACTTATAACAACACAACAGAAAACTAAGACTGCATGGCGAAGAGAGAAAGAGAACCTGTCGTTAGTCTCTAGAGTTCACTTACAAACTGGTCCTCAGCACTTGCTATTCTCTCAGCCATTTCCCCTTGAAGCTCCTTGCTCAGACTTGTTTTTTTTGCTTTTCCTCCGTGTTCTGTGTCTACAAAATTGACTCTTACTACTCTAAATCTCCCCCGTTCACTGCAAAGGAAATAACTGTCTCCTCCACTCCCCGACCATGCTTATCGATAATGGTATTTTATGCAGCACACAAAACGTTTTCCCACCTTATGTGACCTCAACCAGAAATTGGTTTGGCCACTCCACACAAAATGTGATCATTCTCCAAGATGGAGCTCCACGTAGGCGAGGTGGCGGTTGGCAGTTTTAACCACTATCTTACTACTCATATCTGCTATGAGTATAAATCAATGCAAAGGTTTAGAATTAAAAACTATACCGACAAACAACAAGAGGTCTAAAGCTTGAAGGCAAAAAATGACTAAACAATTAAAAGACATCATAGAAATAACTTAAATGTGTCCCTCTTCGTGCTTCTACCCGATTACCGACATCACTCAAGAATAAAGGAATTATCTGAAAACGACACTTAAACTATAACTAACAAAATATTACATATTCCAATACCCTTATGATCAAGGGTACTACACACCATGGCCTCTAGATTTTAAAACATTATTTAAACCCTTTAGTACTCGACAATAGCCCTATAAAGAACAATTCAACATCTGTCAAATTTTGCAAGGAGGTGTTTATGACATACGCTCGAAGCGCTTTACGACGATAACGACGAATTGAGCGCAAACGCCAAAACAAGGTTTGGGATCGACTTACGCATAATTTTGACTTTTGCGCCGAACCAAAAACAAGATAAAACTTACAACTCGACCACAAGTATATACATATGAACATATAAACAATGTATCAGTCATTCATGTTTGACGACATGATTCAGAGTATTATGAGACTGATGTCGATTTCCCATACTCTAAACGACGACCTACGAAAGGATAAAGACCTATTCTAACAGACGTCGATATCTCGACTAAAATTGACTTAGCCTAAACTCAAAGCATTTAGGTTTGTTTACCTAATATGCGTTTTCAGTGGCAAGCACCCATGGTTATTCTAGAGTCTATTCTCTCTTTCTCAAAGATACTTTCTCTTCTTCTTTCTTCCTAGCGAACATATTCCATCTATTCTTGTCAGTGACAATCTCACATACAATTTTGTGGTCAAAGCACCATTATTCTACTCAAAACACATTTATATCAAATCATTTCATTTTCAAATCGAAAAGACATTCTAATCCATAACATCATATTGATCATAATCAAATAGATTCCATAATTTCATAAAATTAACCTTCTCTATTCATATCATCAGTTCCTATGATGTTAAAAACATATCCACATAACTGTACTATTTAAGAAAAAGTAAATAGTAATGTTAAATCCAAAAAGGGGATGTAACAAGCTCTGACTTGCATATGTGGCGGATTTTCCCAAATTAGCTACATGGTAAGGGGAATGGTTGGAAATAGGGGAATGTTGGAAACATGGGAATGTTGGAAACATGGGAATGCTTCAAAATAGCGTCTCTTGCATTTTTGAGGTTTTTTGGTCCTCGTGTGTGAGCCTCTTCTCATAATTTTTTCTTATGAATACACCCTTAGGGGTGGTTGGAAAGCATTATTCAACATTTAATTATCCCTTTAATTATTTCATTCAAAACTTAATGCATAGATTGGGAGTGTGCAAGGAAGTTTTGTGCAACTGAGACAATGCATTTGTAGCAAGTTGCATAGCAATTGCAAGTGTAGGATATTGTAAAAGTGTGTCTTTGAAGGCCTTGTGAAAGCAACAAGCTTGTAGTATTGGAAGAGACCATGGCAAGAGAAGGAACAGGGCCTTACTCTTCATAAGTTTCTTCCCACATTTAGTTCTCTAAGGTAACCTCGTGTTTATGATTTGTTCTTGTGATATTTTCATGCATTCAGTAGTCTTTGTTATTTACAACACTTCAACTCATTTCTAAGCACAAATTCACCATTTCCTTAAGCAAATTCATAAGAAGACAATTATACAACCAAGGTTTCATAAGGAACCAATGGGATTCACATTTGTGAATTAGTTCTCAATTTTTTATACTGATTATGGATGAACAAGAGTTGCATTAGTTGAGCAACTCATTTCTAAGCACAAATTCACCATTTCGTTAAGCAAATTCATAAGAAGACAATTATACAACCAAGGTTTCATAAGAAGACAATTATACAACCAAGGTTTCATAAGGAATCAATGGGATTCACGTTTGTGAATTAGTTCTCAAATTTTTATACTAATTATGGATGAAGAAGAGTTGTATTAGTTGAGCATTGAATGGCAAATCAAGCCCTATTTTTTGAAAACTTCAAGGCATAACTCTAAGAGGCAAATGACAGCATCTTTCTAGTACACAATTCCATTTCAAAAGTTTAAATTTTACTAAGAAGCATGGGGAGTTAACCTTCCTTGAATTTGTCTCGCATGTTGTTTTCCTAGAGCAATCAATGGTTGTCTTGTGTAAAACATCACTCTCTACACATGCCTTAGATTGTCAAGGTGTTCCTTACAAGAGGTCTGAAAAAGGGGAGAGGAGTGCTAAATAAATATTTGAGTTTTACTTGTAGCTAGGCCCAAAAGGTCTTAGAAACTAGACAAGTGGATTCTTACTCCCTCATCGAATATCTAAAGAATCAAATATGTGAGGCTTATCAAGCATTATTTTGACTCCAAAACCTTGGCAAGGCATTAGACACTCCAAAACCTTGAGTTTTTAAGGACTTGTTTTCCAAAGAGAGAATGGTACACAGTGGAGACTTTATGCCTTACTTTGTTATATAGATCCTTGGTGTCATGATTATAAAAAAGTATCTCATTACCGAAGTTCTAAGTCTCTTTACAAAAGACTTGAGCTTTGAATTTGAAGCTTGAAAAAGTATCTTCATAAATCATTTACAAAGGTCTCAGAATATAGATTTACCTGTGCCTCATTTCTTTGGAGTGGGGTTTATACAAGATTCACTTTATATTGGTTGATTGTTTGGGAAGATTTAAAAATTGCACATAAAGGGGCTAACATAACCAAGGACTCTTAAAGTAAATTTAATTGAACAAGAGAGTGCAATATAAGTCTTATGCTAGATCTAAATAAACTTATACTCCTAGATTCTACTATCCTCTTTGTATATTATTGTAAACTACTTTCAAGCAACCATGCATGTATACGTTGAACTACTATCCTATTATTGCTCTTATAATTCAAAATATCTCTACCATTAAGAAATTTTTTAATCTTCTATCGATATCCTTTATCTTCTATGAAAATTACAAGAGCATTAATTTTTTTTAATAAAATTTTGTTTTTTGATCCATGCAACTATTGATAAATAATTAATGTTGTATGTACTCCATACATCATACTATATTATACATTATCAAGCAACTAATTGTTTTTGGCAATTATAGCATGGTCTTAGGAATGGCGGAAGTCAACAAACAACATGGTATTATCTAACAGAAATCAACAAACATTGCACTCCAAAATATTGCTAATAATTGATATTAGTGTCAAGAAGTCAGAAGATTTATTTATGCGAAATCTCTTCTTGCCTTTGTTACTGCACCAATAACATTTGCGTTAACAAGCTTTTGAAGGTTTAGGTATTTACAATTTAATTTTATAAATGCAATTTAATTTTACAATTTTTTAAGCAACACATGTGATATATTTAAAAATGTATTTTAATTTTACAATTTTTAAGGATAATCATGTTACATTGGATGGGTATTTTTTAATATTTTTAAAACTTGGTTACTTATTTTTATTTTCTATGCAATTAAAATGACTTCTTAAAAAGTGGAACACAACTTTGTGCTTTTACATGATGTCCATGCAATTGTTGCATAAGTCACAATTGCATACATAAGCTTTTGAAGGTTTAGGCATTTGTTACAAGAGAAGATTGTCCATGCAACTTTGATTTTGTAACTCCAACACATGATTGTGGACTATTATTTGCAAGCTATGAGTTCAAGTAAGCGAATTTTGAGACAACCTCAAGAGCTCACCCTCTTCTTGGGACCAAAAGTAACATGGGGAGAGCACATTAATCGGAACAATATTTGATGCAAAATTTTTGTTCTAGGCCTCCTAGGAACTTGGTGGTCACTTTGTCATTTTCATTAGTGATTTGGGCCAACAGCCCCCTATAAAAGACATTCATATGTCTATTGGGGCATCTTATGGGACAACACTTTGGCACAACTTCCATATAATTGTTACATTTTAAACACAACATGACTGTTACATTGAATGATATCTTTCATCTACAAGGTGGTGAATCATCCCAACTTGAATTTCATAACCTTCTTGTTAATATAAAAAATGTAGAGCTAAATTTTTTTGATTGGAAGCTACTTATGTCACACACTAATTCTTTTCTTAGTAATGTAGAGTAGGCTACGATCCACTGCTTTATACATTTGTTTTCAACAACATATGCTAAAGTCCTTGGGGATACCAGTTGCACAATGTAATGCATAACAAACGAGGAGGAAACCTGTATCAAGTCTAGAGGATGAGTCATTGCCTCACATAGTGCTCTTGTGCATTGGCCAATAGGTTATGATCACTACAAATTCATGGGTTCCTGAAGGGCTTGTTAATAGAGCACTAGGGAAAGTATTTGCTATTGTCCACAAAAGGGATAGCAACCCATTAGATTTGCCAATCTTTGTTGTACTCAAGTTTGAAAATTATGAGGGCTCATCTTGGGATCTACATGATCCACACCTTGTGATCAGTTTTGGTTAGTTGTGGTGATCATTGCCAATTCTCGCTCAAAATAACATGTGCTTTAACAATCCATAAGTTCCAAGGACTCACACTTGAAAGAGTGGGAATAGATATTAGAGACATTGATTGTCAAGGTCTGATGTTTACTTCAATCTCATGGGTTTGACACTTGGCGGATCTATGCATTTCCCCTACCTCTGGCTACTAACGGGATGCCTGCATACACGACAATGCATATGTCCCCTTTAGGAAGAGGGAGGAGGATCATCCACAGATGTTGACAATCTCTTATTACTAGACATTTCAATCAACAATCTACTCCAACCCCTTACTCACTACACTCTATGCACTACTTCCCATTTTCAAATTATAACAAAGTTTGTATTTCTTTAAAATTTCATGTAATTACATAGTGCACTCATTGCAACCCTTATGGGCCTCTCCATATGTGCCATGACAAGCACTGATAAATTAAGTTGCCTAGTTGGATCATATGTGATACGGTGGTAGTCTTTACGTGTGTCTTAAATGGCTGTCGCCTTCGACACCAACGAAGGAAAAACTCAATGCTTTCCCTTCCTAGAGTTGTTGGTTAAAGTTGTTGGGCAAATAACTAACCGCTCTGGGAGTAGATGTGTTCTTAATAATCTTGATTTTGTGGCCGAATATTATTTTTTAAAAGAGAAATTATATAAAACTCTCTTCTCTCTGATTCGCCTACTCGCTTTTCTTCCGACAAAATTTATTTCAAAATCCAAGCCAAAAAAATAAACATCAACAGCAGATTACTTGATATAATCTATGCCGACAAATTTATTAATCAGAGGTTTAAAGCCCACATTTGTTG
This sequence comes from Cunninghamia lanceolata, assembly GCA_027924645.1. Taxonomy (NCBI): domain Eukaryota; kingdom Viridiplantae; phylum Streptophyta; class Pinopsida; order Cupressales; family Cupressaceae; genus Cunninghamia; species Cunninghamia lanceolata. The sequence continues at coordinate 5,982,020 of BSBN01000719.1, read as the reverse complement.
GTCGCCTGCATAAACAGGGACATCGTGCGGCAGAGTAGAGTCCCATTAATTTGGAGAAAGAGCTGAGCGTTCGATCTGGAGATGGAGGATATGCATGATTTGCCCCGTCGGAGTTTGATAATATCAGAGCGACTTGTTTGGTAGCGATTCAATTTAATGTATTATAACGAGATTGACGAACAATCCGAGGTTCAGGGCAGGACCGGCTCTATCGGTCGAGAGTAGGTTACCAGGTTGTCTTCCTCTGAAGTTCAGACATCTATGACACGTCTTCACTGTAATGTTTAGCTGCGCCAACCTACTGGAACTGCAGCGAAAACGTGGCGAGCTAGGGTTTTGAAGCTGTGCAGCAAAGGACGAGTAATTTAAGTCGGCTTTTGTAGTTATTTATGGTGCCAGATCTTACTTCGTCTCCTCGCGGCCTTCAAATCGACGCGCAAATCTTTGAATTTGAGCCTGAAATGTGAAAATGCTGAGTATTTTTACTTAAGATTCGAATTCCTTGAAAATAAGCGGAAATATTTGAATTCAAAGGCTTGCAGCTGCGAATTTGAGGGTTGGACAGTGAGAAACTGAGGTTTGATTCGGTTTTTTTTCTCTTCAAATGTCATTGTAACCCTGAAAACAAGCAAACAAGCGATCTTTTAAATGCTTTGCAAAGATGCTGAGATATTTGAGTTTGAAAGCTTAAATGTTGTATAATTGAGACTCTGAGAAGAAAAAACGACCTCTGGTTACTTTGCCTTTGCGATCCTCAAAGCAAGCAAGATTCAAATTCTTTGAAAGTAGGTCGACATTTTTGAATTCAGAGACTTAAGTTTACAGAATTAAGAAACAGAGAGGAAAGGCGAGTTCCGGTTTGGTTATTTATCGTGAAATTTGAATTATTTGCCTTTGCAACTTTCAAACTTAAAAAATGGCGCAGGCAATTCGGGGTTTGGTTTCTGTTCCTTTCAGTCCACAGAGGTTATCATCAGCAGCCTTCCAATCGAAGTTCAGGCCGAGTACACCGTTTCTTTTGGGGTCGAAGCAAAGACGGCAGTTGAACAGGGTTTCCATTGTGTCTGAGATGGATAATTCTCCAGTAATAGTCAATCCCTCCGAATTTGCTGCAAGTGTCGGAGAGTCTGTAGCATACAATGGAGTTTCCGCCTCTGTTCAGGTTTCGAGTGCGGAGTCTAGTTTGATTGAGGTGGATACAGTAAGCGAAGCCGAAATGAAGGAAAATGGGTTCCGTAGCACCAGGAGAACTAAGCTTGTGTGTACTATTGGCCCTGCTTGTTGCGAATTTGAGCAACTCGAAGCCCTTGCTATGGGTGGGATGAATGTTTGCAGGCTTAATATGTGCCATGGTACCAGGGATTGGCATCGCAATGTGATTAGGAATGTGAGGAAAATGAATGAGGAGAAGGGCTATGCAGTGGCCATTTTGATGGATACTGAGGGGAGTGAGATTCATATGGGCGATCTTGGAGGTGCTGCTTCAGTTAAAGCCGAGGTTCTTATTCAGCCCCTTGCTATACTTTGCGCTTTTCCTTTTCCTCTTTTGTTTCTTATGGAGAACTAAATGCATTTTAAGTCCATAATCACCAGGAAACTTGACTAACCATCCTTAGATTTGTGAGCATATGCATCAGACATGCAATCGAATTTGTCTTTTTACATTCATTTTCTCAAGATGTCGATCCAGCTGTTGTTTCTGCTTGTATCAAATGTGAAACCATTATGCCATCTATTCTTTTTGCATAGGATTTGGTTCTATTCTCTTCCTGCTCTTGGACTTTAGCCCAAAGTAGCCCATCCTTAGACAGTTTGTGCAACCTTAAAGAAGTGGGCGTCATGTAATGATTAATAGATGTCATCTGCGAGCGATGATATCAGATCTTGATTAGTGGACGTCATCTGTGAGCTATGATATCCAGATCTTGTGGACTCATGCTGTTATTTCCAATCACCAGGAAAAAGACACTCTTTAGAGAGAGAGAGAGAGAGAGAGAGAGACCCACACCGACATAATATGATTTTGGATTGACAATATTATATGCATGCTTTTATGCCGTGGCTGTTATAGATCCTAAAGGAAATTCAGGAGTCTTCCACAGACAAAGTCAACTGCATTTCAGCCAGAATCCCTTATGTTCTTACAAGTGGATTGCCACTGGTGCAGACTACTTACTACATACATAATTGCCAAAAAGGGCATTTCTTGTTACAGAATAACCGAGATGATACAAATTCTGCTATGGCTTGGACACATCTCTCTTTTAGCTGAGCAACTGCTCTGTCTGTATCCTTTAATATTTGAGTTTGATTACCCCAACATTCTCTTGTATAAATTGTTTTATTTTAGCCTTCAGGTTTAGAATTGGGTTTTTGACATTTTGGAAGATTGCCGATGGGTAAGTTGCATGCTTGCCTTAGCAAACCAGGCATGATTTAGGCCATTGATTCTTGAAAGATAACCCCTTCTTTCTTTGGTCTATATAACTTTTGACTCGTAATGGTTGTTTCCATTACTTTGATTATAAATCTATGAGTTCAAGAGTGCCAACTTGTTTCAATTTGACAAAACAAGGATTCTTTGGTGCACGTGTGAATAAATGTTTAAGCATGAAATAGTTCCACCATTGTTAGGCTCCTAATACTCTATCTTTCTAAATGTAATAAGATTAAGAACTTGTGGCATGTTTAACCTTAATATTTTCATTTATGAGTTTTAGTTATATGCTTAGACCCACTTAATTAGGATGAAGGGGTGTGCCCCTACATAGTTATGCCTAAAAATAAGGAAGAGAAAGCTCTCCCAAACCATCATAACTTGGAATAGTGAATTCATATTATTATTTTCTTTCTTGGGTCTATAATTTTTGACTATTAATGGTGGTTTCCACAATTGTGATTATAAATCTACGAGTTCAAGAGTGCCAACTTGTTTCAATTTGACAAAACAAGGATTCTTTGGTGCATGTGTGTAAATATTTAAGTATTAAATAGTTCCACCATTGTTAGGCGCCTAATATTCTATGTTTCTAAATGTAATAAGATTAAGAACTTGTGGCGTGCTTAACCTTAATTTCTTCATTTATGAGTTTTAGTTATTTCCTTAGACCCACTTAATTAGGATGAAGGGGTGTGCCCCTACATAGTTATGCCTATAAATAAGGAAGAGAATTCTCTCCCAAACCATCATAATTTGGAATATTGAATTCATATTATTATTTTCCGATTATTGGAGGTCACCCTCTCGAAGTGGTCTTGCTATTTTATTGATTTTGCATTTATTTCCAAGAAATATCATAACAAGTGGTATCAAAGCTATGATTTGGGCCAATAATTTTGTAATTGTCATAACTTACAAACCATTGCGAATTTGGACTTGATTTTTTTTGGGTTTTAAGGTATGTAATCAAGGAATCTTTAGGTAAAAAATTAGCTTTTTGTGATCATTTTTCTGAGACTTATTTTATTATTTTTCATTAATTCACTCAGGTTGAAATTTTCAAAATTTTAATTTTTTTTTGTACTTTTTTGGAAAGCTCATAAAAAATAAGATAGGGTCAGTTCTTTATAATTTCTGATTAGAGAAAAATTAATTCTGTAATTTCGTGGTCAAAGTTAGGTCAAAATATTTTATAATTCTAGTCTATAGGCCATAATTTTGGGATTTTTTTAAAACATTTTATAGAAAAGTAATAAAAAAAGGTAGGATTAGTTCTTTATAATTTTTGATTAGATAAAAAATTGTATCCATAATTTAATGGTCAAAGTTTGGTCGAAAGATGAACATCAAAATCTGTTATAGATCATGTTTTAAATTTTATGGTTACAACTCGCATCAGACATTTTCCTCCCTTACCTAATAGAAAACCTAGAGTTCAAAAAACAAACACATCAAAAGCCATGCCATCTTTATGATTAGAGGACTTGTCTATAAATATTGTGTCATGCTCGTATCAAGCCCACCTGTATGTCACCCATACAAGTGGGCAAAATGGTGGAATACAATTATATATATATATATTTTCTAGAGAATTGAATGAAAGGTGAAAACAAAATTTCAAGTTTACCTAAAGTTTGCCTTCGAAGTAAACCTGAGAGCTACGTTACAAGTTTTCCTAGGGTTTACTCCTGAAGCAAAGTTCACAAAAAGGCTGAAGATGATTGTTCTTTGTTTTGCAAGTGTCAAATCAACCCAACGTCCAGTTTAAACCATAAGGAAGATTTCAGAAAGGATGGGCCTCGCATCCTCCCCCTCTTAGTATTAGGCTTCCCCCTGGAAGCCCTCAAAGAGGAGTTAGCTACTTGTTACAAAGACAACTTCCATCTACATACCCTTTGTACGACTACTAGTTTACTAATCAAATTCCCCAGAGTTCCCAAAGTGTTGGAAACCTGGCTCTGATACCAAATGTCATGCCCGTATCAGGCACACCTGTATGTCACCCATACAAGTGGGCAAAATGGTGGAATACAATTATATATATATATTCTAGAGAATTGAATGAAAGGTGAAAACAAAATTTCAAGTTTACCTAAAGTTTGCCTTCAAAGTAAACCTGAGAGCTACGTTACAAGTTTACCTAGGGTTTACTCCTGAAGCAGAGTTCACAAAAAGGTTGAAGATGATTGTTCTCTGTTTTGCAAGTGTCGAATCAACCCAACGTCCAGTTTAAACCATAAGGAAGATTTCAGAAAGGGATGGGCCTCACAGTTTGGCTGGCTTACAAATGCATTGGAACCTTTACCTTTTTGCCCATGTCTCTGCTAATCCATGACAACGCCCTCTCTCATGACACTCTTCCTCCAATCAGGGACGTTTACCTTACAAAACTCAACAAATGGTAAGTCAGTCACCATTAATACATTAAACAAATATAATGGAAATCATATATCTAACTATAATGCAATAACAATAATAAATACTCTAATTTAAACATGTGCAGAATTCAGAAATCTAACTAGTCAGCTTATCACATTGTCAATTCAATAAAACACATAATTATCCTAATTAAAACATTTAAATCCTAATGATATTAATCAAGTTTTATCAGGGTTCTAGAAGATGTAGAAAGGGAGGATACACAAAAGTTGCAATCCTTCTTTGAGGTATCTAAGACTCCTTAGACATTATTTAGTTTGCCATTGAAGCTAAAAAATAAAAACATTCACTAGTTGCTACAAACATGAGGATTTTCTTATTACAGGTTGCACAAAGTGCATAAGTAGAGGATACACAGAAGTTGCCATCCCATTTAGAATTATTTAATATTTAGTATTTATGGAAATTAAAAAAAAAGGCACAGCTTCATGCATGATTTGAATTAAACTTTGAAGTAGAAACTTGAAAATGGGAAGATAAATGATCAATGGGAATGGGCATTGGTGTTTGTCCTCTCCCTTTTCTCTTTTCCCCTTTTATCTTCTTCTCATTTGGTGATTGGAAAAGAGCATGGGCTAGGGGTTTATAAAGGTTTTTCTAGGGTAGGGTGGCCTTGGTTGGCCTCCTTTTTAGGTTTAGGGTAGGACCTTTTCCTTTGTGATTTATAAAAAAATAAACTGCTTTTTTTTGGGACATCATGAACAAGTCGATGTCCTTGGGATGGTCAAGGGATGCCCAAACATCCCCCTAGCCATCCCAGGGATAGTAGAGCATCCTCAGATGTCCCCAAGGATGGCCCCCTGTTGGGGCTTGGGCACTAGGGATGGTGGGGGAATGTTTCATTTCCGTCCCACAGTCCCTGTTCCAGAGGACGTGTATGTGTACGTTGGTTAATTGCTTGTTCACCTGGATTTGTTTAATTTTCTCTGTTGCAAGCAACACCATTCTTATCTCAATGTTGGCAACTTTGTTTTGACAATCAAGAGGACTATTGTTATGTTTGGTTGATTGACTTACAATTTTGTTACTTATAAATGCCTTCAGAATGAATGAAAAGACTTATATAAATATCTCTGTAAGTGTTAAATAAGAATGTGTTTTGTATAAAGAATACATTCAATTGCAATATGCCATAAAATGCATTTATCGATTTATGATTGATATCTTCCATCTTTTAATACTTTTGCATGTCTATGTTTCCTTACAAGGTTAAACATCATCTTATCTTAGAATATTCTTCCTTATAAAATTATACATCATGATTTCTTAGATTATTCTTCATCTGTTGGTGCTTCCAAGAGCTTTAGATCAAGATTACTCATGCTCATTTCAATTATGTAGGATGGAGAGGTCTGGACATTCACTGTGCGTCCTTTTAATTGGCCTATGCCAGCCCACACTATTCAAGTTAATTATGATGGCTTTGCAGAGGGTAAGTATGCAAATGCTTTCTTTAGGTTTAATCTTACAATGTATTCTTTTTATTGAACTTTTCTCCAAGTTGGTTGTTTATTCCAACTCCAGCAAGTATGTGACATTTATACAGATTTAAAAAAAAACAAAAACTTATGAAGGTATGTGATATTATCATATTTGGCATTTTGAACGATACAACCAAATACTTTTCTTGTTATTAAGGGCAAGTTTAATTAATGGTTTCTATCTCTGTTTAGTGATCTTCAATTGATTGCATTCCATATAAAGCTAATATATGAGCATGTGGTGGGTATCTGATATGGCTATGCATAAATTTTAAACATGGAGTTCATTTGGGCATTGAGAAATCTAGTTTGCTTTCTGGTTGCTTTGACAGATGTTGAAGTTGGGGATGAACTGCTTGTGGATGGTGGCATGGTGAGGTTTGAGGTGATTGAAAAATTTGGACCAGATGTGAAATGCTGCTGTACTGATCCTGGGTTGCTGTTGCCACGTGCCAATCTAACATTTAGAAGGCAGGGCAGACTGGTGCGCGAGAGGAATGCCATGCTGCCCACAATATCTTCCAAGGTTTGGTTTCTCTTGTTCTCAAGTTAGAAACTTATGGATTAATTCAGAAAAATGTGAAGCATTTGCAGATGAAGTTCTGATGCAAAATTGTCTTCTCCAGGATTGGCTTGATATAGATTTTGCAATTTCTGAAGGTGTGGATTTTATTGCGATATCTTTTGTCAAATCAGCCGAAGTGATCCAACATTTGAAAAGCTATATTGCAGCTCGATCTCGTGATGGGTTAGTTATTTCTCTCTTGGGAAGTATGTATTTATGGCAGATATAAATGAATAATTTGATTCAATGCTCATATGATTTTAAATTTAGCTGTTGTATTCTCAGAGAAATTATTATGTTCAGGTTGTAGTTTTAGATTGCACTTTATAAAAACTGTTTCTGAAAGGATATTTTCTATGTTCTATGGTGTTTCGGGGATGGGGACAGCAGGGGACTGCTGGATGTGTTTTGGGGACGGAAGTGCAGGGGCCATTTTTTGGGGGATATATATATATAAAGTTTTGACATTCATATAATGTATTCAAACATTGCAACTATGAATTCCCTGCTTTGTGTAGTGGATCCATCAAGTAGGATAAACCATAGTTGCAAGACACGCCAAAAACTCGGCGAGTCTTGAAAAATTCACGGGTTTTTTTTGATGGTGGGTTTTTTCGGTATTTACTCGCCAGGTTTTTTTTTCTAGGGTTTTTCTAGTTTTTTTTTGATGGCGGGGTTTTCCAGACGCTTGGTCAGTATATTTCAAAATATATTTTTGAATTTCTTATACTTCAAATATTTTGAAATATACTGTCAGGATGTTTGAGATAGGTTCCAGATCCATGGGATTTAACATGCCGATTCTAGATTTTGGAGGATCCATCAGATTTCAGACTTAACCAATTTTTCAGGGTTTCAGACTTAGCCAAATTCAGGGTTTTAGGGTTTCAGACTTAGAATCAGCTATTAGGATTCCGCATGAGGATGTGATTTTGTACTCAATTTGCATTCAAATCAATCAAATTTAATAGAAAACACTTTTGTACTCATTTATGGACTCATTGTATACATCTTGTCATTGAATTTTGCAAAAAAAAGCGTTTTTAATGAAATTTAATTATTTAAGCAATTTTTCAAGTTTGTGAGTTTTTGCCGAGATTTGGGCGAGTCGAGTTTTTCAGGCTTGGCGAGTTTTTCAATTTGGCAAGTCTTGCAACTATGGGATAAACAACTAAAACTTGTTCTTTGTCTAGTATCAAGACTCATCTCTACCAAAAGTTGAAGACATAAGTTATACAACTGAGAGCTATTAAGTGGATGCATTAAGATAGGTAAGCTCTGAACCAAAATGTATCATAATCCATCATTAACATTGAACCCTATTGTGCCATTGCCTAATGCATTATATGTTATCTAAATGACATTGTGGGAGACACCTACTAGGCTACTACAGCCACCTATGTTGTAACAACCATAAAGTCTGAAGTAGGTTCCTCTCATCATTGCTCAAACTTACAGTAATCTGTTCAACACCATCTGACCTCTACTATGCTCTCAGCCATACTATCAATACTTGTGAAACAGCATGATCTATAAAACCATTGTACTTTTCATGCAACATGTGAGTGTCTGTCTATAAAAATGATTTTTTTGAGTTAGCCATCCCGGGGATGGCTAGATGTCCAGGAGAATGTCGCACCTCTATGGAGGGTGCCCTGGGAACATTCCTAGGAATCCTCAGAGATGGGATGTCCTACCGTGCTGGGGATGGCTATAGGGATGGGGGTTTCGGGCAGGGGGTGGGTCGAGGGGCACACGTCCCTATGTAACCTTGGATATTTTAGAAGTATGATATTTGTGAACTACGTTGGAAGGGCACCTTAAGGAAAATTGAGGTAGCTAATAGAATATGTTCTACATAAAACCACCATTATGAAAAGTTAATGTGATTTGAACAGAAAATACTTCATGTAAAGGTAGACCATGATAGTAGAAGCAGATTGTGAAATATTAGTGAAAAGCCATTTAGAGGTTGGTTCTATTCATTTGACTATAGTGAAAGAGGACTTCTGGAAAATTAATTCTACAAGATTGTGCTACACAGATTATGCAATATTAGTGAAATTTGAAAAGCCATTTAGAGTTTGGCTCTATTCATTTGTCTAAGTGAAAGAGGACTTCTGGAAAATTAATTCTACAAGATTTTGCTAGAAGTCTTGTCTCTACCTTCCAATTTCGTAGATGTAAAGAATTCAGAGAGTGAATATATTTGTTTGCTTCTTAATGATAAGGAAACTTGTGTACCTTATCTTTAACTGAATCTAATTTAGTTGTTTTATTAATTCTTAAAATTAGTATAGGACAACAAGATCGCATTGCCCTTTGATGACATCTTTCCTTGAAATGTTTATTAACTTTACATTTTGCATTTAGGTGAGATGTTCAACCCTTTTAGAGGGCTATACATTAGTTGAACAAAAAATGATTGTTATATTTAAGTAGAAGAATATTATGTGCATTCTATTTTACAATTGTGTGTGTGTGTTCAATAGAACAGATTTGCATTACTGTAACTCCAAAATTCTACAAAAGAAGGGCTGAAGGGGTTTAAAAGCTAGCATAACTGTAGTTCAAATTAATGATGGCACCATTTGGCTGCAATCTTTTATTCTTCTACATACAGTCATGTGTGTGTGTGCATGCATGTTTGCATATATACACTTTCAGAAGTTTAGAACACAACTTTATTGGTTCAAGCAGTAGGTTTTTAAAGCACCCACAGGAAGCTGGTTTGGGGAGGATAAATAAAAAGTAGTTTTAACCTAGAATCAATTGATATCTTTTGGCAACATCTTCTAGTGGATTTCTAATGCTTTTGGAAAAACAGTGTAGTGAATTTTTAGCATCTAAAAGTTATTCTGAAAGCATTAAAAGTCGATTTGGATGAGATTTGCTGTCGTTGAAGTCTTGTCAAACTCGCATAAGTCCTAGAAAATCAAGCTTTGAGTCTGGGTAGCCAGGCAGACTCGACTTGGTTTCCCATATGACTTGGACAGCCTTGTGACACTACTTGGAGAGTCTGAGCCAAGTTCTCTTTCTATGCTTTAATCTTTTATTCCTCTACTGACTTTCCCTTTTTGCCTACATGTATTCCTCTAGTCTGAGCCTTGTTTGATATTTTTTTTATTGATGGCACTGAGGGTACTGATACATGGACTGCCATATGGTTGGTCTAATTAATTTCTAGTAGTTGGAAAATTTGTTTTTTCTCCAGCTGTCAAAGAGAATCTTCCCAGCGTTGAAGTCTTCACTCTTCAGCACAAATGCCCTTTCATCCTGTGGGTGCCTGAGGCCCTCTCGTCAATTGAGAGCATAAATACCCTAAAAATGTCCTGTTACTAGTCCTTTTTACCTGCCTTATCTTGATGTTCCTGCTTTCCTCATTCTGATTCATTTTGCTTTCTCCTTATCAGATCACTTGATAATTATTAAAATTTTACCTCTACAGGAGACACATGTTTTGGTAGGGAAGGCATTCCATGCATAATCCACTGAGCTATGGATTAGCATAAAAATACCGTACATTTCTTAACGCATTTCAATGAGGAATATCATCATTGCCTTTTAGCACATATAAATTTATAATCTGTCCCTTAATTGCAATGTATTTTTTTGTAAACCATGTGTCTTTACTTTTGGGATAGTTGCAAAGTAAATCTTGGGCATATCATATAATAGTTAAAGCACTTCTTGGTATTCTAGGATAACCTTTTGATCTTGGAGTTGTAACCACTGACTGCATTTGTGGGTACGAATCACATTTTGTGAAATATCCCTGATATTATTTCAACCCTAATTGGTTATTTACCGATTTTAGCTCCAACAACACTCACTCCTAGGGTATATAGATGCATTAGGGTTAACATCAAATATTTGCACAATTAAATGACTGTAATGAAGTACATCAGATCTGAACAGCATACAACCCACTCTTGCACAATTACTGATCAATTCAGATAGTCACCACTGATTTAAATATATAAGAGCAATTACGGAGATAGTCTGAGTACATAGCAATGTCAAATAACAATAAATGAACTCTACCTGGAGATCTGGGCATTAGTTGCAGACCGAGACCCAATCCTGAATAGCCGTAGACCCTGGAGAAATACAATCAGATTTATGGCGCTTGTGGCAATGCCCTGTGTAGATTGACTGAGTATTGACGCCCAGATTTGCTATGCAAATGGGGCGTTGGAGGATGTTTAGATAGCGCTAGTGGAAATGTAGAGGAGTTTCTGGAAATTGCACCTCCAAACTGGAACTCTGCCACACCTAGAACACTATCCTGTAGGCCGAAGATGCTGATGCCTCTTGAAATTCCCACTCCGATCTGTAGAAGATATTATTAATGCTTGACCACGACTAACAAGGAGTGGCGCTAATGTTTATGGCAGGTCGCAGCTTCTGTTCTAGCCTTTCGCCTTAACTAGAAACTCGCTGAAGTTGATGGAGGCAGACTGTAGGCTTGATATGGTGATAAAATTCTGTCCTGCTGATCTGTCCACAATAACCTTGGTCATGTCGTGAGGTTCTTTCGTAGCGACCTTGGAGGTATGAACTTGCAACTCTCCCAACATAGTGAAATGAAGACCTGAAAAGCATAACACTTCGATTAGGCCAAAACGCAAATCCCTGAAAGTAGAATTTGCTCAGAGAAATGAGGTAGGGTTTTTGTCTCACCTTGTCTTGCCTTCTTGTGGTTTTCGTCCCAGATGGCTCGCATAAATTGAAATCAGCAAACTTCGAAATTCAAAACTGGATGATCTAAGAGCTCTCCAGTGCATGGTTAAATACTTGTTTGCTTGAGGTCTCATAGGACCCAAAATTGGTGCTGACTTGTTAAATTTGATTTTTTTTTCTTTAATGTTATTATTTTTATTAATATATGTATCTTCTTATTTATTAATATTTTATATATTATATATGTATAGTGTTAAAAAACCATTGTTATTATTATAATAATAATATTAATTATTAAGGGCGAAGGGGACATGATAGTCCTCCCTCCCCAAATATTGCTTGTCCTAAAGCCGTTTCAGATTTGGATGATAAAAAATTTGTGCTCCTTCCCATGTAGCATCCTCGAAAGGCAAATTTTTCCATTGCACCAAATATTTCAGAATGACCTTCCTCCTTAGTTTCTTCTCTCTCATGTTGATGATTGCTTCGAGCTCCAAAATCAATTTCCCTTCATCATCAAGTGGTGGCAACTCCAAGGAAGGAGTGACATGCTGCCCAAGTACCTTCTTAAGACAAGATACATGAAAAACATTGTGAATTCTGCTGTCCTCGGGTAGCTCCAGCTCATATGCAACCTCACCTATATTCCGTATGATCTTATAAGGCCCATAAAATTGGGGTTTAAGCTTCTTTGCACCACTCTCTTTGAGGGAAGATTGCCTAGAGGGATGCAACTTCAAAAATACCAAGTCTCCGACCTTAAAACGTCTCTCCAATTGGTGTTGATCAGCATACTTCTTTTGCTGATTTTGGGCTTGCTGCAAATTTTCCTTGAGTGCATTCAAAATATCTATGCTTTGCTAAACTAAATCTCTAGCTCTAGGGACTCTGTGGTTTGAAAGAATCAAATCCACAAAAGACAAGGCATCATATTTGAAGATGAGGAAAACTAGAAAGATAGAAAAACATGAAAGAAACGCAAAAGAGAGTGATTTATACCTTCACAAGCTTCCAAATCTTCTTCACTCCTTGATAAGGTGGAGGAGCTTGCACCCAAAGAGCTCCTAGCTTTACCCAAGTATATGATTTGTGTATGTGGATTGCTCTTGTTTGGTCAACACAATATGGATAAAGGATTTTGTAAGGGATTGGATATAGATTAAGATTGAGAGATGATTTGGCTATGAGATGAGGGATGATTTTGGCATGGTAAGGGTATGATGAGAGGAGATGAGAGAAATTTGGGTGATACTATGAAGAAGTTGTTCAAATGGCTTGGGTGAGGGCTCTATTTATAGGCCAATTGAGGGGGATTTGAATCCAATGGCTAGGATTCAAAGTAGAGATCAATGGTTGAGATGGGAGGATGAGATCAAGGGTTGTGATCTCATCAACAAAGATGAAGGGTTGAGATTAAATGTGAATTTTAACTTCACATTGGGAAGGATAAATGAATTAAAAATTCATTTCCATGGGATAGTGTGAGGGTGATGTGGACTTGTCAATGAGTTAAAAATTCATTTTTGTGGGGGAGTGTTGGAATAAAAAATTAAGTTTTATTGAGGAGTGTAAGGACATGTGACACATGCACATTTTTGGGGCCTCACATTTGTAAGCTAATTTCATGGAGAATGTTTTAACATGAAAATAGAAAGATGAGTTGGAAGGGTCATGTGATCTTTTGAAAAAAAAATCATTTTTATTCAAAGTGTGTGGGAGGATGGGTTAAGCAAGGTTTGACCATATTAATTAAGTGTTTAACTTAATCAATATGGCTTTAGAAAATTAGTTAGTGGGCTAATGGAGGATTAAAATTAATTAAATAATGATTTATTTAATTAATTTAGGTCTAGGGTCATGTAGACTAGGGTAACTAATTAAATAATTGCTATTTAATCAATTAGGCTAGGTTTAGGTTGATTAGTAGGGTAGATTAATCAAACAAGTATGATTTATCTAATTAATTAGGATTAGGAGATGGAGAAATTAACTAAATAAATATTGAGAATATTTATTTAATCAATGAGGATATAGTTATAAGGTATAGTAATAAACTAAATGAATTAATTGATCACAAATGATGGATAAATGGCTAAGGGTAGATGATTAGGGATAAATTAATTAGGAGGGATAATTGGTAGTGTAGAGATACGAGAAATTGGCTTGTGGAGCAAGTCAATTTTAGGTGTCTACAATATCCATATAGTGCTTTGAAAGGATACCTATAGACATGTGATGAGTCGAATTGTAGCAATATTCCCCAAGATGTAGCCATTTAATCCATGTTGTTTGTTGCCATGTAACATAATTCTTCAAATACCCTTCGATCCACTTGTTCATAATCTTAGTTTATCCATCTGATTGAGGGTGATAATTAGTGCTGGGAGTCAACTTTGTGCCTGCCAATCAGAAGAGTTCTTGCCAAAACAAACTAATGAACCTGTTGTCCCTGTCACTCACAATGTTCCTAGACAATCCATGTGGTCTAAACACCTCTCTAAAGAATAATTCAACCACTTATGGAGCCCTATATTTTGAAGATATAGCATAAAAATGAGCATATTTAGTAAAGTCTATCCACAACCACATAAATACAATCCTTACCTTGCACTCGCGGAAAACCTGTGATGAAATCCATAGAAATGTTATCCATTTTTGATTTGGAACGGGTAGGGATTGCAACAAACTAGTTGGAAATGTCTACTCTACCTTGTTTTGTTGACATACCAAACAATCTCTAACATGCTTCAGAACGCCCCCTTGAGGCCTTTCCATGAAAATCGTTGTCACCTGCTTGTATGTCTTGTAATACCCTTGATGACCAACAAATGGTATTGCATGACATGCACTCAAAATATTCTCTTTCATCTTTGATCCTAGGGCAAGGTACACCCGGTCCTTATAGAAAATGAGCTCATCAACCACCTTGTACTTGTCATCTTGTAACTTGCCATCTAGAATGTCAATAGAAAATGTGTTCTTGACATACTCAACTATTATAGAAACCCTCCAATTAGCATATATGTCAGTCATGGAACATAAATAAGGCTTCTTAGATAATGCATCAACCACCACATTATTCTTCCCCTTAACATAATATCAAAATCATAAGCCTACAACTTACCCATTTCTGCTGTCTATCATTCAAATCCTTCTGATTGAGGAAGAACTTCAAGCTATTGTGATCCGTTTTAACCACAAATTTTTCGCAAACCAAATACTGCCTGAACTTAGTCAATGCATGCATGATGGCTAGCATCTCCTTGTCAAAAATGGAGAAACACCTTTCTGACCCCTTGAGCTTCCGACTCTCAAATGCTATGGGGTGTTTGTTTCGCATCAACATCCCTCTAATACCCTCTCCTGAAGCATAACACTCCAAAACAAACAGAAATGAAAAATATGGAATAGCTAAAATGGGGCATGAACTCATTACCTCCTTGAGCTTATTAAAAGCTCTTTGTGCTAACTCACTCCAAGAGAATGCTCCCTTCTTTGTTAAATCCATCAATGGGGCAGTCAGCTGTGAAAACCCTTTGACGAACCTCCTATAATAGATGCAAAGTCCCATAAACCCTCTCAAATGTGATATAGTCCTAGTTCGACGCCGATCCATTATTGCCTTAATCTTTTCCTCATCCACATTGACTCCTTGGGCACTAATCTTATGCCCTAAATATAAAGTCTTAGTCAACCCGAACTCACATTTGGATGCCTTGGCAAAAAGTGATTGCTGCTCAAGTATACTCAATACCTCATCTATATGTCTCAAATGATCCTCCACTGTCTTGCTATAGATCAATATGTCATCAAAGAAAACCAAGACAAATTTCCTCAATTGCTTAACAGATACTTGGTTCATGCAAAACTGAAATGTGGCCGGAGCAATTGTCAATCCAAATGGCATGACTAAAAACTCGTAATGCCCATAGTGAGACCTGAAGGCTGTTTGTGAACATCTTCCTGTCTTATCCTTAATTGGTGGTACCCAGATCACAAATCAATCTTGGAGAAATATAATGCGCCATGAAGCTCATCTATCAACTCATCAATCCTGGGAATTGGATAGTGGTTCTTGATTGTCTTCTTGTTAAGTGCCCTGTAGTCGATGCACATCCTCATGGTACCATCCTTCTTCTTAACCAACACCACAGAGGAAGCAAAAGGGCTAGAGCTCAAACGTATATGTCCCATATCCAACAACTCCTTAATCACTTTCTCGATCTCTTCTTTGTACCTCCTCGAATGACAATAAGGTGTAGTCATGACCAGCTTCAATTGTTCCTCCAACTCAATGACATGCTGAAATCCTCTATTTGGCGGTAACCCTGGAGGAATATCACTGAATACCATGCTATGTTTGTCCATAATGGGCCGAATATCTACATGAGTAGTCTTTTCACCCGTGGGTGAGAATCCATCTATGATCAAACATTGTGGCGCCCAGTCTACTTGTCCTTTGCGAAAGGCTCTCTCCATCCTCTTGGCTGAAACAACCCTCAGAGTTCCATTAGACAAGCCTTGAAGAACCACCTCCTTACTGTCGGATTTGAATTTCGGCTCCACGGTCTAATAATTCTATGTAAACTCACCAAATGAATGCAACCATTGCAAGCCAAAACTACATCTGTCTCACCTATGCCGACCACATAGAAGTCATCACATACTTTGTGCCTCCTGTTGTGATGTAATCACACATCGCCCCATTGCAAATGGGGACCCCCTCTTTTTTCTTGCTTTCTGTCTTTGTTTTGCTTTAGGTTTAGTTTTCCTTTGAGCTTGTAGGGTTTTGGTAGTGTTGTTTTGCCCAGGTCTCAACAGTTTCTTGCTAAAGGTCTATATACCTTCATCCTGATGCATGTCCTTGAGACCCTAGAAATGACTAAATCTGATATCCTGAAAAAATGACTAAGTCTGAAATCTGGTGGATCCTCAAAAATCTAGAATCTGCATGTTAAATCCCATGGATCCTGGATCAATCTTAAACATCCTGGAAGTATATTGAAAAATATTTAAAGTATAACTTAAATATATTTTTCAATACACTTTCATTCAGGTAGATCCAAAATTTTTCGAAGGCAAGAAATTCCTCACTCTATGTCTAAACCCGCCCAACTTGGGCGGCCTCACAAGGTAGTCATGGACAATGTCTTCTTCACCAGGAGAATTTCTCCGTACAGAGCCTCCAAATCCGCCCAGGGAAAGGACATTTTCATGAGGTTTTGCCAATTGAAGAGAGTTAGGAGGTGATGATGGAGTCTAAAACTAAGTTTAACTTGCAAGGTTGAAGATAGAGAATACCTTTTGAAGGTAAAATCCAAGCCTCACTTCCAAACCCGCCCTACTTGGGCGGCCTTGGCATGAGGTCATGGACTCAACGTCATGCACAAGTATTTATCCAGACACTGCATCCAAATCCGCCTAAGGAGGAGGGTCATCAAGTTTGCAAGGTTTTAAGAGCAAGGAAATGATAAAATTCTAAGGGAAATTCATGAGTTGAAAGAATCATGGTGAAATCCAAGGGTTACTTCCCAACCCGCCCTACCTAGGCGGCCTCAAGATGGGGGCTTGGACTTTGTCATGTCCCACACTACCCTCTCCACACAACTCATCCAAAACCGCCTAGGGGTGAAGACAACACAGTTTGCAAGTAAAATGAATGAAATCGATGAAGATGAACACTTGGAGGATGAGGTGATCAAATCAAAGTGGATGAAAAGCTTTTCTAAGTATAGAATCCAAGGGTCACTCTCAAACCCGCCCAGCCTGGGTGGCCTAGACATGAGGTCTTGGATTCCTTGATCTTCACATGAAATACTCCACATTCAACCCTCCAAACCATTCAAGAGAAAGATCTTAGGGAACTTGCAAGGAAAAGTTGAAGATGATGATGATGATAAAGGCAAATTGCAACCATGGAAGATAAGGAGCTTGCTCAAAGACAAAGATAAGCATGTTTTAGTCAAAATCCACACCATACTCCCAAACCCGCCCTACCTGGGTGGCCTAGGAAAGAGAGCATGGAATCAAGTGTTTGTATTACGAAAATAATTTTGTAAAAACTTGATTGAATTAACAATGAGCAAAACGCTCAACAAAATATATACAAGATTTACAAAGAGCAAGTTTCTAAAATAGAAACTGCAGAAGTTAAATAATTACAGCTAATTTACAGGAGTGACCATTAACTAAAAATAGAATAAATAATTATTCTAATACCCTTCCTTAATGGTCAATCTATCAACTACACCAAGAGACCCCCTAAATATTACAAACTTATTTGGACCAAGGGACTTGGTGAGGATATTAGCTGTCCGATCCTCTGTTGGAACATATAGCTACTGAACTGATACGTCTTCAACAAGCTTTTTGATGAAATGACAATGAGTTTCTACATGCTTGGTTCTTTCATGGAAGACTGGATTTTTGGCAAGTTTGAGAACTCCCTGATTATCACAGAACAAAGGAGTCAGACCTGCTTGAGATATTTGCATATCAGCAAGCATCCGGCGAAGCCAAACTGCCTTAACTGCTCCCCGATACTCTGCTTCTATCGAAAAGAGAGCCACTGCCTACTGCTTCTTACTAGTCCATGTGATTGCACCAGATCCCAAACTGAACACATACCCAGAGGTGGATTTCCTGTCATCAACTAAACCTGCCCAATCTGAGTCTGTGAAACCACTGAGTCGAGGATCGTGACTCCTTAAGTAAAAAAGTCCATAATCAGAAGTGCCCTTCACATAACGCAGCACACGCTTCGCTGCTACCCAATGATCAGCCTTGGGGGCTGTCATGAAGCGTGAAATGTAGCTCACTGCAAAACTGAGGTTAGGTCTAGTGGTAGTGAGATAGATGAGGCTGCCCACTAGTTGCCTGAACAATGATTCATCCACTACAGGTGAGTCTAACTTGGCTGACAATTTAAGCCCCTTTTTCATGGGTGTGGAGATAGGTTTGCAATCCTACATTCGAAACTTATCCAGAAGACTTCGAGCATACTTGGACTGGGAAATGAAGATACTACTCTCGGTCTGCCAAACCTCAACACCTAAGTAGTAATGCAAGAGTCCCAAATCTGTCATGTCAAATGTGCTGCACAAATCCTGTTTGATCTCAGCGATCAAATGTGCTGAGCTACCAGTAATGATCAGGTCATCCACATAGACAACAAAAATCAGAATATCACTACCAGTGCGTTTGACATACAAATTAGAGTCAGATGGACTCCTCTGAAAGCCATGATCTGTGAGGTACTTATCAATCTTGATGTACCAAGCTTGAGGAGCTTGTTTCAGGCCATAGAGTGCTTTGACCAATCTACACACCTTGTGTTCTTGACCAGCAACCTTGAACCCTGGAGGCTGTGTCATGTAGACTTCTTCCTTCAATTCACCGTTGAGGAAGGCACTCTTAACATCCATTTGATGGACTTTCCAACCAAACTGGGCTGCTAAGGCAAGAACAAGCCGAATTGTACTCATCTTGGCTGTAGGAGCAAAAGTCTCCTCGTAGTTTATGCCTTCCTTCTGTGAGAATCCCCTAGCAACGAGATGAGCTTTGTACTTGTCAAGGGTTCTGTCAGTTTTGTATTTCACCTTGTATATCCATTTGCAGCTAATGGGCTTCTTCCCTGGAGGAAGATCAGAAAGGACCCAAGTGTGATTTTTCTGAAGACTCTGGTATTCAGACTCCATAGCCTTTTCCCACTCAGGAATTCTTTTAGCCTTTGAATGTGTTTGAGGCTCATAGACACTATGAATGTTGGCCATGAGAGCAAAGTTAACTGTATGCTGCTGTTTGCTCTTGTTTCTGGATGATCTACCCTCAATGAGCTCATTGTCATGAAGATCTCTTATAGTCTTAGCCCACCATTTAGGCTGGAGACTAGAAGTGCCAACATTGGATGCAACAGGGGGAGCTGGAACAGGTGCAACAGGTGGAAGATCAACATCATCTGGAGGAAATTCGGGTTGAGCATCATCAAAATCTGCATCATCATCCCTCCCATCAGGTGGACCTAACGGAAGATGAACACCCAAATCAGCAGCCTTCAAAGGCTGATCCTCAGAATGCTGCACAGACGAGGAAAAAAAAGGTCCTCGTTCTTCATCAAAGACAACATCTCGGTTGAAGGTAAGACGATCAGTATCTATATCAATCAACTGGTAAGCCTTATGGTTGTCACTGTACCCTGTGAACATAAGCTTTTGACTCCTGGAATCCAATTGGAGCGCTTGGCATCTGGAATCCATACATAAGCTAAAGAGCCAAATATTTTCAAATGATTGATCCGAGGTTTGCGGCCAGTCCAGGCTTCTTCAGGAGTCTTCTCCTTAACAGCATAAGTCGGAGACCGATTAAGGAGATAGACGGCAGTGTAGACTGCTTCTGCCCAATACTTCTTAGGAACACTCTTGTGTTCTAACATGGAACGGGCCATCTCAGTGATTGTGCGGTTGCACCGCTCTACAACACTGTTTTGCTGAGGAGTATAGGGTGTGGTTAACTAGCATTTGATGCCGTGTATATCACAGAAGTTGGAGAAATCAGTAGAACAAAATTCCCCCCCATTATTTGACCTAAGAGTGACTATGGAACAACCAGACTCTTTCTCTACTAAGGCCTTAAACTTCTGAAATACAGTAAACACATCTAATTTCTGTCTGAGAAAGTACACCCACATTTTACGACTGAAATCATCAACAAAAAGTAAGAAGTACCTGCAACTAGTAACATAAGGTGTATTCATTGGCCCACATACATCAGCGTGAACCAACTGTAGTACCTTGGAGGCTTGCCATGAGTCACCAGCCGGGAATGGTGTCCGATGCTGCTTCCCAGTCTGACAAACTCCACAAACACCATGATGCTGGGTCTGAATCTCAGGTAAACCGGCTACAAGGCCCTCCCGAGATAGTTGAGAAAGATAGTGCACATTTAAGTGCCCATAACGCTGATGCCAAAGACTAGTGATGGAAGAATTTCGGGCTGCCATGGCTAACTCTGGAGAATCACCTGTATCCACAAGTCTGTATAGACCATGATCCTCAATACCAACATCCACAGTGCTACGAGTTTCCCGATCAACAATGGAACATTTGTGTGTACTGAAAACCACATCCAACTGAGGAGAGTGCCGCATGATTTGACTGACAAAGAGAAGATTAAGTTCCATGCCAGGAACATAGTAGACATTGAGGAATATGAGATTCCTACCATCAGAGTGAATCTGAACAGTGCCCTTACCGACAACTGTATATTCTTCTCCTCCACCAAAAATAACTGAGTCACTGAAGGGAGTAAAGTTCGTAAACCAATGACGTCGATGAGGGAAGTGACGCGAAGCACTTGAATCAATGTACCAGGAAGAGGACTTCACATGATCTGTAGGTCTTTTAGCCATAAAAGCGTAAAAGGCAGATTCCTTCTGCTCAGTGTGCTCGGCAACATTTGCTTTCTGCTGAGACCCTCCCTGCTTCTTCTGTTCAGAAGCTAAACGTTGACGACAATCTTTTTTGATGTGACCATATTTATCACAGTAATTACATTGAATATTCTTTTTCTTGGTGCTGTCCTGAGGTTGACCTGAGCCTTTTTGCTGTGGAGGCTGACCTTTGTCTTTATTCTGAGCCTGAAACTTGGCTGCAAAACCCTGCTCTGAAGAGGATGAAGAAGCACTACTACCAAACTGTTGTTTCCAATGATCCTGCTGCAAGAGGATAGTACAAATTTCTGGAAACTTCAGATCAACATTAGCTGATGTAATGTTGAGAGTCTCAATGAAATGTTCATAGGAATTAGGTAGACTTTTCAGAGTGATCTCGACCATGTCTTCTTCCTCCATTTTTTGACCAATAGCCTCCAGCTGATCTCTGATCTCCTGGTTCTTGTTCAGGTGCGCTTGCAAAGATGTCTTCTCATCCATCATGATAGAAAACAATATATTTTTCAGGAAGAATGCACGGCTCTTATTAGAGGTTTCATGCAAACCCTTCAGATGGGCCTAAATCTCCTTTGCTGTTTTCCCAGTCGGAATCTGAGGTAGCTGATCATCTGTGACTGAAAGCTTAATGAGCATGACTGCTTCACAGTTCTGCTCGTCAAACTTGTCCTGGTCTTTACCGGCCGTTGTAGGACGAGTAGTGGTGCTTAAAATCATCTGATCGAGGCAGCGATATTAAAAAATGGTCACCATTCGCTGCTTCCAGGTATTATAGTTTTTGCCATTAAATCATTGACTGCCTTCCAACATGATGTTGGTCAAACTCGCCATCTTGCATGTTTTTTGAGGCACGAAAAACGAGGTACTAAGAAGAGGCTGAATACAAAGAACTTGAAGCACAAATTCCAATTCACAGGACGCTGAGGCAGTTTATAGGCACAAAATTCAAGACAAATCTGTCGGCACAAATTACAAGGCACGGATTTCGAGATACTCAGAAAAATTCGACAGGTACCCGAAAATAGACTCGAAAAACCCAGAAAGAATCTGCAATCGAAATTTTTTTTGGACTTGAACCAGAGGGTCAAAACCCTAGCCGAAAATTTCAGATGCCCTAGGCGGCCATGAAAGCACAGAAAAAAAAAAGAAAAAGACTAGAGATCAAGAAAACCGCAACTTGAAGACAAAGGAAAACCCTAGCCGCCAAAAAGTATTAAAACTTTTGTAGAGTCAAAAAAAAAAAAAAAAACAACTTAAACTCCGAATTCAGAAAATGCATTCGTCTGCAAATCGCGACCGCCAGAATAAAAAACACGACCACACAGGTCCGTGGAAACAGAAACCCGTGGAAATAGTTCTTGTGCCAAAGAAAAAGGAACAAAAGACGCTCGGATTAATACACAGAACGCAACCAGGATGCAAGGCAAATCGCGTGAAGACAAAACACGACCATACAGAGCTCAAAATCGCGGCCCTAAAGACGCGAATCGGCAAAAAAAAAGAAGCGATCAGTCTTGACAAAAGACACGAGCAAGAAGAACACGCCTTGAAGACATTTAAAATCGTGCCCAGAAGGGTTTAGACGCACACCCAGGAAAAAAAACACGCACCCACCAGCTGAAAACCCTTGAACGAAAATCTTAACCAGAAAAATTGTTCTTAAAAAAACTCAAAAATTTCATTCAAAATTTTAGAAGACCAAAATTTTTAATACCCTGGCTCTGATACCATATTACGAAAATAATTTGGTAAAAACTTGATTGAATTAACAATGAGCAAAACGCTCAACAAAATATATACAAGATTTACAAAGAGCAAGTTTCTAAAATAGAAACTGCAGAAGATAAATAATTACAGCTAATTTACAGGAGTGACCATTAACTAAAAATAGAATAAATAATTATTCTAATAGTTTAAATAATTATTCTAATAGTTTGAGCACTCATGCCACTCATCACTTGCCTACCAACTCCACCCATCTGCTTCCACACACATGCAAGTCCAATAAGGAGGTGAAAATCATTGAAAATCACAAGTATTGGAGTCAAATCCACACATCACCTTCAAGGCTGCTCATCATAGGCGGTCTCCACCATTGCACATGAGAATACCTCAAATGCCATTTAGATCACTCCTTGGCTTCACTCAAATGAAGGCAATTTACATGAACATGAAGAGAACACTAAGTCATGCTAAGGAGGAAGAAAAAGATCATGAAAATGAATCAAATGAATTGCCTAAGTATAAAACTCCGCACACCCTCTTCTAGCCTGCCCAGCCTGGGCAGCCTAGACCATGACCCTTGGAATTTCATCTTGCACACTCCAGACTGCCTCTCCAAACTCTCCCTGGCAGGTCGGCTTGGGAAGGAAGTAGAAAGCAAAGTTAAAACATGAAAATATGGCTTTCTTCATTACATAAAGCAAGTATGTTAGGGATTAATAATGAAATGTTATTGATAATCAAGTGTTTTCGCATTGATAGTTGCTTCTCTTGTGTAGGTAATGGACAAAAGATGGTGAGACTTTGTGTAGAAGAAGTTCGAAACAAGAGGAGTTTTGCTTAAGGCCATTCAAGGAGGAACACATCATCGTCACACAGAGGGATGCTTACATCAAGATCATCATTTGCACATAGAAGATAACCTCATATGTCTAAGGAGTATCACTTCACCATGCATGAGGAGTCATTATCTAGAGTTGTCTATTTCATGTGCATCCATCATATGCAAGTCTACTACAAGAAGTCACGCACAAGACATCTTCCACCTCAACACTCCAAGAGTCCAGAGTCCTGCAAGAACAACATCACATGAAAAGGGAAATAAGCGTGAGCATCATTGCTTCATGAATTACATCAAGACAACAAGAGGAAATTCGACAACTTTCAAGTTCAAGGAGCCAAGTTCCACAAGTGAAAAATCCGAAAGTCGAGAAGTTGTTTCAACCAATGTGAACACAAAAAGGTTAAACCAGTTTGCAAGATGTTGAGTTGGCATTAAATCATTATCATCCAATCCAAGCGTGCCACCTCATCATGTCTAGATACATTGAACTTGAGCATCCAAGATGAAGATAAGGATGGAGCTTTCTAGAATATCATGTTGTAAACATCTCATTGGTCGAAAGCAAAAATTGTTGTAACTACCTTGTGTTGTCTAAATCTTGGCCGTTGATTTGCAAATCAATCTTGGCCCTTCATGTAATTTCTAGAGTCTATAAAAGGCTCATTCTTCTCATTTATAAAGGGGACATTAGAGGATACATTAGATGATATATATTAGATTAGAAAGGAGTAGAGTAGAGGAGACTCTTCGAAGTCATTGAAGAGATATTGAGAGATTGGTGTAAAGATACACTTCAAGATTAATGCAAGCTCATTGTTGAATGTTTCATGGTGATCTTGTGATTTTGGAATGTTAGCATGGTCTACATTGTCTCCAAGATGGTTAAGAATTGTTTCCAAAGTAGCTTAGTTGATAGATTAGAAGTTCATTGATATAATGTTTCTTATGTGAAGATATTGGATGAATCCCTTTTGGTTCATACTTTTCGTGGATTGCCGATGGTAACTCACTTTGCAAAGTTAGCCTGAACTTTGTTTGCATAAGTTCAGGTGTGGATGCTCGTTCAAATTGCGTCAGCTGTGGGTGTTTGGATGGAAGTTCACAACATGAAAATCATATGATTACCTTAAGAGATTGCACTTACTTCGTGTAATTGTTGGTTCGCATGGTGAAGCGAAGCTAGGTTGTGGAAGGGAATTTGTCTATCATAGCATGTGCATTATATCATTGTTCTTAGATTAGCCCTCTTAACCCTTGCCTTTTACCTTTTCTTTTTGTAATTGATTAAAAGAAGTTCCATTTCACAAGGAAAGAGTACATATTTGAATGGAGTGATGAATAAATTCTGCGTAAGTCCTTTTGTGTAAACAACATTATCACATCATACCATTGAGGCTATCTGTTGCAAATCACGTACAAGGAACCTTGGAGCGTTCTTGTTTGATCATGTGGTTTAGCATTCGAGACGCGCTTTGTTCAAGAGAGGATAGAGCACTTGGTGTTTTATTCTAATGTTGTTGTTGCCAAGAAAACATCATCAACACCTCCCCAAGGTGATGCCAAGCTGTTGAATCCTTCGGGTACATGGAATAGTAAATCTGTTGGCCACAATCACATTGAACCCCTCAAAGTTATCCGTCTTCAATATCATCCTAGTCACCAAACTCATCAATGAAATTATGGGTAGCCCCACTATCAATCAAAACTGCCACCTTATGACCCTGCAATACTCCATGAATTCGGAAGGGGTGATACCTAGGTGCTCCTGAAAGAGTGGCAAATGTGTCTCTTGAAGAACCTCCTTTCTCATGTTACTTCATATCCACTGCAACTTAGGCCTCAAGTTCTTTCTCTGAATCATCATTTGAAACTACCTTTATGAAATGCACCTGTCCCTTGCCCAAACACCTATTCCTAGGCACCCATGGCTCCTTGCATGAGAAACACAATTTCTTCCTCTGGATTTCGTTCTTTGACTCTTCGTTCCTATTGGGTCTTAGACGTAACGCCTTGGATGGAGGGAAATTCCTTTGGAAGGGTTTCTTTTGCGACCCTATTGGAGATGGCTTGGGGTTGAACTTACTTTTGGCCATCGAATCTTCCAAGTTCAAAGCTCTCTTGATGGCGTTCTGAAGAGACCCTGGCTCAAATGCCCTTACCAAACCCTTGAGTGAATTGCTTAGACCTTCTACAAAAAACACTACGAGTCTCCTCTCCGTCACATTTGGAACCATCACTGAAAGCCTCTGAAACTCTGCTACATAGCGTTCAATTGTGCTAACTCTCTGAAGTGAATCTTTGGATCCTTTCTATCAAACCGCTCTATCAATCTTTGACTAAACTCCTCCAGAGTGGTAATGGAACCATGCCCTTGTGTCTGTCATGCTCCAGTATTAAGGCATTGTTTAAATTAAACATAGTGATAAATCCGATCCCATTCCAGATGGTAGAAATAATGACATACGTCATATATTATTAAATAATATTTTAAATAATGAATAATATATTATTTTAGTAATGAGTTATGATTATCATTAACACAAATATTATTATTATATGATAATAATATATATGATATAATATAAATATATAATAATAATTTAATATATAAATAAATATTACAAATTGTATATAAAATAGTTATAGGTATGTATTATTAATATGATAATATAACTTAAATGATCTCATATATTAAAATAATAATGAATAGTGATTGGGTCCTATTGATGATTGTTTTTCGACAAGTCAACAATAGAGTAAAACACTAGAGTATCCCACTCTCTCTTGAATAAAGCTCTTCAAAGGCTGAACTATGTGATCTAGTGAAGTAACTCCAAGGTTCCTTATTTGTGATTCATGATGGGTTAACTCAGTGATTACATGTGATCTTGCTGATAATCACAAAGGGACTTACGCAGACTTCTTCATACACTTAGCTTATTTCTCCTTTCAGTGTGGATGATTTATATACAATGCTTCAATGATAAAGAAAAGTAAAAAAGGTAAAGGTTTAGGAATCTAACCTAAGGTCAATGAAGCAATGATGATGTTTGAATAGACAAACTCCTAAGTAAACCTAACTCCACTTCGCCAAGGATGCCTACAACTACATGAAGTTGGTGCAATCTCCGAAGGTTACGCGAATGGTTTTCAAATCATGAAGGCTTATACAAGCACCCATTAAGCGGCGCAACTCAAACAAGCATTCACGATCGAACTTAAGCAAATTATAAGGCTCAGACTAGCTTTACACAATACTTCACCAGCGATGAATGTTAAAAGCATGAGCTAGGAGTTGATCGATATTCAATACAACATACATTACATCAAAGAGCTTCTAATTTACTTCTAATATAATTGAAACACCTTTCCATTCAATTCAAGATATAGGAAACCATGTGATTTCACAAGATAACACTTAACACCAAACAATGCTCCAATGTCTTTGCATTACTCTTGAGAAATATTTACAACAATTTCAAGCCCTCTCAGAGAGTTTCGAGAGTCTCTCCTATTCTACTCCTACTTATTGAACTACTCAATTACAAATGAGGCAACAGGGCCTTTATATAGAAGCCCAGGTTACAATGAATGGCTAAGATTGATTCGATAGCCAAGGGTTTAGATCGTGCCACCTTAGAGGTAGTTACAACAATTTGCTATTTTTAGCACAAAAAGAGAGGCAATGAAGGCACGTTTTCCAATGTGACAAGGATAAGGTGAAATCATTTAAAAACGTCTTCCACATAGCGTCCCTTTGGCTTCTTTTATTAAATGATACATTTAATGCTATTGAATTGATGTGTACTCGCCACATAGATGCCACTTCAGCATACTTTGATAATTGTATCATCAATGTGGTGATGTATTCAATGTGATTGCTTTGATACTTGAATGTTTAAGAATACATCTTGTAAATCTTGCCTTGTTTTTTGAATTGTAAACTGGATGTATGATAGATGTTGCTCCACTTGATTAACTTCATGATTCTTTCTTCTCCTTGTAGGTAAGTTGATATGATGATCTTTTTTGATGATGCTCCTTCTTGAAGAGTGAGTAATAGAGTAGATGATGATGATGTATACTTCCTTCATGTAAGAGTAGATGATGAAGCTTGCTTCATGAATTGGAGTAGAAGATCTCTCTTAGACTTGAAAATTATAAAGACTCGAAGCTTAGATGGATGAATGCCTTTGCTTGATGTAGAAGTTGATGAAGTGATCTCGCACGATGATCTTCGAAGTGACCCTTCGAAATGTAGATAACAACACCTTCTTTGAATGTGGAGTAGATGACCTCTCAAGGATACTTGAAACTTGATGAATCTTTGAAGATTGGGAAAACTTTACTTGAAGCTTGGATGGATAAATGCTTCTAACATTTGATGATGGATACTTGAACTTGATATAGATCTCTTGGAATGATGCTTCCTTTGCGACTTGAAGGTGATTCAAACACTTGCTCTTGATGATCACGATGTAGTTGATGAAGTGCTTCCTTGAGAGCAGCTAACTTCCCAAAGAGACTTGAAGTAGAGTGGATGAAAGCCTTGGAATAATTTGATGAAGTGTAATCCCATGAATGAATGCCTTGGAATGATGGCAACACATTCCTTATGATGGAGTAGCTGACCTCTCAAAGAGACTTGAAGGCATTGGAAGAACTTGAAACTGAATGAATGTCTTCGCTTGAAAGTCTTGGTTAATGAAGATGAAGTAGTTGATACTTGAAGTGATCAAATAGGGTATCCTTGATGTGACTTCTTAGAACAGCTACTTGATGTCTTTTTTACACACTGCCACTTGTTGACTTTACTCCTAGCATGAAGGTGGTTCAAGCTTCTTCTTCCTTGATGACTCCTTAGCATCATTCACATTCCTTGTTCCTGCAAACAAACAAAGAAACAACATCAATCTTCTTGATAAACATTTGATTTTGCAATACATAAGAATCATTTCATGCACCTATAATTAAGGATTTTGATGTTTTAACTTAAATGATATGAAAACTTTATCTAGACTTCACACCAAGATGGCGCACTAGTTCAAAATTTCTGATCTTCCTTGATTTGTTGCATTGGATTGGAGTTTTAGGATCTTTTACTTTGAAATTTCTCATATCAGCCTTTTGGCGCAGCAGATAGGGGGTTTGGATCAGCAGATGATGTGTTTGAGATCCTTATCCTTTTTGCAAGACTTGAAGCGCATTAGATAAGACTTCTGATTTCCCCTTGATAAACTAAACCTTTCTTTCGCTTTGGCGCATTAGATCAGGTTTTTGATGTCAAGATCTTCTTCTTTTACATGAATTACCCTTTGGCGCATTGGATAAGCAATTTAAATTCTTCCTTGAGATCTCATAAACCTGAGTTTTGATAACTCTGTCTTATCCCCCTTTTGGCGCATTGGATGAGGGTTTAGAATCTTCCTTGATGTTTAACCTTTTCTTCTCACTTACCTTCCATCAAGCGCATTAGATGGGGGTCTTTGAATCTTCCTAAAAACGAAATGCATATACCTTAGATCAAATTTTCACATCCTCAAAGGCTAGCGCACCGGTTGAGGGGTAAGAGATCTTCCTCACTAGATTAAGCACATCGGTTGCCTATGTTAGAATCCTCTAGCATTTGCGCTTTGGTTAAGGGGTTGAAGATCTTCTTGATGTTGGCGTGGTGGTTCAAGTGTTGGGAATCCTCTTGAATTTTGCTTTAAAACTTGACTTTACTTCCCTCCACAAGGTGGCGCACTAGATAGAGGTTTTGGTTTCTTCTAGAATTAGCACACTAGATGGGTCGCATTGGATAAGGATTTCAAAATCCTCTTGATTTTTACCTAAATTTGTAATAAACCCCTCCTCTAAGCGCATTAGACCTTGATTTTGAATTCTTCTTGAAGTGGTCGCATTGGTTGAAGGTGTTAAGATCTTCTAGAATTAGCGCATTGGTTCACACCTTTTGAATCCTCCTTGTTTGGTGCACTAGATAAGGGATTTGAAATCCTCTACCTTATCCCTCCACAAGGGTGCATTGGATTGAGAATTCGAGGTCTTGTTTTTTTTAAACTCTAAAATGAACCTTCTTCCTTGAGCGCGTTGGATGAGGATAGCTGATTCCTCTTGAAAGTCTCTTGAAACATAAGCATTTCTGCTTTGGGCGCATCACTTCAAGTATTTGGAATCCTCTAGAAAATATGCCTTAAAACTTGAAAGGAATCATCTCATCCTTGGGCGCATTGGTTGAGGTCTTTGAAATCCTCTAGATTGAGCGCATTGGTTAAGGGATTTGAAATCCTCTACCTTATCCCTCCACAAGGGCGCATTGGATGGCACTTTCGAAATCCTCCAGAAATTATCTCCCCCTTTTGGCGCAAGAGATCAAGATTTTGATTTCCCCTTCCTTGGGCGCTTCGGTTAGGGTGTAAGAGATCCTCTAAAAGGTGGCGCATCGGTTCAAGGTTCGGAGATCCTCTAGGTTTTGTCGCACTAGATGGGAAATTTGCGCCCTCTCAGAAAATTTTGTTTTTTCAGGATCCTTGAGGGTAAAGGTATATTGAAAAATATATTTAAGTATATTGAATTTCTTATACTTTAAATATTTTTCAATATACCTTTCAGGATGTTTGAGATAGGTCTCGAATCCATCGGATTTAACATGCAAAATCTAGAATTTGGAGGATTCACCAGATTTCAGACTTAGTCAAATTTTCAGGATTTCAGGCTACCAGACTTAGTCATTTTCAGGATCTCAAACATACCTCAGGATTGATCTCAATGTTCATGAATTGGAATTTGATCAAGACTCTTCATTACTGCAAGTTCATGTTCCAGATGAGACCTCCAGTTATAAAGCAACATCTTCGAGGAGAGAAACTTATTGTTGAATTGGCAGAGTAAACAAACCTAAGGCATTATCCAAAACGTCATGCAAAGCATCAGAGCTAAAAAAAAAGGGGGTCCCCATTTGCAATGGGGCGATGTGTGATTTGGTCACAACAGGTCCCATAAGGAAGTCCGATCTCATTATAAGTAATATTAACCACAACGAATGAAGAGATTCATTTAACTATGCGATGTGACTTTTGACTTCAAGTAACCCCTCATGAACTTTAAAACGGGGCCGTTCCATTCCATCAAGGTATCAAATAGGAAGAACACAGATCGGGGAATAACAAGAGGAACAGTTTTAAAGGAAATAAAGGCAGCGAACATTGCAAGGATCGCTGGAGCTCCAAAAGGCATCGGTAAGAAAACAAAATCATATCTGAATGCTTCCAAGGCACGCAAGTCTGCAGCAAGTAATCTCATTCTCCAAAGGCATCGATTTAAGCAATTGGCATTCTCATTAATTTATACAAAGAATATCTTCTAAGATTGCAGTCCAATTTATAACAGCAAGTAAGCATCTTTATATTATTATTCTTTCCTGATCGGCTGTCATAACAACACAGGTATGAAGGAATTTATATTTCTGTTTCTCATTCATAAATGTATCAATTATGGTAGCATTGGTTTATAGATAGTCATCCTTAACAATATAATGTGTAGATAGTTACATTCAATTGTTCATAATGACATATCTTATATGCAATTGTCCATGTGTGATTTGTTAACCTCATATGGGAGAACGAGGAAAGTGCCAAGAGGCCACTCATTGGTATTTAGAGGCCTTTGTCACATGAGGTATAAGGTACCCATAGTGCAAAGGATATTTATCACATAGAGGCCTTTGTCATATGTGGTACAAAGGTACCCATAGTGAAAAGGATAGGTGATATAGTGGCCTTGGCTACCTAGAGTACCAAGGAGTCTCCTAGAGGCCTTAGCTCCAAGAGTACAAAAGGTACTCCTTGAGTAAGGATGGGAGACAAATAGAGCCCATGATGGATAGTGGCATGCTTCACCTCATCTACCTCATATGGGGTAATGAGTAGCACATGAGAAAGATATAGAAAGTATGACATCGTGTTTACAATATATTGCCCAATGCATTCTATTGAGTATAGATAAATGGATCTTCTTTTTAATAAATAAGATATGACATATTACTTGTTGAATCATGTGAGCAATTAGAATGATAAGTATATCCCTACAAAGGGATTGATTATGAGATCACCCTTAATAAGTAATTAACATGACCATGGAGTACCGGGCTAAGATTAGTAGCCTTCCCCTTAATCCACCTACACACCTTATAATTATGAGACTGGTGGTTAGAGGGAATCTAGTGTCTAGCACTCGAGTTGGCAAGTCATTGTCCGTTAGAGCTAAGAGCGAAGTATTGCCGGGTGTAGCATGAAGCTCTTAGACCTAGGGTAAGAACGAAGTATTGCCGGGTGTAGCATGAAGTTCTTGACCCTATGGTTGCGTAGGACCTAGATAATATTAATGGCCTAACGGTAGGTGAACCTCGAACTGACTATAAGCCCCTCCGAGCTAAGAGTGAAGTGTCTCCGGGTCTGAGGTGAAGCCTTGGGCCTGCGGCCGTGGGTCTTGGAATCCTTAATCCACCCTCTCATATTAGGTGAGTGGTCTGATTAATGGGTAGGATCATGAACGTCCTCCCCGAGGTATATCCATGACTCATGTGTGATTAATGATATAAGATAGATCATGAACATGGATATATGACTAGAAAGGATATGAAATAGATAGAGTTTATTATTGTTAAGCACTTTATGTGAACATGATGAAATGATTTGTATAGTAATGTGCTCTTTTAAAAGTTGAAATTGTTTGTAAGGTTGTGAAAGTTTTGGCTTGCTAGAAGGGGACATTACAGTGTCACCATGCCATGGTACCACCATTCATAAGCTACACCCTCCAAATGTAAGGTAGCAAACTTAATGGCTTCTTCTTCAAACATGGGATTCAATGAAAAATATGTATCCAACTTCTGCAACCATGCCCTAGCTGAACAACCGTTTGATCCATCATACGTAGGTATAGTGATCTTTCCCAGACATTGTTGTATGTCTCTCTGGGGCTGCTCCTCATACCTTCTCATATGCCCATTTCTTGTTTTCATCTCATAATACTCAATTAAAGACATGTCACAATGGATGGATGGGTTTAGGGCATTATATTTAGCATGATACCTTGCCATTTCGTTCTCTTGTCTTGGTGGTAATTGTTGTTCTTCCTCAAAGGGATCTGCTTCTTCTCTTTGTAAAAATTTGGCTCTGAATGTCTTCGTGGGTGGGTTAATTGAAACCCTATCATTAGTTGAGTTGCTTCCTTCTGTAAAATTCTGATTGGGTCTTCCAGCACATCATTGTTGATTCATTCCCTTAAAGATCCAAACAATTTCTGCAATGGACTCTCTCAGAGATGACTGAAATTCTCCAGCCAGCTCCTTGTTTTCTTGGCAAATGAACTCTTGAATGTTTCCTTCTTCATTTCTGTCACCCATGGTTTCCTCTTTCTTCTTCTCCCTTCACTGATACCTGATTTCCCTATTACTCTTTTGCATGAATATGCATCACACAGTCCCACAGACTAGCAAGAAAAGCTTGGCTCTAATACCACTGAAATATCCCTGATATTATTTCAATCCTAATTGGTTTGTGTACTGCTTTTAGCTCAAACAACACACTCATTCCTAGAGTATAGATGCATTAGGGTTAACATCAAATATTTGCACAATTAAATGACTGTAATGAAGTACATCAGATTTGAACAACATACAACCCACTCTTGCACAATTACCAATCAATTCAAATAGTTACCATTGATTTAAATATATAGGAGCAATTATAGAGATAGTTTGAGTACATAGCAATGTCAAATAACAATAAATGAACTCTACTCGGAGATCTGGCGTTTAGTTGCAGACTGAGACCCAATTCCAAATAGCCACAGACCCAGGAGAAATACAATCAGATCTATGGCGCCTGTGGAAATGCCTTGTGCAGGTTGATTGAGTATTGATGCCCAATATAGAGGAGTTTTTGGAAATCGCACCTCCAAACTGGAACTCTGCCGCACCTAGAACACTATCCTGTAGGCACAAGATGCTGATGCCTCTTGAAATTCCTGCTCCGATCTGTAGAAGATATTATTAATGCTTGACTATTGATGCCCAATATAGAGGAGTTTTTGGAAATCGCACCTCCAAACTGGAACTCTGCCGCACCTAGAACACTATCCTTTAGGCACAAGATGCTGTGCCCCTTGAAATTCCCACTCCGATCTGTAGAAGATATTATTAATGTTTGACCACGAATAACAAGGTGTGGTGCTAATATTTATGGCGGTTTGCAGCTTCTGTTCTAGCCTCTCGCCTTAACTAGGAACTCGTTGAAGTTGATGGAGGTGGATTGTAGGTTGGATATGGTGATAAAACTCTGTCCTGCTGATCTGCCCACAATAATCTTGGTCACGTTGTGAGGTTCTTTGGCAGCCTGGAGGTATGAACTTGCAACTCTCTCAACACAATGAAATGAAGCTTTGAAAAGCATAACATTTCGATTAGGCCCAAATGCAAATCCCTGAACGTAGAATTTGCTCAGAGAAACTAGGTAGGGTTTTCGTGCCACCTTGTCTTGCCATCTTGTGGTTCTTGTCCCAAATGGCTCGCATAAACTGAAATCAATGAACTTCGAAATCCAAAACTGGATGATCTAAGAGCTCTCTAGCACATGGTTAAATACCTGTTTGCTTTAGGTCTCATAGGACTCAAAATTGGCGCCGACTTGTTAAATTTGAATTCTTTTCTTTTATGTTATTATTATTATTATTTTGATTGGTGAATGGGGAATTTTTAGCCTGGCCCTTCCAGGTTAGATGAATTGCTTTTGACCGGAGCTATGAACTGGTGAGGCCACAACACAGGGGACCTCATCCCTTGGCATTAACACTCGGCATGAACGCCTACATTAACGCTGGAGGTTCAAACCCACGAGCTCATTGGCCCAACGAAAGCCCACCGCCTGCGAGTACAACAACCCAACAAAGGCGCAAATCCTGTGCGCATGTTAGCCCAGCAGAGGTGCAAAGCTTGCAAGCTCTTTGGGCCAGTGGGGGTTTGAACCCTGGTGGCCACCACTACAACCGAGCAACTTAACCACCGAACCACGCTCTTAACGGCTTTTATGTTATTATTTTTATTAATATATGTATATTCTTATTTATTAATATTTTATATGTTATATATGTGTAGTGTTAAAAAACACTGTTATTATTTTAATAATAATAGTATTAATTAACAAGGGCGAAGGGGACATGACATTTTTTCTGTTGTAATATTATGCATGTGCAAGATTTTTTATTTGATTCTAGTGAAAAACTATAGAAGGCTCTTTGCATGCAATATAGAGGACAATATAGTTTGGGCTTGTTTCATAAACGAGCCATTCCTTCAAGCATCATTATGCACATGATGCATATCTGCATTTACGATCTTTCGATCAGCTTCTGGTAAAATCCTTGTTTTATTTATAGTATCCAGCAGCTAGGTAGAAAACATAGATCTGAACTAGAGAGTGGAAACAAAATGGTATCATATTCTAACACCAACCTGAAAATGTTTATCATATTTATAAAATTATGTAACCATAAATAAACAAACAAGAACATTGTTAGCCTGCAGCATCTCCATTTTTCAGTTATCCATGCATATTCCACTGACCTATGGATTAGCATGAAAATACCGTACATTTCTTAGAGGACAATATAGTTTGGGCTTATTTCATAAACAAGCCATTCCTGCAAGCATCATTATGCACATGATGCATATTTGCATTTACGATCTTTCTATCAGCTTCTGGTAAAATCCTTGTTTTAGTTATAGTATCCATCAGCTAGGTAGAAAACATAGATCCGAACTAGAGAGTGGAAACAAAATGGTATCATATTCTAACTGTGAAAAATCTATTGCAGCTACTGATTATTAATTACCTATCTTAAGTAGATTATTTGGCTGCCAAAAAATTAACTTACAGCAAATATTAATTAATAACACAGCTGCAATTTCACGGAAAAATCACGGAGACAGAAAAATAAAATCAACACAATATTTTGGACAAATTGTCCCTGGAAAAACCCCGAAGGAAAAACCAGTACTGCAGATGAGGAACTTTATTAAATCAAATCAAGAGATACATAGACTGCTTGCCTCTTACTGGCAGAGCTCCGGCAATGATCTCCTCCGGAAATTCTTCTCCCAATTTCTCCTATAGAAATTCTACTACTGTTGTCTCGAACGCTATTGCTGCGCCCTTGCTCTCACTGCAAATCAATTTGCTATTGCTGCAAATTTTATTTATTTGCTATCGCTGCAAATACTTCTCGGATCTATCTTCTCCAAATGCCCATTGAACCTCTTTTATAATCCCCTCATTGAAAACCAATGGCCATGATTTAATCTAAATCAATGGCTAGGATTAATTAGACTCTAGCAAACCCTAATATCTAGAAGTCTCTCGAGAAATCAATTTTCTAGGTATAGAGAAAAATATTCCGGCTGTGTTTCCAGCCTTGTAATCACCACCCGAGACTAGAACACCTGTCCAAGCTACATTTAAAATTAACACTAACACCAACCTGAAAATGTTTATCATACTTATAAAATTATGTAACCATAAATAAACAAACAAGAACATTGTTAGCATGCAGCATCTCCATTTTTCAGTTGTTCATGCATATTCCACTGACCTATGGATTAGCATGAAAATACCGTACATTTCTTAATGTATTTCAATGAGGAATATCATCATAGCCTTTTAGCACATATAATCTGTCAGTTACTTAATCGCAATGCATTTTTTGTAAACCACGTGTCTTTAGTTTTGGAATAGTTGCAAAGTAAATCTTGGGCATAGCATATAATAGTTAATGCACTTCTTGGTATTATAGGATAACCTTTTGATCTTGGAGTTGTAACCACTGACTGCATTTGTGAGTATGAATCACGTTTTGCTGTTGTGATATTATGCATGAGCAAGATATTTTATTTGATTCCATTGAAAAACTATAGAAGGTTCTTTCCATGCAATATAGATAACAATATAGTTTGGGCTTGTTTCATAAACGAGCCATTCCTGCAAGCATCATTATGCACATGGTACATATCTGCATTTATGATCTTACTATCAGCTTTTGGTGAAATACTTGTTTTATTTATAGAATCCATCAGCTAGGTAGAAAACATAGATCCAAACTAGGTAGTGGAAACAAAATGGTATCATATTCTACCACCAACCTGAAAATGTTTATCATATTTATAAAATTATGTAACCATAAATAAGCAAACAAGATCATTGTTAGTATGCAGCATCTCCATTTTTCAGTAGTCAAACCCATCAAAAGCAGTCATGGAAATAAAACACATTATGGGCTTTGCCAATTTGGTTGAAGATTTGATCATTTTTATGTGTCTTTCTTCATTCAAATTGTTAACCATGGATCAATTACAGAAAATATATTGCAGTGGGCCCACAATATGCCTTAATTGCCACAAACATGGGAACACTATTCATCACATATTCTTTCGTTGTGAATTTGCTCAATGCATTTATCAAAAAATGGCTGTGACCTTTGGCAAACAAGCTTCAACCCCACTTAACACTCTCGAGCACTAAAATCTCTTGGAAAGTGGTGCAGTCGGGTGGGAATCCACTTAAGGGCAGCCAATCCCTGCAGCCTACACTCTCAAAACACTCATATGCGCAACACAGAAGCATAAATGCAAAATCAAATGATTTTATTAACTTCCTGTAGCTTAATACAACATGCTTACAAAAATAAACATTATGCTACAGAAGCTGTCTATACTTCTTGTAGCCTACTTCTCTCACTCTGTCATACAACAAGGCTTCACACAGCACTTCCCTCATTACAATCCCCTCTTCACATTTAGGGGTCTCCTTTCCTCTAGAGGTTGCTGCCTCTTAGCTTCCTCTCTGCATTCTCTGCTCTTTGAACTTTTCAAAAAATTATGAAAATAGAACACTTCTAAATGTTTTGGTGCAGTTCTAGTTCCATAGCCTTAATTTACCTGAAACAATAATCATACTGAAATCATGGAGTTGTTCTGGTTGCATCTAGAAAATTCAAGTCACACTTCTGATTTACTATCGTAAGAATGCACTCATGGTACTCTCAAGTTTAATTTTGTCACAAAATGCTACTTTGAAAAATCTAACGCTATTACTATTTTTTTGACTGAGTTTCATCCATTCTAGAAAATTAGAAATCATTAGAATGTTGCAGATTCTTGTAAAAAACATAGAATGCTTGGTGACATTACGGCAGCCAGATCAAGGGCTTTAAGCCTTTAACTGAAGATTTCTGATTTTTTAATGCTCTTATTCTCATTTATCGTATTTCTGCAATTTAAAACAGTGTTTTTTTTGGATTGAATGTTATCTTAAGAGGATGGTTCTTGCAATGGATGTTCTGACTCCTCATAAGATTGCACGAATGGAGAAACATTATCTCTTGGTCTATGCTAAATATCCGATATCTACTTTTCATTAAAAGATTTCCTGATTTATAATATCACTTTACTGTCTAAATTGTATATAATAAAATTTTCTGTCGTTAAGATATTAAATTTTACTGATTCTTTTTGTTTACCTATTTTTTAAAATTTGAGGTTGGTTAAACTTTAAAGGCAGATTCTAGTGCACTTCATAATGTGATATGTGGAAACTTCTGCTCTTTCACACAACTTTTGAATATTATTCTTGTTTTGTGCTGTTACAGTGATATCGGTGTCATTGCTAAATTTGAAAGTGTTGATTCTCTGAAGTGTCTTGATGAGATCATTCGCTCTTCGGATGGAGCCATGGTTGCAAGAGGGGATCTTGGTGCACAGATTCCTCTTGAACAGGTTCCCTCTGTCCAGCAGCAAATAGTCCAGTTATGCAGGCAGTTAAACAAGCCAGTTATTGTTGCATCACAGCTACTTGAATCGATGATAGAATATCCTACACCAACAAGAGCTGAGGTAATTCTCGAAAATTCTCTTCATTATTTTCTCATAGGGAAGAGAAAACTATAAAACTAAACTGTTTTAGTATTTGAAGGAATGAGAAAATTAATTTGATATTTCATTAATTTTTGCTAGTTCATGCAAGTGAAATGTAGTGGTTTTTTAGTTTCTTGAGGAAATTTTTAAATCTCTAAGTATCAACTAGAAATGAACGTAATAGATAATTGTTGTCTTTATGTCAAACAAAATATCATGTAGATTTTGGGGGTATATATTCAGTATAGTCTTGTCTCTTTAGTGGGTATTAATATGCTCTTATTTTTTTGAAAAGGATATTTGTCTTAATGCAATGTAATCTTTTTTGGTAAAATTATGCCGAAATTTTTAGTAGTAAATACTCTTCATGTCTATATTTCTGACGTATTTGTTTTTCTGTTGAAAGATATTTATTTTGTATTGGCTTAACAAGCATGCCGTACAGACTTCGTACTATGTTTCATTTGGTACCAATAATGAGTCTTTAACAGAAATGTTATGACTTATGTCATATGATTAAATCTCAAAATATCCAAATGACCTATATTTGCTTATGCCACAGTGGTTGGGTTTCTAATAATCTGGATTTGGCATAGGTTGCCGATGTGTCAGAAGCAGTAAAACAGCGTGCAGATGCTTTAATGCTTTCTGGTGAGTCAGCTATGGGTCAATATCCAGAGAAAGCTTTGGCTGTTCTAAGAAGTGTGAGCCTACGCATTGAACGATGGTGGCGTGAAGAGAAGAAATACGAATCAATGAACCTTCCAGATATTGCATCGTCCTTTAAAGATGGTGTCTCTGAGGAGATATGTAATTCTGCTGCTAAATTGGGTAAGTTTGATGGTTATTGTTCCAGGTATTTTAAAATATTATACTTATGTTAATTTGATTTGATTTATATAGCAGCATTATTATTAATGAAATGTTGAGAGAGGAAACAAAGTAGAAACCAGGAGCAGATTCATTATCTTCTACACTGGAGAAGTAAATAGAGACCACTGTTCTGTAACTTAATCTTGTTGTTGTCTCTGTTTTTAGCAAACAAGTTGGAAGTGGATGCCATTTTTGTATACACGAAAACAGGACATATGGCATCCCTTTTATCACGATGCCGTCCAGATTGTCCAATTTTTGCCTTCACTAGTTCAACGACTATAAGGCGGCGGTTGAACCTTCAGTGGGGGCTTATTCCCTTTAGACTGAATTTTTCAGAGGAAATGGAGAGCAACTTAAACCGTACCTTTGCCTTGCTTAAAGCTAGAGGTATGATTAAACCAGGCGACCTGGTGATTGCTGTTTCAGATATGCTGCAGTCCATTCAGGTCATGAATGTTCCACAGTAAGGTTGCTTTGTTCTCCATCCAATTGTTGCTTCTGCTTGGGACTTTTGTTGCTAATTAAGGAGGGAGCATTTTGTTGCTGAGGAAAATTTAGTTTAGTGGCTTCAAGATAGTTTATAATAGTCATTCTGAATAGAAGTCAAATGTAAGAAGACTTACATTGGTATGTTTAAATGGCACGAGCTGCTGCATTTATGCATTATCTGTTCAGAAGAACAATACATATATTTATTGGCAGAGCTTTTGTTTGCATCATTAAAACAAAGAGTTCAGATCCTTGCATGTAAATGTATCTAGTATGACTAGGCAGGTTTACAATATGCATCAAAGCCCAAAGATTGATTCATTGGCTCTGATTTTAAAATTATAAACAGAATAAGGTTACTTTGCAGAGTGATTAAATTGCCAGTGTGCATGGACTTCACTCGAATTGAAAATTGCAAAAGAATATTGTTGAATGACTTG
Organism: Cunninghamia lanceolata; assembly: GCA_027924645.1. NCBI lineage: Eukaryota > Viridiplantae > Streptophyta > Pinopsida > Cupressales > Cupressaceae > Cunninghamia > Cunninghamia lanceolata. Next base: position 5,941,631 of record BSBN01000719.1, on the reverse strand, counting down.
TAGTTCAATACTTCCCTTCATTGATTGTGCACATATCTGCATTTATTGAGTACGATAAAGGTTATTGTAGTGTCTTCCAGGGAACGAGTGATTGTCACTCTTTAAGACTCTTGTAAATGATGAGATTTGATTGGTCAAAACTTTCTTATGTTGTTTCTAAAAAGAGCAGAATCTACGATTATTTATATTTTTACCAAATGTCATTGAAGTGGAGTATGGAAAATACTTTTGGTTGTTTACCAGTAACTATGGCACTGATTTAAAAGGAAACCGGTACCAATAAGGTGATAACTAGGACGTAAGGGCTTGTTTCTGAGCAAAGAATGTCGCCTACGCTAGTGCTCATGAATATTTGTTTGGAATATAATCTGGAATTTACCACAAGGACTGCTCTTCTACCATGTGATCTTTCTCCTGGAACATTTTTTTGGAATAGATGATCAACTGAAATTTTTCATGAGGACTACTTTCCTACTATTTGTTCTTTCTCTTGGAATGTAACTGAACTATATGCCAAAGAACTGCTACCGCAGTCCTAATTTATCTGTTCAATCCATTCTTAATCAATTACCTGCAAAACCAAAAAAAAAAATGAACTTAATTGCTAAAGAACTTTTACCAAACGTGTAATACTCTAGAAAGAGGAGAAAACTCATTTATTATTAGTTATTATGACATATTACCAAAAGGTAAAAGCATATTTGATTTTATAATATATGCATTATAATTTATAATTTATTTATTAATTAAGAAATCGCTGGGACCCTTGAGAGTCAGCTGACTGCGGTGTTCTTCTGGACAAAGGAATTAGTGCCATAGGTATAAGTCCGCAGAACAACAGAGAAAAAGTGTAGGATGACAGCGAATCCAATCCATGGATTTTCTATATTTGCTATTCTTTTTGAAAAAAAAAAAATTAGCCTCGAGGATAAGACACTAAAATGTTTTGGCAGCCAATTTTATAATATAGAATTATTTAAACAAAACATATTTATTATATAAATGTTTAAGAGTAAAATTTTATGTTTGGCCAAACTTGAGGAGTATGATTTTTGAGAAAATAAATTTATATGATTGGAGAATGCATTAGAACTATTTGAAGTGATCCTATATTGATTTTATAACATTTTGAAATACATTGCTGTGAAGATCCTCCTAGAAGGTGGAGGGGGGTCCTGCATGGGCATGTGGCCTGACATACAGTGTCTACCAGAGTTAAAAGAAACTCTTTCTGGTAACGAATGACCCTTTAAAAGGAACTAAAAGGTCCTTTTAGAGTCCACAATGCCTGTGCACTGTGCACCATGCACCTAACTGTGCTTAGACAAAGACAAAGATGAAAAGCCAACCTGAGCCGCACACAGTATACAAATCAAAACTGGCTGGCTATAGTTACCTGTCTAGAACAGGACACAAAACTTAAAAAAGTCTTGACTGTTGCTTATTTGGTGCTGAGTTATAATCTCATAGCCTGGGTCCTAGCACCTTCATGCTTTACTCCTGTTGGTATGGTACAAAGTCCTTAAAAAGTGATTTCTGAAGGAAGGCACTGGTTTGGTCTTTTAGTGTGGACTCAAATTCACAAGTATTTGTTTTCTGAGTTTTAATCTTGTGGTTTGGTGCCTCTATGCACCTTACATGCCTTACTTCTGCTGGTATAGTACATAGTTCTTAAAAAATGAGTTCCTTACTGAAGGCCCCAGTTTGGTTGTTGGGTGTGGTCTCAAATTTTCCGTATTTGATTCTTAGTGCTAATCTTACAGTCTGGTGCGTATATCCATCTCACATACCCTAGTCCTGCTGGTATGGAACAAAGTCTTTAAAAAGTGAGCTTACTGAAGGTCCTGATACGTCTTTTGGTGTCAACTCAAATTCACAAATGTTTGGTTCTTAGTCACAAATACTTACTTCACGTGATAGCCATACTATTGCCTTCCAAGTAGGCTCTCGCTTTTTCTGCTTTATGGTCAATATACGTTTGGTGTAGTTTGCATTAGCTTTTCTATTAATATCTTGTTTAAAATTATGAATGTTATCATTCATGAATCTAGTCCGCCTTTAGTCCAAGTTGGAGTTTGAGTGTTCTTAATGTTGGACCTGTTGATGATTGTTTTTAGATAGGTCAACAATAGAGTAAAAACACTGAGTTTCCCACTCTCTTTTGAATAAAGCTCTTCAAAAGCTAAACTGTGTGATCCAATGAAGCAACTCCAAGGTTTTTTTTTATAACTTATGGTGAATAAACTCAGTGATTACATGTGATCTTGCTGATAATCACAAAGGGACTTACGCTCACTTCTTCATACTCCATTTAGCTTATCTCTCCTTTAGTGTGGATGATATATATGCAAGGTCTCAATAATAAAGAAACAGAAAAAGGTAAGGGTTTTGAGAAAACTAATCTAAGGTCGATGAAACAATGATGATGCATGAATAGACAAACTCCTAAATTAACCTAACTCCACTTCGCCAAGGATGCTTACAACTACATGGAGTTGGTGCAATCACCTAAGATTAACGAATGATTTTTAAATCATGAAGGCTTATTTAAGCACCCATTGGATGGTGCAACTCAAACAAGCATCTACAATCGAACTTAAGCAAATGATAAGACTCAGACTAGTTTTACACAACACTTCACCGGCGATGAATGTTAAAAGCATGAGCTAAGAGTTGATCAAATATCCAATACATACATACATTATATCAAAGAACTTTTAATCTACTTGAAACGTCTCTCCACTTCGTCAAGATACAAGAAACCATGTTATTCCACAAGATAACACTTAACACCAACTAATGCTCCAATCTCTTTGTATTAATCTTGAAAAATATTTACAACTTCAAGTCCTCTCAGAGAATTTCGAGAGTCTCTTCTACTCTACTCTACTTTCCTACCAACTGAACTACTTTACAAATGAGGCAACAAGGCCTTTATATAGAGCTCCAGAGTTAAAATGAAAGGCTTGGATCAATCCAAATAGCCAAAGGCTCAGATCATGCCATCTCAGTAGGTAGTTACAACAACTTGCTATTTTAATACATAGGAGAGGCGATGAAGGCACGTTTTCCAAGAAGATAAGATGGAATCTTTTAGAGCATCTTCCACATAGACGTCTCTTTGGCTTCCTTCTTATCGAATGATGTGGCAAACTGTGATTGGCTTGATGATGATGTACATGCCACGTAGGTGCCACCTTAGCATATTCCCAAACTGCATCATCTTGTGATGTCTTCGATGTAATTGCCTTGATGTTGTATGTTTGGGATGTATCTTGGTTGATCTTGCCTTATTCATCTTCTTGTAAACTGGATGTGTATGATATTTGTTGCTTCATTTGACTAACTTCGTGATCCTTCCTCTTCTTGTAGGATACATCATGATCTTCTTTGGATGCATCTTCTTGAAGAGTGTAGTAGGAGATGATGATGATACTTGATTCATGATATAGAGTAGATGATCTCTCTTGGACTTGAAGATTGAAGAGTCTTGAAGCTTGATGGATGGATATCTTTAAACAATGTAGATGATGAAGTGTTCCGGCATGTTGGACTTGAAGTGATCACTTGGAGTAGCTACATGATGTCTCTTCCTTGTAAACTACCTCTTGACTTCATCCCTCGCTTGAAGATGACTCTAGACATTTGCTCCTCTGATGACTCCTTAGCTCAATCCAGGCTCCTGCAACACAGAGAAAACAATCATATTAAACAATTGATAACATTACATTTCATAGCATATAAGAAGCATGTTTAAGCATTCAACAACCCTTATCAAATTGACTTCACTTTTGATATTTCAATGACTTCAAGCAATAAGAGATGACATAAAATGATCATATTTCTCAAAGAACCCACTCAAAAGGGCTATCTCATGTAAATTCTTTCTAGGCGCTCATCTAGGTGGTCATGAATCATGTTTCTATGGTGCATAAGATCAAAATTTATTCCTTCACATAGAAATTGCATTTTAACAACCAAAATTGATTCCTCTAACATGGGCGCACTGGATGGCAGTTTTGGATCCTCTTGGTATTGGCGCCCTGGATATGTGTTTTGGCTCCCTTAAAACTCTTGAATTCTTAAAAAAAGTCACTCCTTGGCGCAATAGATGAGAATTTTGGTTTCTTCTTAGTATTGGCGCACTAGATGGCAGTTGTAATCCCTTCTTGATCTTAGCGCAGCAGATCAACAATTCAATCCTCTCATGATACTAATTGAGGTGGCGCACTAGTTGGGCGTTTCAATCTCTCCTTAAGACTCACTAAAACCTTTATTTTACCTTTGTATACATGGCGCATTGGTTGAAGCGCTTGAGATGGGGTTTTGGATCTCCTTATACTTCTTTAGACTTCACTAAAATCCATCCAATTTTGGTGCATGGGTTTGGGCGCACCAGTTGAGGATTTTGAATCCTCTTCAAATGACTTTCAAGATTTTGCTTCCCTTCTCAAAATTGGCGCAATGGATCAACATGTTGAACGCTTCTTGAAAAGGCCTTAAAACTCCATCTTACCTTGCATTTATCCCTATCTTGTGGTGGTCGTGTTGGTTGAGGTGCAAGAGATCCTCTTCTTGATCTTTCTTCCATCATATCATTAAAAATCCATCCTATCTAGCTCTCCACAATGGTGCAATGGTTATGGCGCACTAGTTCCATGTTTTGAGGGCTTCTTGATATGACATTCAAAAGTTGACCCTTGTCTCTTTGATGGCGCTCTAGATGAGGCGCACTGGTTCAAGGTTTTGATTCCTCTGGGATGAATGATGTAAAACTCAAGTCAAACCCCCCTTCAAGGAAGGCACATGGGATAAGGGATTTGAATTCTTCTTAAAACTTCAAAAAATCTGCATTTTGATACTTGACACTATCCTCTCCATCTTGGCGCATCACTTCAAGATTTTGAATCCACCTCCTAAAAGTTGCATTTCCACAACCAAACAAACTTCAACTACCTTGGCGCAATGGATGAGGATCTTGAATCCTCTTGAAATCCTTCACAAAATTTCAATTTAACTTCATCCCTGGCGCAACAGATCAGGCGCACTAGATCAGCATTTTAAATCTTCTTAAAATCGTTCAAAACTTGAATTTCACCTCTTTCAAAGATGGCGCAATGGATCATGATTTTGGATCCTCTTAAAATGCTCTAAAAGTTGCCATCTCCACCCCTTTAAGCGCATTGGATCAGTCATAATAGATCAAGGTTTGGTATCTTGTTGAAATGTTCAAAAAACATGATTTAAGCCTCTCATCAATTAGGCACATTGGCTCAAGGTTTTAATTGCTTCTTGATCTTGGCGCATTGGTTGAGCATTTTGTACTCCGGTTGAAAGTGGTGCATCACTTCAAGATTTTGCGCTCCCTTTAGTACTTAGCCATTTTTTGCAACTTTCTCAGGGTAAGGTATATTTGAAAATATATTTAAGTATAAGTTTTTTGCAACTTTTTCAATATACCTTTCAGGATGTTTGAGATAGGTCTCGAATCCATCGGATGTAACATGTAGAATCTAGAATTTGGAGGACCCACCAGATTTTAGACTCAGTCAATTTTTAGGATTTTCAGGATATTAGGATACTAGACTTAGTCATTTTCAGGATGTCAAACATACATCAGGATTGATCTCAGAACAAAAGCAAATGACTCTTGAATTAGAAACTCAACAAAGAACTCGAACAAACCATTGACTTCATCATGCAATAAACCTAAGACATCATCAAAACTTAATGCAAAGCATCAGAGCTCAAAAAAGGGGGTCCCCATTTGCAATGGGGCGATGTGTGATTAGGTCACAACAGGACCCCTTCCTTTTTCCTTTAGGATCATATCTATTTTTGGTGACTGAAGGAGTTTGCATTGGATTTTCTATTGATATCATGTTTATTATTATGAATAGTATCATTTGTCAATGGGGGTCGTTTTCTTTTGGTCCTACAAGGAGTCAGCATTCGCATTCTGATATGAAATTTTCATATTATGAGCATTCATGGTGTTTAGAAATATAAAACAAAAACTGGGCGAGAGCCTTTTACAATGGAATTTGCAAGTTAGCCTGCATGTGTCCTTGGGGGACTTGAATTAGGGTTCTGACAGTAACAGTCGAATCATACGACCTGCTAAGCTAGAGCTCCAACTTCAATCATAAGGATTTGGCTTTGAAAATATGAATTTATGCTCAATTTTTGGCCGTAGTCATCTAATAAACACAATGAATTATTTCTATCTAGTAATGCTTGCTTATGCTATACTATACTTTTTTTCTTCTGAAATAAATATTTAATTTGTACAAACATTATTTAAATTCATTATGATGATTGGTTTTAGGTCTATTTTCTATTTTACAAGTCTTAATTAGTTTGAGCTTCTTATGCAATGAGAATAAATAATTATTTCTATTTCATAAAGTTTGCTATGTTAATTATGTCGATAGGGTGGGTGGTCTAAAACATTTGTCGGGTATAGGGATGGCCATCCAAATGATTGTAGTCAATAACATAAGACAAAATTCATTTTGGACGAGTGGCAACAATTCAATCGATCTTAATTGACCACTTGATTTTGCCATAGGATGAAGAATGAGAGGACAAACATGAATTTGTTGTGCAAAATGCTCTTGCTAGGTAGACGAACAATTGTGTTTGCCATGTATGAAAGTGGGTGCTAGGGTTTAAGGAACTAAAGCTCTTTAGGTTAGGGTTTTAGAGTAGTAAGTGTTGTGTGATGTTATGTTTAAAGGCTATTAGTGGATAAGCTTCTACCTAGGATTTAAGGTTTTATCAATATTTTATGTTTTTGGCAAATTATTATGTTGTTTGGGAAAGTACATCTCCATGCACTGATTATTTAATTGTGGGCATTTTCTTGGATGGGTCAGCCCAACAAAATGAACATATGGTGTATGCACTCTTGTGATGGAATAAATCACATATTTACATTACTAGGGCATGCTATGGTAGATATTATAGTGTTTCAAATGTAAGTTTTGTTAATTAGTTTGTTAATGGTTTAGTTTGCAATGCAAGCTAGAAATCACCTTGAGCAAAGAGAGGCTTGTAGTGCACGCTAGATTGGTCTTTTGAAACCCTAAGCCATATAGTTGTTCCTCATAGTTGAAGCTTATTGGTAGCAAAAGCTTTGTTTTTAGGTGGATAGAATGGTCATTTTCTATTCCGTTTACATGCTTGTTGATTCAAGACCTTAAAACTCAATCTTGTTCCAACTTGAAAACATCTTTGGTGTGGCTCTGCAATTTGATCTTAATCACAAATAATTAGCTTGTTCTCCAATGTTTGGGTTCCTTGTTGCGATGATGTCATAGACAATAGGTGAACATAGTTGCCTGTTATAGTTGGTGGGGGTGTCTCTTTCATGGGCTTTGCAAGATGGTTTGGAGTGGTCCTAGTTTGTGAGGCTTTCCGACTTCATTGTTTGAAGGTGCTATGGGGAGGGTGGCAACCATGGGAAGTTGGTTTCTTTTGTAGGCAAGGCCATTAGCATGAAGTGGCCACAACAGAGAGTCATCATAGAGCCCAACTTGAAAAAAGCATTTAAAACACTAAGAAATGTTTGGTAGGGCATTATATGTGAGTTTACTCAAGGTAAGGATTTTTTTTTGTTTAATTGTTCATTTATATATATTTTTTGAGGAGGTAAGGGGCGGTTGTAGGCGCAGATCGCACCCATGAGAGGGCTGCAACCTTGTATGGGACACATCACCCACATTGCCATGCCCTTGGCCCCCCCTTTTATGAAGTTATTTATCAATCATAATGTTTTGGTGGCCACCAATTTTGTTGTGTTTAGCTTGATTGTTAGCAACAACAAATACTTTATCGTGTGTATTTTGCTTGATACATTTAACAAGATGGCATGTTTTCAACCCTGATTCTTTATATGACCATTGGCATATTATTGAAGTAACGAACCATGGGGTTCACAATCCAAATGGTTGTAAAGGAAAATAAACTTGGCCACCAAATCATATAGAGATGTGATTATTTTTATTTTGTTTGATTTTTTTCAACCAAATTTACCTTTGGTGACTAAAACACACTTTTATGCTGATTTACATATTGGCTTTTGATAAAAATTATAAGCAAATCTTATTTTTGCAAAATATTGTGAAGATATTTGTTTTATAACATTTATGATGTGGCGAGACAATTTAGTAGAGCAACGGTAATATGGCGTCTCTTGACCGACTCCCACCCAACAAAGTTTGAATGTTTGAATGGTGCCTGCGCCCAACTCCCGCCCAATAATAGTCTAAAAGGTGTCACAGATACGGGGGTTCCGACTGGCCGACTCCTCTCCAGCAGTGGCATCCTATCATAGATGAGCAGATCTCTCCAAAAATGTGCATCATTTTTTCTAAAGTCTTTGCAGGATTTGGTCCCTTGCCTGTGGAGGACCCACCAAATAGTGATCCGCCCTACGCAAATGTGATTGGCACAAAGGCTCATGGCCACCCTTAGAAATCATTTTTGGAGGCTGAGTTTAGGTGCTCAAGCCCGCCCTTTACAGAGTGGCCGCCCATCTTAGCGTGGGATCTCTTGGACATTGCCCTGTGCCCACTCTTCCCCGGTGGTGGTGTGCAACCAAGACATTTTAGAGAATGAGGTATTTTATTTGAATCATAGAGTGATTTGTAGTTTCAATGGATTATGGCCCTTGCTTTTTGACCTCCACAACTGGGTTCGGGAATCTTGGAAACCCATGGTGAAGGGATAGATTGAACTCTTCCCCTGTGCAAGGGGATTCTTCATTGTGACCTTTGCTTCTATGAAGGAACAAGATTTAGTGCTTGACGACAAGGTTTGGATGTGGGGTGAGCATTCTCTCTACATCAAACCATGGGCTCTTTCCTTCAATCCTCTTACTAAGCCACTTAATATCATACTAATATGGGTTAGACTTTTGAATCTCCCTCTCCAGTATTGGGAGGATTCATGCTATGAGGGCATCAATAATGCTATTGGTTGCTTCTTGAAGGTAGATTCCACTACCACGTTTATGGGTCACTCTACGGTTGCTTTCATCCTAGTAGATATAGACATCTCAAAACCACTCCATGGAAATGTAGTTTTGATGGTAGGGGAAAGGTCTTAGACACAACAGTTAGATTATGAGGGTCTCCCCTTTAGATGTAAATGATGTTTTTCTATTGGTCACTTGGCCTCCAGTTGTCCTCACTCTCGCCGCAAGGGTGTGTAAACTTGGTGGAAGAATGCCCACGACGATCACTTGACTATCAATGCTTCTCTAGAGGATGGGTCCTCCCAGGAGGATGAGCATTCCCACGATACTCTACCCATTCCTCTTGTGGTGCATGAGACGTGCTGGCGGATGAGGCTTCTGTGCACGAGACCTCTATGGTTGCGGTGTCAGGTGAGGATCCCCTCACCTCGCTCTGAGGATTTTGACTCGGAGGTCTCCTGAACAGTGGTTCAGAGAAAGAAGAAAGGACTCCCCAAATCTATTGCTGCTCTGCATCCTAGGGTTCCGGGAGTCAGATTTGCTAGTTCAAGATCTATTGTGTAGATCCTTTTGTTGGTTTTATTATTTTATAGCAGGGTTATAGTGCCTATGTTGTTGTTCTATTTTTGTGCTGTTTGAGTGTTGTTTGTGCTCTGTTTTATTTGCCCCTAGGCTATGTTGTAAAGGGATCAACACCCTTGTTTTGGTGCTTACCATAATAAAAAAAACATTTATGATGTGGCTTTGTTTTAGGGCTAGAACCACTTGATTAGTAATGACTAGCAATATCTTCTAAGCTATTAACATTTTTATTAGTTTAGGCTTTCAGCATATTTAAAGGTAATTTAAATATTACTAATGTTTTTGATTAGATCAGCTGGAAAAGAGGGTCCAAAACCCTTTACAAAGCAGCCCCTAAAGCAAAACAAGCCCATAGGGTAGAAAAATAGGCCACAAAAAGGCCAAACAAAGCAAAATAGAACAGAGACATCAAATGAACAACTGACAAGTGACAAATAGAAACAAAGGATCTAAACAAAACTGGATCCTGCAGGTAGTAACCTAACTCCCTTGACCCTCGAAGCCGCAACAGACTTGGGGAGCCCTTTCTGCTTTCTATGGACAACAGCCCAAGAAAGCCCAGAGTCAAAGTCCTCTAATAAGGAGAAAGGAGAGGCCCCTCACCTGGCCCCACAGCCAAGGGGCAGTCACGCGTTGAAGAAGGGGCCAACAATGTGGCAGAGGAGTCTGGAATCGCCAAAGATGGAGAATGACTCAAAGCAAGGGGAGCTGCCAACCTGGCAGAGGCAACGACATGAGCAGCGACAGGGACAACATCCAAAATAGGATCCACAGGAACAGCAGCAGGAACAACCAAAACAACAGTAGGAACAACATCTAGAATAGGACTGGCAGTAGGAACAACAATAGCCAGGGCAGTAAAAGTGGACACCAAGGGCTCCCTAGCAGGCACCTGAGAAAAATTAATCTCCAGGGAAGGCTCACCTTCCTGAGAAGAGTCATCAGAAAATGACGCCAAAATGGTCAAATGATCCGAGAGAGCATCTTTCCACCAAGTTGCCACACCCTTATGACGAGAATGAGGACAACCAGAGGCAAGGTGCCCTATAGAGAAACATCGCTTGCACCGAAAGGGGAGACCCTCATAGTCCAACAATTGCATCCATGGGCTTGTCCCACCATCAACACAACCTCTCCAAAGAGGGTTTTAGAGAAGTCAATATCCACTAATATGCTAGCAACCGTAGTATGCCCCATATTCAAAGTTGTAGCATCAACCTTCAAAAAATGCCCTAACGTGTCGCCAATGGCTTCATAGCAGGAATCCTCTCAAAATTGGAGGGGAAGATTAGGAAGACGAACCCATATAGGTCTAGTATTGAGCGGCTCGATGGGAGGATTGAAGGAGCGAGCCTAAGGCCTAATGGACAATGAATGATTCCCCCACATCCAACCCCTGTCCATCATAGAATCCCTCTCCTTAGAGGACTCAAAGGTCGCTATGAAGAACCCCCTAGTGTAGGGGTAAAGCTCAATCTTCCCGTCAACCAACGGTTTCCAGGATTCCAAAACCCAATTGTGCAGGTTGGGGAGAGAGGGCCACAACCCATTGAATCTGCAGGTCACTCCTTTTCTCAAATAAAAATCCTTATTTTCAGAGACCTTAGGCCCACAAATCACCACTGGGGAAGAGCGGTTGCAAGACAAGGTCCTGGCCTTTGACTGTAATGTGTGAACAACTTTAGAAAATGAACATCTTGAAGCTGTCCTAGCAGCGCTGTTACCTAAAGAAACCCGCAGACATGCCGCAGGCATAGAGGCCCGATGCCCATTTTGAACCAAACCTTGGGGTTTAAGCTTCACCCCACCATTTGTTGTACTCCCATCAGCCCCACGACCAGGCAGAGCAAGCACATCCGAATCTAGAGCAGTAGGCACAGAGCCGTTAGCGGGAGCGTGCATAGAGCACATTTTGAAATTGCACATTAAATATTACTAATGTAACAAACTTTAAAAATTATATTATATTTTATTTATTTAATTGAATACACTTTAGTATTATATATTAAATATTATATTATATAACTAAAGATACATTTAATAGAAGTGCAATTGTGAAGGTGAAAATTGCATACCTTACACTTTTAACTTTTGTTTTGGGTTCACTTTGACTTGGTTGCCCTTTATGCAATGACAAGTGCATAAGTGGGATGATTTCTATTGTAACATGATGCTTAACTCTCACCTTTCCTAATCTGACTTGCACTCATTCCTAGGGACTATTCTTAATCCTTGGCTTATTCATATCTCGTCAGAGTTAGATTCTAATCTGTCTTATTTGCACTTAACTTTGGCCTTAATCTCATTTACACACATTCCTAGGGGTTGTTCCTAATCCTTTGTTTATCGCTTGGAATTTCTTTCAAAAGAGATTGCCAAGTAGTCTTGCAACCAGTGGGGAGCTTGAGTCTTGAGGTTTGAAGGAGTTGGTGTCTGGAAAGTTGTGCTCTGGGTTGAATAACATTGGTCCTTTGGAGACATTTGTAGGATTGTAATGCTAGCAACATACTTCCATTCCTTGTTCCATGCCTTTTGTATAGTGCATTGCATTCAAAAAAATAGTTTGGTGTTCATTGCAATCTTCTGAGTGCATTGTTTGGTGGATTTGTGCATCTCCTTGAGGTTTAGCAACCAATATTATGCTAGAATGCAGGTTGGTCCATATGTCTATCCTAGGATAAGAGATGAGGCTGCCTTGTTGCATTGGTGGGCTCTAATCATCAATGGAGTGGTTGAAGGTTTTATTTTGAATTTAACTTTTATCTTGTCCATTACATTTTATACTCTAGATAGAAAACTTGTTAGACTTAGGGCACTCAATTGAGAGGGGGGGGTGAATCAGTTATGTAAAAACTTTCTTTAATTTCCACACTTAAATCTTCTTGGTGATTAGCAGTATATTAAACATGAAACATAATGCATTCAAATCAAAAGCAGAAACACATCAACACATAAGACACCAAGATTTTGACGTGGAGAACCCGGTTAAGGGAAAAACCACGGGGTGATTAACCCAAGAATGTATTCTTTGTTAAAAGAATAGAAAGATTAAAATGGCACATGCCAATTAGGGCTCACTACCCAAGCACACTGCTCACAAGAGGCTCACTGCCTACAAGAGACACACTGTCTACAAAGAAATAAGTATTACATACATGAATTGGAGAATAGCATCTTCACTATGCTTGAATCAGTTCCATTAAGCTCAATACACCTGCTCTGCCTTTCGCTCTGCTTTTCGCTACCACACTCTCATCTCCACAAGACACACTTTGAAATGACTTCTCAAACCCTTGTTTATACACGACATTGACTTAGGAACAATCATCTAAGTCGACAAACACCTACAAGAACATCCGCAAGACGTGTAATACATCCGGTCGGCTAGTCTTAGGAAGAACACCAACATCCGATGGTTATTCTTCAAATACGACTTTAACTTCAATGCGGACCACCAACATGAACTCAAACCAATCCACAGATCACCACAAGCTTTCCTGAATCACCAACAACATCCGCACTTCATCTGCTTAGTGGAATCCTTCTCTCCTTCATCTGGAACCTCAAGAACACAGTCTATCATCATTGTCACAAAGGAATAGGTTCTTCCGGACCTTCAAGCCACAAACCAATCTACTTGACACTTCACAAGGACGTCCCCAACACTTCCTCCAATCCGCATAATGGGATAATGCATTATCGGACCTCACCGGACCTATTTGTGTCACTCTGTCACCTTTAGACACCTGCCGGAGCCGGTTCTACTTGAGCGACCATAACTTCTTTAGATCTTCATGTGGACTTCTGAAAACTTGACTGGAGCATCTCAAGACTTATATCTACAAACCCTTTAAACTGCATCCTCTTATCCTCAACCTATCTTGGACTTTTACCTTGTTGTCATCATTGTTCCTGATTGATACTAATTTTCTCAATATCCTCAGCACATAGCTCATCCAATCCTTCTCATTAATGCAACATGAGTATGTTGACATCAATGACAACACCGGCTAGACCCATACTTGCAACAAAAATTAGGTTACAAAATTGTAGCCTAGAAATAAGGGATTGCCATTGTACACACTATAGTTTAGTGTAATTATGTAGATGTTATATGTACTTATGAAAGGGGCATTTTAATTTTATTCAAAAGGTGAATTTTATGGTATCGGCATGTCCTAAGAGTTGCTAAAATGTTTTGATTAAGGTAAGTTGGTTTTGAAGGGACCATAAACCCTGTACAAACCTCAGGGTTTGATAGGACTTAAGTCCTTACAAAGCTACAACCATGCTACCCATGGGAACATCCCTCCCATAACACAAAGGACCAATCTATACAAAACCAAACCTTGAACAGACAATCCACACACCCTTGACTTGGGAATGAGAGTCAAACACTAAGGTGGGAAGACCCTTTTTCTTGCGAGGAAAAATTGTCCAGGAAGCACCACTATCTGAAACATCTGAATGGGGAGAGAGGACAGGGGGGTCCTCTACCACATCCTCCACCAAAACTACCTCCTGCGAACAAGGAGAATGCCATACTGTGGAAGTCAAAGGCCACACAAAATTTGTAGACATGGTTGGATCATGGGTCTCACTACCATGAGCTATAGGGGAAAGGGTTATTGACAAGGGAACAACTAGAGATAGATTAGAAGAGATCTTAGCAGGAATCAAGGGAAGCACCTTCACACTAGCTCTAGGGGAACTGGCACACGAATGAGATCCACTACAAGGGAAACCGAAGAAGGCCTTCCCTTCTGAGAGTCACAGTCACCAATAGTCAAATGTCAGTGAGGGCATTCCGCCACCAAGAACCCTGGCCTACCTTGTAATATGAAGGACAATTAGATGCCAAGTGATCGATAGAGAGGTAATGTCTACAGTAGAAGGGGAGAGCCTCACAAGCAACTGGCTACATCCACAACCTATCCTCCACCAATAATATAATATCCCGAGGAAGTGCCTTGGAGGTATTGATGTCCACCAAAATATGGGTGAAAGTAGGATGGCTCATGAGAGTGGTGGAATCATCGACCTTCAAAAAATAACCAATAGCATTACCAATGACCTGGTAACAAAACCCAACCCAAAATTGAAGAGGGAGATGGGAGAGTCTAAGCCACATCAGTCTGATATTGAGCAGTCCTGAGAGCAGATTGAAGGAAGTAGACCATGGGTTGAGCGAGAGGGAATGCTTGCCCCACATCCACATCTAATAATCTAGAATCAAATCCCTGTCGTGTAGGTTTGAAAGTCACAATAAAGAAACCACTAGCATAGGGGTACAACTCAATTTTCCCTTCAACTAGAGGCTGCCAAGACTCCAAAACTCACAAATTCAAGTCTAGGAGAGAAGGCCATAAGCTTGTGAACCTGCATACTGGGCTGTAAGATGCATAAAACCTTTCATTATTAGCCATTGTCTGTGTTGGTTTTCTCCCAAACTGGATGCTTCTTCCCAGTTATCCCTACAAGGTTGCCATCATTGATCAACAGGATTCCTGGGACAGGGGCCAATTGTACAGGAGATAGACTCTATAAATATCTCCTCTTCTTCTTTAGGCTCTGCAGAACCAAGGGGGTATTCCCTATTCAACATCCATAAAATATGACTATATACTGATTGGGATGTTGACACAAAGTAGATAAATCCTCTCTTATGCAGACCAAAATTGTGAAATAAGTGCAAAGGGGCTAGCTCTGGGCTTATGCTCAGTTGTGAGACAGAGGATTCTAATCCTAAAACTACCTCTAATGTCCTAAAGGTTTGTATTTGAGGTTTTGAGTTTGATTTGTATTTTGGAAGCAAGACTGGGACTTTGGGTTGTAATCTCAATACAAGACCAGACTGGTGCCTATCCAGGGCTAGGAGTCAATAGACATACACATGTGGGTGATTATCATAAGCTTGAATCAATGACTGAGTTTCAAGGGGAGATTTTTAGTGTCTGCCTTACAGATACTTCCCAAAAATCAAGTGCTTAGTCATTCATACTTGATGGTATCCCTGTTGCAACATACTTTCTCAATGATCAACCTGAAACATTTAATTTGTTCCTTGAACAAAGGTAGGAGATTGAGCATTTGATATAGAAAAGCCATATTCCTGAATCTTGAATAACCCTTAGCTATTCTGATTCAAAAGAAAATATGCCCACAACTTGGAGACAAATGATCAAACACATGCAACATAGCATTTCTCATATAAAAACAACATGAAACTAGTTAACTTATGCATAAATCATATAACATGAGATTCATAAACTCACAAGACACCCAGAACAGAGCCACCAATGAAGTTGTATCTTATTACAACACCCAGGTTTTTTCCAGTCTTCCACCCCCGCAAATGAGTAACACAGTCTGCTATATATAGCAAGAAAGTGCACTCAAACATTAATTACAAGGCAAAAATCAAAATTTGCCAGATTCAATGTATTATGAGAAATGGTGCTAAAAACATCAATGTAGCAGGCAGAAAGAGAGGTGAGGAGCAGTTGGACTCGAGCCCCGCACCGACGTTTGGGGATTTTCATCATTAATTGGGTAGTTGATTTGTCCATGCCTTCGCCCATACATCTGTAACATCAGTCGTCAATGGCATACCAACCCACGATTTCTTGAAATGCAACGGTTGCAAGATCTTTGAAAATTTTCTATGCCAAGATGTGTGACCTCAATTTGAACAGGCGGGCAGCTGGCCAACGTGATCATGCCACGCGGGCGCCTCCTATTGATCGCTGACTTTTCAAATTACGTGGGAACCATTATCCCACATTCACCCTGTAATAACCTCTCTAATACTTTATAAACAGGACCACATCGAAAGATAATCACCGGTGATTTTGCTTCCGACGACGTTAGTTTAAACCCCATTGGGGTAGCGCAAGCTGCCAGAGCAACACTCCTCACCTGCACCAATACCACCTGTCATACCGATAATCCCCTCAAATAATACCCTGTCGGATAGACACCTTACATAGGCGAACCTCCTGCTTGCTCACCTGATATGCAATATCACCCTGATGTATCGGAGGAAGATCCTCCTATACATATTCATGTCCTCATCGACGATCAGTGGGATCCCTAGCATAGCTGCCGATAATAACCATCATGCTGAAGACCATATGATGCATCTCATCGGACCCAGATGACATCATCATCATGTTACATAGGGTGATATTCGCGACAAGGGTGATATTCATAAGATGACTGATATTTGAAAATATGACCCCCCGCAAGAAAATCAAGGTGATGTTAGAAATATGACCCTTCGCAAGATGTATGAAGTTGTTAGATAGGCAGATATCGACCCCCATGTAAAATTGACGTCCGCACTTTGCGTATCAAGTGATTATGAGGTGATAACACAACATCAGGGTGATCTTCCACCATCAGGGTGATCTTCTCTAAGATGACTGATATTTGTAATATGACCCCCTCCCTTCAGAATATCAGGCCTGACTGAAAACTTGACATAACATAACTTTTGCTTGAAAACTAGACTTCATGTGGGCACCACCAGTTTGATCACAGACGATAACTGGGGAGGATTGCAAGCAAGGGAAGGGTTGAGTCTTTCCATGAGGAGGACAAGAAGGACCCCTCTTACCAACAATGGCTGCATAGGTGAAGTGGTGCCACGAGCCACACCCTTTGTAGGAGCATAAACCCTAATAGCGGCCCTTGAGTCACTTGAGCCCAAAGCTCCAAGTTGGGCCTTCACACCCTCAACATTCGCTGAAACCTACACATTAAAGACTCTACCATCACAATGGGAAGGCGCATGAGGGACAACTGTAACAGGGAATACCCCTGTGCCATTGACAAAACCAACAAACATGGACGTCGACTGTAGAGCGCTAGGAAATGGCCCTGGAGCACCACTAGAAGCCATGCGGGAGCCATTGCTGCCACCAATAGGAGCATCAATGAGACTAGTAGCCGTCGAGAGTAGAGGGAAGTCTGTAAGCGAACCTAGCCACAAAGATTCAGCTCAGGGAGTGCCGTTGAGTGAGAGCAGGAGTGCCATTTGATTCCTTATGAAGAAAAAGGGTTGCTAAAATGTTAATATATGTTATTTTTTCCTTAATTTGATATGTCATAAGAAACATATTATATTAATCACAATATTTATATAATCTTATTTATATTAGGATTTGAGAAAGATCACATTCATGGATCTTCTTGTTAGACTAGTCGCTTGCAATGTTTGGGTGATTCATTCCAAGTAGATATAATTGCATACCATTTATTTGTTTTGAAAACATTTTATCTTGATGGCCTCAAAGTACTTTCTTTGCTTTCTAGAGTAGAGGATGCTTTGCATTTTCTTAGGATACATTTAAGGTGTTGTATTTTTGGAAATATGCCCAAAGAATATGTTTGTCCTCAATAGTTGGTGGACAAGAACCCAATAGACATGTAGGTTGATTCAAAAGGAAGATGCCCAACAATTGACTAGAGAAGTATTGGAGAGCTTAATAGAGATAGTAGGAGGTTTTGATCTTGGCATTGGTGGTTTCTTGTAACATGTAGATGCATTTTACAAGAAGATTATAAATGCAATGCATGTACTATGATGAAGATTTTTTTATGTTTTATTTCTAAGACAGTTGACCCAATTTACTGTTCTTCATAATCAATAGAGTCCCTCTAAATTTATGTGGAGCAAGAACATACCTCACATCATTAGTTAGAAATGGACATGTAATTATAATTGTAGTTTTTAAGGAATATCATAAAGCGGATTGTTATAATTTTTTCCATTTTCTTTTTTTATTCTCATTTGTAATGTGCATATGAGAGTGATCTTCAGGGAATGATCTACTCCCTTGAGTTTAAATTACATGTGAAAATAAACAAACAAGGAGCCACAGTCATGGGAAAGTAGAGCAACAAGCATGATGTATATGAGGGTTTAATTGCCACAAGGCATGCCACCCCTAAGAAACCCAAGCCTAGACCCCACACTAATTATTCACGTTGTTTAAGAAGTAAACCACAAAGGTTTTAAAAATCACACTTAGATTCTAAAATAATGTTTACTTCATATATCATGTCAAAGCTCGACATTTCTTTGTTATTCAAGGGTAGTGACAAGCATCACAAAAAAGCCTTGTTTTATAGAATTTGTTTTTATTTGATATTATCTCTCTAAGCATAGTTACATCTTTGCTACAGAATAACATGGGTGATTTGAAAATCTAAAACATTACAATTGAATTGTAGACACCTAAAATTAGACTGCTCTTCAAACTAATTTTTCGTACCTCTGCACTAATCCACTCTCCCCATCTGCATATCCCTGGTGATCAATTAATTCACCTAATTAATCCATTTAACCTTACAACCCTATCCTATCAATTGAATGAATATTCCTAATATTTATTTAGTTGATTTATTCATTTCCCTAATCCCTGTTAATTGGATAAATCATGCTTATCTGATTAACCTAGGCTTAAGTTAATTAAGATAAACACTTAATTAACCTTGTCCCCCACTATCCTCCACTAAACTGAATTTAAAATTTAGTTGTCCCCCACAATCCTCCACTCTTCCCAATCATTGAATTTAAAATTCAGTTGTCTCCCACTATCCTCCACTCACTGAATTTAAAATTCAGTTGTTCCCCATTATCCTCCACTCTTCCCAAAATGAGAATTTTTAATTCATCCTCTAGGAATAAAAGATTCACTTTTATTCCTAGCCCTTGATCTTATCACATTCAAATCCAATCACACTCATCCTAATCACCCATTCTTAACCACCTTAGTCCTAATCACATCCAAGACATCCATAATCAATCCTACTCACATCCTTGTCACCCTACATCATCAAATCATCACCACTCTATCTAAATCATTATCCAAACAACATCATTTTAATCATTACACAACATCATTCTCTCCATCCTTCTCAAATCAACCTCCATCCCAATCATCCATAAGCACATCCTAGTCACCTTCATCTTAATCAACTTCATCCAAACAATCCACATCATCATCAAATCATAACCAAGCACTCGCCAAAAAGGACTTAAGATTTAACCACATGTGTGACATCATGTCAACCTTAGAGGACTTCCAAAAGCTCCTTCATATGCTTCACCACATGCATGCAAGCCAATCCCCTTTAGAGCAGCGAACCTTTCAAAGCATTCAAGAATTGATTCAAATAGGTCGAACAAGCCAATCCTCACACATACAATACCTCTCGGAAGAAATCCAACACATCTTGGCCACTTGCAAAGTCCAATGACCATCCTATCTAGCACCTATCCCATCATATCCATCTACACATCAAACTAATTCTGCATCAACTTGTCCCACTTCATATCAACCAAATTCATCCACATGTCATATCAACCCTTTATCAACTTATCACAACCCTTATCTATATCAATCCATATCACAACAATCATTATCCTATGCAACCCCTCCATCATCATCACATCAACACATTTACCAACATCAACAACAAATCATATCACAACATGAAGTCCAAACACCATCCCAACCTCAACAAATTCCACAACAACCTTACATGTCATCATCTTCAACATCATATCAACCTCCATCAACCTCATATCAACTTTCTTCATATCAACCTCCATCATCCTCATATCAACCCTCAACTTCATACCAACCCCAAAACCTTTCGTCTACATATCCTACCATTACACCTAGCTACGAAGACTATCAGTGGCCTCCCCAACAAGCACTAGTGAGCCCAAATCCACCTTTGCAACAAGAAGCACATGCAAGTCCAAGTGGTCCCTTGTACGTAAATCAAATGAGCCCAAGTTATCCTAGGCAAGATCTAATAACCTTTGACAAGGGAGATACCAATCTAGAGTGGCCTCCACCATCTAATCCCACACCTATCCTTGAACCCACCCAAGAACCATCATTACCTAATCCTGTCACCTAGTTATCCAATCCTCATCCTAATCCCACACCAACCACCATCATTATCCATACATTATATTGCTCTTCAACCCTTAAACTCATGAAGGATACCATCCATTGGCTATTAGCAAGGAATCAAACACCCTCATGCAATCCAACACCTACCAAACCTCTTGAACAATCTCCTATCATAACTCAAGAACAATCATACAGCCATGTTCAAGAGCCCATAAGTCAAGCACCTATCACATCAATCCAAGCACCCATCACATCTATCCAAGTCACTTCCACTTCCATGCAAGCACACGAGCTATGTCAAGAAACAAATCCAAAGCATGTTGAAACATCAACCTCTTCTCCTAATCAAGATCTACCCATCCCATCTAATCCCATCCCCCATCCCCTTCCATCTATGGATCACCTTATTGATCCCCCATCCACTTCTACCACCCCTTTACCATCCCCCATTAATCCTTCACCTCCATCTACCAATCCCATCCCAAATCCATCCCCTTATCCACTTGGAAAAAGCATCTTCATCCATGGTAAACCCCTCGTAGGAGGTGAACAAATTCCATCTATCACATATCTTTCTCCAACAAATACTGGACTCGTGTCTTGTTTCCACAGCAACAAACATCCCATTGCATGTCGCATGCTTCAACACATGAACTATCAAGGCAAAGGCTTAGGCCTTCATGAACAAGGCATCTTGGAGCCCCTTCACACCACATTCCATCCATCCTCACATGGCCTTGGCTATACATCCCAAGACAAACAACCTAAACATGTCGATACCATCCACCCACCTTCCAAATTCCATTCATCCAATCCCACATATGGTGCATCTCATCGCACTCCCAAAACATATGTCGCCATCCCTCCTCCATCATTCTACCATTTGCAAAAGCATGTGACCATCCATCTTCCCCCATCAAATTTACCGCCACTCCTTCCAACTCCCAAGATCCCTATCAAATCCACTTTACCTCCTATCCTACCAACTCCCAATATCCCTATCCACAGATCCACTTTACCTCCTATCCTACCAACTCCCAATATCCCAATCATCAAATCACTTCACCCATCTATCCAAAAATCTACTTTTTACCCCTCCATCTATAAAACCACTAAAATTCCCAATCAAGACCAACAAAAGCACACATCTTTCAAACATGAAGCTTCCCCCAAAACCATGGGATTCAAAAATTTGAATGCCTCAACTCATAAAGCACAAAAGCCTAAGGATATTATCCCTTCCAATCAAAATGCAAAATCAAAAAGGCTATCCAATCCCACATCATCACAAGAAAAAGCAAAAACAAAAATGGTGTGGGTCCCTAAACGAAAAGCATCAAATTCTAATGAGGCATCCACCTCCCAATCTACCGCAAAATCCCAAACATCCCACTCCCCATCTAAAAATCCCATAATTCCTAAGTCTATTTGGGTCCCTAAAACCCCAAATCGACCATCCCACAATCCCCCATCCCGATCCCCATTACTCCCAACTTCTCATCCAAAATACAAGCTTCCAAATACATCACGTTGTGTGCAGTCGTTGGTCTTGGTTCCCCTCCACCACTTAACATTCCCACATACCCCCATCTCTCCATCTTTCGTTCACTATTCTACATATCTTCCCCATCACATTCCTATGGTCCATGCTTTTGCATAATCCACATCATAACCCACATAATCCACATCATAATCCATTCCATATTCTCCTATCTACCAACATCCATGCAATCACCATCCATAATGCTATCCAACATGGGACCATCTTCTCCTTGCTATGGAAATAGACACTAGAGTCCCCATTCCATCAAAAACACAAAAAAAAGCAAAAAAATAAAAAAATCAAGAAAATAGTAAAGAGAAAAAAATCCGTCCAATGGTGAAAACCACTCCTTGTGGCACCTTGGGCAAGTACCTTGATGAAAACCCCTTGTGGGCGTCATGCGTAATCCTTTCTCCATCCATTTTGTATACCTACACTTGGGGGCAAAACCGTATCCTTCATCCACATACATCATCTCCTTGCACATCTTCTCCACTGTCTTATCGTTATCCTATCATATTCCTATCTACCATCCCCTATTCATCCTATCATTCCCCATCCATTCTATCCACTATATCTCCATCATAGATCTTGATAAAGACAAGGGGCAACATATCAACAACATGCTTTGGAGACCTCTTGGCATACTCCTTTTGTCAGTATATCCTCCATCCACCTACTGCAAAATCCATCCATTCAAACATGAACCCATCATGCCAAATCCTAAGCATTGGGGCATATGATTCCTTGCAACCTAGCCCTTGGAGAAAATCCTCATCCCAATCTTCCATCTATCTAACATGCATCCCTATCACTTGTCCATTCATCTATCAAATCTCCTATCCATTATCTGTTCATCGCCAATCCCCCTATCCAACCCCATCACCTTCACCTCTAGACTTGGTGTTCCCTTGTCATTGGTATCTAGCGCAAAGTCTATCTAAATGACATCCAAGGCAACCATCTCATAATAAAGCATTCCTTTTCAAAAATCAAAAAATCCAAAAACATCACAAAATCAAAAATCCAAAAACATCACAAAATCAAAAAATCCAATAACATGACAAAATCAAAAAATCCAAAAACATCACAAACATAAAAAAATCCCAAAACAATAGAAAACACACAAAATTTCAAAAATAATTTATCCATCATCACATCTATCATCCATACGCTTACACTAGATCGAAGCATCGCATCACCTATCAAAGCATCATCCCTTATCAAAAATCATCAACTATCAAATCAGCATCAACCATAACTTGTCACCATCATATCTTGAGCCAATCTTACATCAACAAAACATGATCCAATCATCAATCGATTCTTGCCTTAGGATATGTCGTTCCTACGATAGGCAGAATCTAATCATCACAACATCATCAAATCATCTATCAATCCTTGCCTTAGGATATATCTTTCCTACGATAGGCAGCATCTATCACATCATCATCCATTTTGGCAAAAGATACAATGGTTACTTGTTTGGTTCGTTGGTCTTTTGGTTTTTGATTTTTATCTTTTGTCCTATTCGAAGATCACATCAAAGCTACCTTGATCTTATTATATCATGGTATGTGGCGAAAACATCTAGAATGGGGCATGGTCTTGCTTTTGTATGTTGTGCTTGTGGGTTGGTCTCATTACTCCAAGCTAGTATTCATATCTTGATCAATCATAGGGTCGGTTCTAGCATATTGATCTCCTTATGCATCTAAGGTTAATCATACCTTTTTTATACTAAGGGCTTATGCTATGAGTCCCCTTCCCTCGTCTAGACAAGGTTGTACTATCTTGGGCATGCATGAGATCATCCCTTTGTCTGCATGTCTAATCCATGCAAATGTTGGATAAACATCATCACCCTGGTCTTCTATACCTTGGTGAACATATCCACTTTGCTATATCAAACCTAGGATTGCTTAAATTTAGTTTTAGCATAATCATCATTCACCAATCATCTCCGAACATCATCATCCTTTCATCCCACCACTTATCCTCTGACCACATCTACCAATCTGTCCCATCCATTTCGAGAGCACAACCATTTTCTTGCAACCCGCCTATCCTCTCGAGGCGGCATCACCCTTACCAATTATCCCCAAACCTTACCCTATGCTTCCAAACCAAAATCTTTTTTCTATCCAAGCCATCTCTATGTTTTAACTTCTTTGAAATGATGTTGCTTAGCTGCAACACCATCTCAAAGAGGGGCAAATGTAGACACCTAAAATTGGACTGCTTTGCAAACCAATTTTCCGTACCTCTGCACTAATCCACTCTCCCCATCTACATATCCCTGGTGATCAATTAATTCACCTAATTAATCCATTTAACTTTACAACCCTATCCTATCAATTGAATGAATATTCCTAATATTTATTTAGTTGATTTATTCATTTCCCTAATCCCTGTTAATTGGATAAATCATGCTTATCTGATTAACCTAGGCTTAAGTTAATTAAGATAAACACTTAATTAACCTTGTCCCCCACTATCCTCCACTAAACTGAATTTAAAATTCAGTGGTCCCCCACAATCCTCCACTCTTCCCAATCACTGAATTTAAAATTCAGTTGTCTCCCACTATCCTCCACTCACTGAATTTAAAATTCAGTTGTCCCCCATTATCCTCCACTCTTCCCAAAATGAGAATTTTTAATTCATCCTCTAGGAATAAAAGATTCACTTTTATTCCTAGCCCTTGATCTCATCAACTGAATCCTCACCCTCCATCCTCATCTCCAAAATTCTATAAATTGGACCCCTCTCTAAGCCATTTAGAGAGAGACCTCTTCATGCATCAGACCTCTACCCAAATCACTCCACAAATCTCCTAATCCTACGATCCTAATGTCAAAATCTTGTCTCAATCCCATCTAAATCTCTATCTGAATCCACCTGTCTCTCATTTTACATTGTGTTGAGCACTTGAGCAATCCACATACATTTCAGTTATCATGGGAAACATCTGAGAAGCTACGTGGGTGCATCTCCTTCCCGCATGGATTCGTGAGTCATTATGGAGGTATAATCATTCTGTTTTGCATTTGATTAGTTTTAATCTTCATTTTGATTTCACGTATTACATGAATATCAAAACACCATACAAATGTTTTGTATGCATTTGTAAAAGAATAACCAAGGTTACCAATTCCCTTGAATTTCACCAAATCTACCATATTTTTTAGTATTTCTTGTTATATCATATAAAAATGCATTTAATTGTTGGATTTTTAAGAATATAGAATATCAGTTATTAAAAAAAAATGAGTATGTATAAGAATAAAATCTATTTTATTAAATCAATGTACATAAATGATTAAAATGTTACAACATAAATGCTTACAGCGCGAAATTGTGTATACATTTTAGATTTTAATAATTATAAACTTATATATATATATATATATATATATATAATCAACTATTTTAAAAATATTTGTAGTGTTTTTAATAAAAGCACTTTTTTCCATATTTAAAGTCCACTACATAAGACACTTCATAACAAAATCAGTAAAAAGTCAATTTATTGTTTTAAAATATATAGGGCAAGTACCAAAACTTGGGGGCTTGATGGTCCCCTTTTCCTTGTGGTTCAGAATGAATAATTAGAGATTGCTCCATGGTTTGGACTTCCTTGGAGAAATTTGTTTCTTGCAGCTCCTTCCTAAATTCAAGTGCATATTTGCGTGACCATTACACTTTAGAGGCAATTGCTAATTGTACTTATTGCTTTTATTTATTTATTTTGTACAAATATTTAAATACATGTAGCTTTTTCTTCTAATGTTTAAAATGAATTAGAAAAGTAATTCATAAATTATCCAACTTGTGGAGGAGGTAATTGAATAAATGTTCAATGTATCTTATAACTAGCAATTGCACTTAATGAGCAATAGGCACACTGATAGGTATTTGTTATGAGTGTAATTCTTAATTAACCTAGAAATTACAAAGAAATATAAACAATGCATTTTTAGGAGCGAATACATTTTGTTCAATAAATTTTAATTAATGAAATGAGTTTCAATGGGCCTAGGCTATTGGTTCACTTTGGCAGTTGCTTACATGAAGCCTTTCCCATGGACACTCTGTCATTCTCATTCTTGATTCATGTCAATTTTCATCTATCAAAGATATTCCTATGTATGTTGGGGCATCTTATGGATAAAAAAATTACACAGTTGATCCAAACTCCTTCATTTTCATGGATTAATGCCTTTAGGTATCATATAAACTTGCCTTTTATCTCAAACAAGGATCAAATCAATATAAAGAATCTTCTATTAATAGATGATAAATACCCTCACAACTATTGGGTCCTTTCCCTAGTTATCACAAACACGCTATATTACATTATCCATCTATTAACTATCCTATCAAAAACAATACTTCAAAACAATAACGTAAACGAGTTTTATTCAAGCAAGTTTTTTTGGTCATTTGTGAATTGCCAAGCTTCAATTCTTTTAAAATGTGTATCAAAATTATATTTAAGATACTTTTTCACAAAAGAAAATAATTTCTATACATGTAAATCAAAATTAATTTGAGTTACATTTCTTTCTTCGTATAAAATAAAATTTTGGATAAGACACTATACCAAAACCAATTTATATGAATATTCATTTACTATAAAAATCACCAATATTATTACAATTAAAAAAATATATTAGATGCTTCTATAGTAGTTAGCATAAAAGTATAATGAACCATAAATTATTAATTTAATGCTTGGAATTTATAGAAAATAAGAAGCCAATCACAAATTATGTATGTAGTTACTTTTTATTTTATCATCATTAGCTAGTACAATGCTTTAGTTTCAATGGTGATAATGTAGTGTATTTCCTTTGTAAAATCTTTCATAGTGGGTCTCTCATGTATCTTCTACAATAAACCCATTGCCATTAAAGCCACCACCTTTATGGTATCCAACACCAAATGCAATGTATTTTCCATCAAGTGATGGTCCACAATGTCCATCACATTTTCTTCTTCAAGTTTTTCAACCACATAAACAACCACGTCACAAAATCAAAATGCCTGTTGAAGTTAATTGCCTTTTGTGATATCATGAGTTTGAACAATACCACACCAAAACTATTGACACCACCCCCATCCACTAATGGTCCTCACCCTAATAACTTTACTTCTAATGAAGACCCTTTGAAATTCCCAAATTTTGATTACCATCAATAGCCCACTCTCAACAAACCTCCCTCCACCTGCATTCCCAACAAACCTCCCTTTAACCTTCCCACGAAAACCCTTCCACCTCTCACCAATCCCATTCTCCCCTAGTTCCCTATCCTAAAACGTATTTGTTCTTGAATGAAGAGTCCATAAAATGCATTTAAAGAATTCCTTACCACCTTGTTACCAACCTGCATGACCTTAGTTCTTCTTCTCTTCCCTCAAGCTCAATGAGGACCAACTTCCAATCTCCCTCTTGGGAGCGTCTTCCCCAAGGAGTTTTCATGAATGCTGCCATCTTCAGCTCTAAAAATTAGTTCAGTGTACTTTATCCAAATGAGGACACCTTGCCCACACTTTCCAAATGAAGTGTTATATACAATCATGGAATGTAAGGGGCCTTTCAATCACATCTCATAAGTATTAGGCAAGACATTCTATTTAGAACAATCTCACAGATGCTCATGCTTTGAGAATTGAAAATCTAGTTGCCATTTAGCATTAAGCCCAATCCTTCCACATTAATCACATAAGGGAAACAATGGACCTATGTTGGGTTGTGCACCTCAGATTACTAAATCTATTGTTGCTTTTTCTGTTGACCCAAACAACTACATTTGAGTGATTGTGCTATACCATGGTGGGTTGTGTGGGTTTTGTTTTGTGTTTTCTCTGAATTCCCCACAAGATAGAATTCATTTCTAAGAATGGATGTGAAATAAACACACATTTAAATATAAAAACATTCATAACATTAATAGTATAAACTATAAAAATATTATGTAGTATTTGACCCCCTCTTAGGCAAAATGAATCTTCACAAACCACAAAGAAAATGAAAAATACCCACTATGGTAAGTCCAAACCAACACGTATCAAGACTGATTTAAATTCATGTTCGCACACAACAACAAGGCTAAACATAGAATCGTGAAAATATATCTCCAAATACCAAAACCATCAAACCTATAGGCAAGTAAAATAATAGCTAAGAAATGTAGTTAGTACCATATTTAGTGCAACCACTACGACTCTCATTAAAAACCCCATTTTTCCCTTTATCGTAGTTCCACCACAACACTACCCATTTGATAATAAAGTATATCTAGTACATATCCCTTTCAACATTATTGCCTGAGACCCCACAATTGCCCTAGTAGGCATGTATGCAAAATGTGGAAGCATAGACAAGGCATACAAAGTGTTTGAATGAATGCCTCTGAGACATGTGGTCTACATGGAACATATGAAACACTAGACTTGCACACAAAAATAAATTCTAACATGATGGGAAGCTCTTGGTTTGAAAAGGACTCCATGGACTTAAAAATTTGAAATCTTCTGATGTGACAAAGTGTTAGAGTTATGATCACTTGCAATAACTCTTCTACAAAGAGAGCTTGCTACACAAAAGTAGAAAACCAGAGGAAAAGATGCCAAAATACTGATGCAACAATTTCATTATTCACAAAAGAATAATACAATAGGAATATACATCCACATTTGCCAATAATAAACAAAGCGAAAAAGCTAGAAAAGCAATCTTATCTTGTGATACAAGTCACAAGGATAAGATACTAAAAAAAGAAAATAAAATCCTAATTAAGCCTACCTAATAAACTTATGATAAAGGTGTAAATATAATTTTACATAAACACCTCCTCATAAGTGCAACTTAGGGAGGTTACACATAAGATAAAAGGAAAGATGAAGATGGGTCCCCAAAATAAGGCTTGATCAGGTACCCATTTACTAACAAGAAACTCTCATAAAAGGAGCAAAGGAAAAAATCTAGTGGGAGAAAATCCCTCTCCAAAATAGAGAAAACTACAAGCAAATATATACAAGTGATGGAAGCAGATTCAACTTGAACCACATACAACAAAGTCTATGAAAAAGCCCCCATAAGAGGGAAAGAAAAAGACTATGAAATACTCCCACATTGTAGAATCTCCTCTACCAGAAGAGGATGCATGAACATGAATGCTGAAGATGATCCACTTGTGGCAAATGCCATTTTTTCCCTTAGAAAGAAATAACTCCAATGGTGAACGTTGAAGAACCTGTGAAGTAGGAAGTCTCATGATGAATGCCTCTGAAAATTGTATAGGTGTCCACATGTCACAATCAGAAGATACCATAATAAAATTAGGAACTACATATGCCTAATAAATGAGTGTGACAACTCAAAATAAAGTAGAAATGTACAATCAATAATCTCTAAAGACAAAATAGAACTGATAACAATAGTGCCATGACTATCATCAAAGAGGAACTGTAAATCCTCAAGAGTGTCCTCAAGATCTACAATGTGAGACCCAATAAATAACTTAGAAATACCTATTAGATAATCATCCCACACAACATAATCCAATAAACAAACAATTCCTGCTCAACCAAAGAATCATCAAAATTAAAAGTAGGTGGAGGAGAAGAAATAGTTGCACTCACCTAAAAAATTGAATTAGAAGTTAGAACACCAAGATTCAAATATCCAAACTTCTCCTTAGAAATATGATTCACACAAGGAGTGTGAATAACAGCCAAAGGGTCTAAACCATCACCAAGGGAAAAATCTAAAAAGGTGTATAGTCGAGATGAATGATCAACCATCCTTGTAGCAATAATTTCCATGCTTTCTAAGTCTGATGATAATTAAACTAGGTGTGAACTCTATAGTCTTCCCTGCTCCACCATGAGTAATCTGATATATTTAAAGAAGATTGTTTGACAAAGAAGGCACATATAATACATCATTGAAATTACCTTCACTAATATCAATAGATCCCTTCCCAATTACTTTCATATAAGTGCAATTACCCATCAAAATAAGTTGTATAACACAAGGCTCAAAAGTAGAGAACATGGACTCTAATGAAGCCATATGATGAGAGGCTCCAGAATCAAGAAGCCATTTACCTGATCCATGACTTGTACTTGAACAAAGTGCCTTACCTTTATATTCATCAACCCCATTAGCTAAACCTACATGGCCTATTTCAGAAGATCTTGACTATTTTGTTGATGGAGTAGAAGAAGTAGATGAACTAGAAGACATAGTTGAAGGCAAACTTACATTGTTCATTGGAAGAAAATACTTCAACTCATCAATTTGTTTAATATAGAAAACATGTTCATCATGCCCACATTTCTTACAATATGCACATGTGGGTTTCTCCTTTGATTTTTCCTTTTTACTGGATGAAGGGGTAGTATGTGATGTTGATTCTTTATCTTGTTCACTATTCTTATTTTTTTTTAATTTCTTTTCCTTGCCACTTGAAGCCTTTTGGTCTTTTGTGCTTAAATTAGAAATAAGAGCTTGTAATTTTGTAAACTTCAGAGTACCCATCTACACTAATTTTGCTTGTTCCCTGGTGAGTGATGTAGCAAATTCATCAAGCGAAGGCATTCTAAATCTAATACCAAGAGCATCTCAAGTGTAGCATAAAAAGTAGAGCCAAAAAATATAATAATCAAGACCTAGTTTAGCAAGAATAGAAAAAATCAACTAGGTGTCCTCTTTCTTTATACAACATTGTTTTCGCTATAATTTGAGAGGCTTAAGTTTGGTGAAGAAATCTTAGATACTGTTAAAATCAGAAGGATTCAACTCAATAAGTTCATTTTCTAATCTAAAACTTCTCAAAGTATCCTTCTTACCAAACAAATTTTCTAATGTAGTCTAGATTTTATTTGGTGTTGTGCAAGACTCAACATTAAAAAGAAGATTAGGACAAATTGACTGATATAATGTCCCATAAGCTTCATTACACGTATCAAACCATTTTCTCTTTTCTACAACACCTCCTGGTTTAGGATTTGTACCCATTGTCATCGGATATATCCTCAATCTCTTTAATTGAGTTTCCATTTGCTTCTTCCACTCATAATAACTGTATGGAGTGAGAGGAACAACTGGAGATTATCCATAATGAATATAGGAAAATTGAAAGAGAAATAATAATATACCCCTCACAAGCAAGCAAATTAACTCCCTCATTAAAAAAATCCACTTGTATGCTCTTTTTCCAATCAACCAAGCTAAAAACAAAGATCTTGACTTCAAATGAATAAATCTAATAGTTGATAATTTTTTTGGAAAAATTAAGCAAATGACAACATAGAGTGTGGAACTAGATTTCCAACGACTATTTTTTTGTGAAATTTTGTTGCTGTATGACCAAGATATGGCCATTTCTATAAAAATGCTACTTAGGCAATGAATAGGAACATTAAAAGGTCTTGGTCACCCATGTGACTAGGGGCTGAGCCTTTGGGGGTTGGTGCACAATTTTTTTTAAAGATTAAAAATTAATTAAATATTCAACTATACTGTTTTAGCCTTTTGGATCCATCATTTTAAACATCCATTGAAATTAGAAATCCAAAATATACAAACCTTAATGTCATGATACTACATTTTTTCACATTAATTAGCAAATTTTCTTCTCTTAGTCTTTGCAATACTAATTTGATATGCTCTAGGTGCTTCTCTTTAGTCTTACTAAAAATCAAAATATCATCTAAGTAAATAATCACAAACTTACCCATATTGCTTTAACACTTGATTCATCAACTTCGTAGATGTATTAGGTCCATTAGTCAACCCAAAGGACATAACCAACCACTCATATAGTTCTTTCTTCATTTTAAATGCAGTTTTCCATTAATCTCCCTCTTTGATTCTGATTTGGTGACAATCACTCTTCAAATCAATCTTAGTAATGTTACATCCCCAACCTGTGATTATCTTAATTTCTATTTTTACATGGTGATCAAGAGGATTAGTTAAGTGTTGGATTACTAATGTTTGTGTAAAATGTCAGATTAATTGTTGCTTCTAATTAATGATTAGTTAATTTCAAGATTCTAGATTTAAATGATTATTTAATTATTATGATTTATCGATTATATGATGATGCACTGATCATGACTTTTTGATTGTGAGTTGGATCAGGAAAGTGATCATATTTTAGAGATGGAAGGAGAGTATCATCCGGGAGGAAGGAATAGATGTTGGGAAATGGGGGTCGACAACCATCTGAGTGTTAGGCATTTTATCCTTTTGAATCCATGTAAATTGGCATAAATTACGCTTTGTATTAACTAGTTGATTTTCCTCTTTGTGACGACTTGTCAATTCAGTCGTTTTGACAATGTTGTATTGACTCGACCAACGACATTATTGGAATGCCAAATCAAGTCAAGATTTAGTCTTTCTTTTGTTGGAGCATAATCTTATCGCTCTTAATATTTTTGAACTAGGATTATAAATCCATTATTTGGTCTGATAAGTTTCAGGTCCTTAGCAAAGAAGGGAGAGCGGTGCTCGATCCCTAAATCACATAATGACTCTATCTTCATGTAGGAGGTGATGTCATAAAATGATATTTTGGTTAATTCTAGTATTTTCATACATCTATTTGATGTGTGAAATTTTATTATATAATTATATTTAAGCTTGATATTAAATATCATGCTATGCTATTGTGTTACTATCTTAATATAGATGACATTATAACTAAGGGGAGCTTTGAGCTCACCATATTCTAACAAATGTCATGTTTGAGC
This sequence comes from Cunninghamia lanceolata, assembly GCA_027924645.1. NCBI lineage: Eukaryota > Viridiplantae > Streptophyta > Pinopsida > Cupressales > Cupressaceae > Cunninghamia > Cunninghamia lanceolata. The sequence goes on along the minus strand of BSBN01000719.1, from coordinate 5,908,819 downwards.
AAGTCTTGATCGTGGTAGTGGGTTGAGTGGGAGAAACCATTCGCACCATGTTGGTAGAGGGTGGTAGTTTCCACAAAAATAGGCATTCGGGATTGGTTGTAGTGATAATCCCTAAAGTCTTCTTGAAAGATGATTATTATCATCTTATAGGTTTTAGGGAAAAGAGGAGCGCTGGCTCTGCGTTGGAAAGAGACATTTAGAGAAAGAACAAATAGAGGTTGAATTGATCACAGTTCCGCTTTGAAGGACTATACACAGGTAGAATGAAGGATGTAATCTTTGTATTCATTTTGGAATATGAGTTTCATTTCTTTTGAACTTTTTTTAAGCATGTAAATCATTTGGAGCCTATGCTCATATAGCTATTTTTGTAGCATCTATATCTTTGATGCATTTTATTAAGCAGAGGCTCGAGGCCTATGGACGAGCTATATGATATTACCTTTTTGATGTGTTTAAGCTCGAGGCCTATGGCTGAGCTATATGATATTACCTTCTTGCTGTGTTTAAGCTCGATGCCTATGGCCAAGTTGTAGTAGATTATAATCTTTATGGTGTCTTCGCTCAAGGCCTTACGACTGAGCGGTATTACATGGCAACCTTTTATTGTGTCTAGCTCTAGGTCATGAAGACCAAGCTTCAAAACTTTGTATCCCACACCCGTGCTTAAGCTCACGACCACAAAGGCTGAACTTTATTACAATGTTTACTATGCTATATTTGTAGCTCAAGGCCACAAAGGCCAAGCTTAATACATGGGAATTCATATTGCAATCGTGGCTTGAGGCCATCCCAGTTGAGCCCATGTTTAAACTGCAACATATGTACGTCGAGTAACAATGTGACATGGATAATAACAAGTGTTAAGACTCATATATTGAGTTGAGCCTGAGGTGCTCACATCATAAAGGTGCCGAGCAATGATGTATAATACACATTGAGGGTTACGACCTGCTTAAATATAACACAGCCGCCACAACTGTGTTGATGAGCGATATAGTCTTAAACCAAATTGTGCTCACAACAATCCATCCAATATTGACTCCATTTGCTTGAAACCCGATGGTGGGTTAATAAGGATCATTAAAATAACCATAACAAGAATAGTGATAATCACCCAAAGCTCATAAGGTTAAATAGAGCTATCAACTATAATGAAACCATTCTTTTTAGTTAAGGCAAGGTATGCCTAGAATATGTAGAATGTAATTCTAACTTATATGATAGATTAAATTAAAGTTGTGAACTATGGAAGACCTAGGGTGGTGAATATAGTTGGACATTTAATGTGATTTAAAAGTGGAATAAGGTGACGAGGAGTCACAAGTTCCTCATTACAAAAGTAACCCAATTGATTGAAACAAACCCAAGATGGTAGTCGATTGTCCTAGTATGGACTACAAATCAAATTGATCCCACTTACTTTAGACCTAGAGTGAAAGGTCTAATTAAAATATCGTAGGGCATGACGACTTATAAGTTGAGTCAGGGTGGTGGACATATGACAATGTTCATGATGTAACGTCTATGTATGTAAAACTTTGGCCAAAGTAATGCATCCGTCTTTGCATGCATTGTCGGTCCATAGTGCTCCAGATGGGATAATGTCTCTAGTAGTGTCATACATAGTTAGAGGGGATCTATAGTTGTATGACTAAGAGACATTATGAAGGACTCAACACCAGATACTTAGATGGCTAACTTAATGGTTCCTAATATCTATCCCTTCCGTGAAGGGTTGGGCCACTTCCAGGTAGGAAGATGTGCAGGGGACCATCGGTTTGTAGATGGTGAAAAAATACCTGGATGATGCTCTCCTTCCTAAGCATGAGACAAATTGAGGCTTATGAAGATGGATGTCATATGTTCTAGATACAGTGCTTCTTTCTAATTTATGACTTGATAGTCAATTATAATGTATAATTTTGATATGTATAATGCTTTGAGCATAACTTGTACATGCATAGTGAAAGCTCTTCACTAAGGAAATGCATTTCATAATTGAGTTTTTAAGCTTCATTATATTCTGTTTAGAATAACATGCTTAATTGGTGAAATGCTATTGAAGCATTATTATTTATCTTGAATTGGCTAATCAAGTGGTTAACTTCTATCTAGATTAAGAAAAATGTTTATGTTAAATTTTGAGGATTATGGAATGAGATGTTACATATGGTATTAGAGCGACCGGGTTCAATACATGGACCTATGAACTCACTACTTGATGATTATTTGTATCCAACATTAAGTATGCTAATGTTTGGATGTTCTATGCTAGAATGGTAAGAACTACAACACCCCAAAAGAAGGTAATGGATAAAGGGCATTACCTTAATTTTTGGAAACAAAAAGTAGAAGCCTTAAGGATGAAGAAACTTGAACAAACTAGCTTCCTGATAGGAGCATGGTTAACCGATGAGGAAACCTTCACTGATGCCATGAAACACATCAAGCAGGAGTTAAGGAAAGCAGAAAGGATGGCTGCCCCTAACTCTTCTGATGCATCCGTAGGACCCTTTGCCCCTAAAGCACCAGCTGAGGAAAACAAACCTGAGGACTATGATGTAACTAAGGAGAGTGTGAAGGGGTACCAGTGTGTATCCTCACCTCCTAAGACTGAAAAGAAACTATGCATATCGGAAGTTATCCCAGTTTGTAAAGGACTTGCAGTATCAAGGTGTAATTAAAATTTTGTAATTTTGATGGATTATATGTAATCCAATGGAAACTACAATGCAATGACAAATTATGACAATCTTTCCTTTCTTGTTAAAGATTATATGAATGTGAAAAGATTTGTAAAATGAATTAAATAACATGGAAAAACTAATCCGTGATTGACCTACAAACTTCAGGAAGAAAGTAGATTGCAACAAAGGTTTAGATTAGAACCAGAATGGGGGATAGCCTAGATGAAGGAGTGCCTTCAAGGCAATCCTTGTCTAAGTTAGACCAGATCCTAACTTTGTTGAAAGAAACAAGGATGAGGGTAGAAACTGTTGAATAGGAAGTAAGAGGCTGACGAGAAGTAGACATGATGCTTATGATGGGGGTGATGGCGAGGAATGCCATAATGACACCACCCAAAGTGAGCATGGAGAAAATAACTCCACGCCTAGACAGGAAGGGCATAAGAGAAGCCTTATGGATATGGAACAGTTTCATGACACGAAAAAGGTCATGCCTCCTAAATTTGATAGATTCGTAAGTGGAGATGTTGCAGAGGCATGGCTTACAGAAATGAAAAATTATTTTGAAATTAGAAACTATAATGAGGTTACTAAAGTTGTGTGGGGAGCATTCCAGCTGGTAGGTGAAGCATTCACATGGTGGATGAACAAAAAGATGGAACTAGGATTGAAGTCTACAATCCTTACATGGGATAGGTTCAAAGAACATTTTATGCAAAGATGGTTGCCTCAACTATTCTATGATCAGAAACTGATAGACTTTTAGAATTTAAAACATGTTGATATGTCTGTAAATGAATATTGGGAAAAATTTATTCGACTGTTGAAGTATGTGTTGCAGTATCAACAGGGTGAGAAATTTTGCATCTAAAAGTTTATAATGGGGTAGAATGCCCAGATTGGGGGTGAGGTTGATGTTCACGGTCCTACTACTGTGGACCAAGTCTATGAGAAGGCCATCAAGCAAGAACAAAAACTAAAGGCTATGTCAGCTTATGGAGAAAGAAATTGAAAGAGATATAATTGGTCTCAATCTTCTCAATCCTCTAAGAAAAAGGGGAAGAAACGTGAATATACTGAGAAAAATGACAAAGAGGCCAAGAATAAGCAAACTGAGTCTAGGAGAGAGAAAAAGGGGAATAATCACTCTAGGAAGAATGGAGACAATTCTAGCAAACCTCAGGAAAGGCGAGGACCAGTAGGTGGATGCTTCACTTGTGGTGGAGATCACTACGCCAATCAGTGTCCCAACAAAATATAGGGAGCACAACTAAGAGGAAACCCTCTACCTCCTCAGCAAGTGGCATTCCAGAAACACATCCATGCAGCCTTGGACAACCAGCATGCCGAGTACCAAATAACTCTCGTTGAGACAACATGTACCTTATTTGGAGTTCTAATTTTAGTTTTGATTGATACTGGTGCCACGGAATGCTTTGTTTCCCCTAAAATTATAAATAAAATTCCTAGAGAGGCAGGATTCATGGCAAACACTTGGTCTACATAGAATATGCAAATCACACCAAAGCTCAAGTAGAGCAATGCTTGTTTGAGGCTAGGGTTGAACTTATGAGCTTTTCCTGTTAGAAATGAAAGCAACACTACTTCAATGGAAATATGATTCGAATAAATTTTAGTAAACTTTAACTATGTGTTATTAATGGAGATTGTAACAAAACATAAACTCACAATACAAAAATATACCAGAAGCAGAATGAAGCACATAACACAAGTGTTTAATATGGAGAAAACCCTTGCGGGTAAAAAACTCCACCAAGAAAAGAGGCCAAGTTGTATTATCTTCACAAAAGGAGATTACAAATACATTCACTTTCTCTGTCCTCCAACCTTCACTCCGGCAGAACCTGGTACCTGTAAACTGTTATATATGTACCTCATCAACTATGCTATGTTTTTTATAGAATTTACACAATCTCAAGACATTAAATGACTTCTTACAAGCCCATAACACTTGTCAAGAGTCAACAATACAACCTTGGGCGTCCATGGCCAAGAATAGGCTCTTACGGGGTCATAAATGCTGTCATACATGCATCCTACACTTCAAAAAATGTTCCCATGTAAGCTTGAATGACTTGGGGCCAAAAATAGCCACTTACAACATCTTATGACACATCATATGCTATTATTAGTGTCATAGATTCTTATGACAACTTACAGTTGTCATAGAATCTCGTACACCCTCTTGCAACATCTATGACATGCGTCATAACACTAAAAATAGATTATTCCTCCACATGTGCACCCCACTTTGACCAATTACCATTTACCATAGTAAATGACATCCCGTAACTACCGCTAGTAACTCTGGGACTTACCATGCAGTAACTCCGTAATTACCGTGGACAGTAAATAATTTTTACTTTTGCTAGTGAAACTTGTACATCCCTTATGGGCAATTACAAATAATAAATATAATAATACAATAATGGGATTTACAAGGTTAATGGCACCTTATCCCAACATTCTCCCACTTGACATTATACATTGTAAATCAACCCATAGGAAATCAAATGAATAATAATTAGGCACTAGAAACAAGGCCCATGGCCTCTTTGCACCACATGAACTTCTCTGTGCTCACAGGTTTGGTCAATGAATTTGCAACATTCTCCTGAGTGTCTATCTTCTTCAGCTCAATCTCTCCATTTGCAACCAACTCTCAAACAAAGTGATATTGAACATCAACATGCTTAGTTCAAGCATGATACATGGGATTCTTAGCCAAACAAATAGCACTCTGGCTATCACAACCAATCTAAATATTCCTACAATCAAAACCAATACTTGTACATAGTCTCCTCAACCAAACTGCCTCCTTAAAGACATGAGTTGCAGCCATATACTTTGCTTCTATGGTGGACAAAGCAACTGTGGGCTGCCTCTTACTCATCCAACTCACTGCACCTCCAAACAAAGTAAACACATAGCCACTAGTGGACCTTCGACTATCCAAGTCACCTACCCAATCTGCATCAACAAAACCCTGTATGTCCAAAGATTTATCAACACTATCAGTACCAGAATAAACCAAATAATGATCGGGAGTACCTGCAAGATATTTAAACACCGTCTTCGCATAGTTCCAATGCTGTCTACCGGGGTTAGACATAAATTTGCTCAAAACTCCTACTGCTTGGTCAATATTTGGTCTAGTGCAAACCATTGCATACATCAAACTCCCTACAACACTAGCATATGGCACATTAGATATATCCTCAAGATCATCCTTAGTCTTTGGACACATATCTAATGAAAGCTTAGTACCAATGGGTAAAAGAACTCTAACTAGGTTATAGTCCTGCAAACTAAATCTCTGCAAAATAGTATTCACATACTTTGTGATAACCAAAGCTTTCTGTTAACTCTGTCCCTCCTAATCTCCATTCCCAAAATATACCTTGTAGCACCAAGATCCTTAATCTCAAATGCACCTGAAAGTTGGGATTTAAGCTCACTGACCATACCCTTAGTATTGCTGAAAATCAACATGTCATCAACACACAAAGCAATAAATAGTATAAAATCATCAACATAATGAATGTAAACAAAATGATCCTCCTCGCTTCTAACAAAACCTAGTTCAAACTTTTGATACCACATTCTGGGGGACTATTTTAGACCATAAAGAGACCTCTTTAACTTGCAAACCCAATGTTCTTTTCCTTTTACCTCAAAACCTGTAGGCTGCTGCATATAAATTTCTTCTTCAAGATCTCCATGCAAGAACACAGTCTTAACATCCATTTGCTCAATCTCCCAATCATAAGCTGCAGCAATGGATAAGAAAAATCTAATAGAAGTCAATTTAGCAACAGGAGAGAATATCTCACCAAAATCAACTCCCTCTCTCTAGGAGTAGCCCTTGGCTACCAGTCTAGCCTTGTACTTCTCCAATGACCCATCTGCTCCAAATTTCTTCTTGAAGACCCACTTACATCCTATGGCTTTTCTTCCTTTGGGAAAACAAACAAGATCCTAGGTGTTATTAGAGTCTAAAGCCATCATCTCCTCCTGCATGGCTAGCTGCCAAGACTCGCTATCATCTATAGAAATAACTTCCTTGTAGTATCTAGGTTCATCATTAGTACTCAATAAAGCATATACACAACAAAAATTTGGTGGGCTATACCTGTCAAATGGATTCCATTGTCTTGTGGATCTCCTCAAGAAGATACTCTACTTGTTCTTCTGCATGATCATCTATACCAACTTCTTCTGTCACAACAAATTCATCTTCATCATAACTACTTGAATCTTCTTCCTCTTCTTCACCCCCTAATCCATCATTCTATTCTTCTTGAGGTACATCTTGCTGCTCTAACTCAAAGTGCACTCTCTTTACCTTTTCATCTTTTTCTTTTGGCTGCTCAGGTTTAAAAATAGCTCTAAGTTCCCTGAAAATTACATCTCTAGAAAAGATAATCTTGTAGGTTAGTGGATTCCAAAGCTTATAACCTTTCACATTATCACCATATCCAATGAATGTACACTTTTCAGCCTTTGGATCCAACTTAGATCACTTTTCCTTAGGCACATGAACAAAACCCTCACAACCAAAAACCCTTAAATGTGAAACAGAAGGTTTCTTACTTGTCCACACTTCATAAGGTGTCGAATCAAGAGCCTTACAAGGAGATCTATTTATCAAGTAGCAAGCAATACACACAACCTTTGCCCAAAAGAATTTATCCAACTGTGCATCACTAAGCATACTTCTGGCCTTTTGCATAATTATTCAGTTCATCCTTTTTGCAACACCATTCTGTTGTGGTGTATATGGAGTTGTCTTTTGTCTGATTATACCTGCATGCTTGCAAAAATCATTAAATTCCTTAGAGAAATATTCCCCTCCATTGTCATATCTTAATATTTTTATCTTTAAACCTAATTGGTTCTCTACTAAGACTCTGAATTCCTTAAACTTAGCGAAAACTTTAGATTTATGCTTCACAAAATAAATCCATGTAAATCTAGATACATCATCAATGAAGGTTACAAAATAACGAGATTTTCTGATAGATTCATTATCCACAAGTCCAAATACATCTGTATGAATAATTTCTAACTTCTCTTTTGCTCTATTGCTTCCTGAAGGAAATAATTTTCTATTTTGTTTACCAAACACACAATGCTCACATAAATCAAAGTGCTCATTAGAATAAGAGAAACCATCCAATAAATTTTTATTCTTAATAGTTTTCAGTACATTATTGCTTGTGTGGCCCAATCTATGATGCCACAACATACATGTATTTTCAGTAGTGGCCTTAGATACATAGGAGGCATTACAAACTGTAGTGGCTTCAAGCTTAAACAAGTTCCTGAATCTCTTCCCTTTCACTACCACCAAGTTCCCTCTCACCAATCTGCAACCATGCTTGTCAAATGTCACATGCATTCCCAAATCATTCAACTTCAAAACTGAAATCAGATTTCTAGCTAATCTAGGAACATGCAAAAGACCAGGGAGGGTTTTAATCCTCCCATCACTGAAACACAATAATACCCTTCCTTTCCTAACAATCGGATATGTAGAGTTGTCACCAAGGTAGATATTACCTCCATCATATTCTTCATATGTGGAGAACCATTCCTTATGCGGGGTCATATGAAATGAGCATCCTGAGTCAACCAACCAGTGATCATAGAAACAAGATTACATGTAGAAAGTAAAACTTCTTCACCTACATTCAAGGACTTATCTGAAGCACTCTCCCACTGTTTCTTGGGATTTTTGCACTCTTTCACATGTCCCCTTTTACTGCAGTTCCAACACTTAACTCTGTTCTTTTTACCAGGAGTCTTAGACTGGCCCTTAGACTTGTCCTTAGCCCCTTGTTGATCTCCTTTAGGTCCCCTTTCCTTAGACCTTCCCCTGATACTGAGAGTATCCCCTGAACTATCTGAACTCTTCTTCCTCAATTCCTGTGACAGTAGCACTAAAACAAGAGCATCCAACTTTGGATCCGCAAGGTTAGCAGTGATAGCAAGGATAACATTCTCCCAAGACTCAAGTAAAGAACATAGAAGTAAGATACATTTATCTTCCTCACTAACCTCAACATCTACTGAATCAAGCTGACTCACCAATAAATTAAAAGAATTTAAATGCTCTACAACTAACTCACCCTCTTTCATTTTCATGGAAAACAATTTTCTTTTTAAATAAAGTTTATTTATCATACTCTTGGCTTGATAGATCTCACCCAACCATTTCCACAACTTGTATGCAGTCTCTTCCTTTGCGACATTCAACAGGACAGAGTCTGAAAGACAACTAGATGGTTCCCTGTGCCTTCTTATCTAGTCTATCTCACTCATCTTGAGAGACATTATCAGGTTTCTTCTCTTTTTGGACAGCCAACCATTGGTTTCTTTCTTCCAACAAATCTTCCATTTTCAGCTTCCATAACTCATACCCCATTCCGTTGAACTTCTCAATGTCCATTCGAGAGGTTGATGCAACAGTGGATGCAACCATAATAATAACACAAGATCTGCAAAACAAATGCAACCAAATCTCCCACTGCAGCTACAGCTTCCACACTACCACCCAAGAGTCAAATCTGGCCAGGCTCTGATATCAAATGTTAGAAATGAAAGCAACACTACTTCAATGGAAATCTGATTCGAATAAATTTCAGCAAACTTTAACTGTGTTATTAATGGAGATTGTAACAAAACATAAACCCACAATACAAAAATATACCAGAAGCAGAATGAAGCACATAACACAAGTGTTTAACATGGAGAAAACCTTTGCAGGTAAAAAATTCCACCAAGAAAAGAGGTCAAGTTGTATTATCTTCACAAAAGGAGATTGCAAATACATTCACTTCCTTTGTTCTCCAATCTTCACTCCAGCAGAACCTGGGTACCTATAAACTATTATATATGCACCTCATCTACTATGCTATGGTTTTTATAGAATTTACACAATCTCAAGACATTAAATGACTTCTTACAAGCCCATAACACTTGTCAAAGTCAACAATACAACCTTGGGCGTCCATGGCCAAGAATAGGCTCTTAGGGGGTCATAAATGCTGTCATTCATGCATCCTACACTTGGAAAAATGTTCCCATGTAAGCTTGAATGACTTGGGGCTAAAAATAGCCACTTACAACATCTTATGATGCGTCATATGCTATTATTAGTGTCATAGATTCTTATGACAACTTACAGTTGTCATAGAATCTCTTACATCTATGACATGTGTCATAACACTAAAAATAGATTATTCCTCCAAATGTGCACCCCACTTTGACCAATTACCATTTACCATAGTAAATGACATCCCATAACTACCATCGGTAACTCTGGGACTTACCATGCAGTAACTCCATAATTACCATGGACAGTAAATAATTTTTACTTCTGCCGGTGAAACTTGTACATCCCTTATGGGTAATTACAAATAATAAATGGAATAATTCAATAATGGGATTTAAAAGGTTAATGGCACCTTATCCCAACATTTCCATGGAAGTAAATCTTTATGTAGCCCCACTAGGCTTGTATGATGTTATCCTAAGAATAAATTGGCTATGGAGACATCAAGCCAAAGTGGATTGTTATGCCAAAATAGTAGTGTGTCTGGATGATTTAGGAAACAAAGTCTTTCTCCAAGGGAAACCTAGGGAAGTTAAACTAAGGCAAATCTATGCTCTGTAAATGAAAAGAGTTCAAAGGAAAGGATGTCAGCTTTTTGCTATCAAAATGGAAAAACTTGATGAGACTGAGGAAACTTACTTCCAAGATGACTTAATGTTTTATGAATCTCAGAAACTTAATGAAGTTGGGATGAAGGAGTCCATAGGTCAGGAAAGATCAAATATGGATAGGTATCCTTTCCTTAGAGACTTTGATGATGTATTTCTAGATGAGCTACCGGGGTTACCTCCTAAAAGAGCCTTTGATTTCACCATTGATATTATTCTGGGGTCAAAGCCTATTTCTAGAGCCCCTTACAGGATGACCACTACAGAACTAATGGAGTTAAAAGCTTAACTACAAGAGTTGTTAGATAAAGGGTTGATTACACCCAAAGTGTCACCATGGGGAGCGCCAGTCATTTTTGTGAAAAAGAAAGATGGCACTTTGCGGTTGTGCATAGATTATCGCATGTTGAACAAAGCAACCATTAAGAACAAATACCCTTTACCTCGCATCAATGATCTTTTCGATCAGATGAGGGGTGCAACAGTATTTTCCAAGATTGATCTTCAGTTTGGATATCACCAATTGAGGTTGAAGGATGAGTACATCCATAGGACAACCTTTATAACTAGGTATGGACATTATGAATTCACTATCCTACCTTTTGGATTAATGAATGCATCGACGAAATTTATGAATCTTATGAACAGTGTGTTCAGGGACTGTCTGGACAAGTTTGTCTTAGTGTTTCTTGATGAAATTTTGATTTATTCCAAGAACAAGGAAGAGCATTTACAACATTTGAGAATTGTTCTTTAGAGGTTGAGAGAGCATAAACTGTACGACAAGCTCTCCAAATGGACCTTCTTTAAAAATGAGGTACAATATTTGGGCCACATTATTTTATATAAAGGGATAGCTATGGACCCAGCTAAGATTAAGGCTATTTTGGAATGGCCGATACCAATAAATATATATGAGGTCTGAAGTTTCATGGACCTTGTTGGTTATTACAAGAAGTTTGTGAAAAACTTCTCTAAAATTGCATATCCTATAACCTCCTTGCAAAGAAAGTGAAAGAAATTTTAATGGTCAAAAGACTACTAGGAGGCCTTTGACCTACTGAAGGAAAAATTAACTTCAACACCAATTTTGAAAGTACTTGACCTAGAAGGTTAGTTTGTAGTCATTACCGATGCCTCAGGAGAAGGCTTAGGTGGTGTACTAATCCAGGATGGACAGGTCATCACTTATGAATCATGCAAACTGAAAAACTATGAACAAAATTATGCCCCACATGATTTAGAACTAGTAGCAATCATTCATGTTCTACAGATGTGGAGACACTACCTACTTGGGAAACCTTTTGAACTAAAAATTGATCATTAGGGACTCAAATATCTTAGCCCCATCTTAATGCTCAACAAAGAAGATGGTTGGAATTCATCTCGGATTATGATTTCGAGATTAAATACATACAAGGAAAAGAAAATTGAGTGGTGGATGCTTTGAGTAGGAGAAGGCACATCTCCTCCATGATCTCCATACACTCTAATGTTAGGAATTAGGTGTTACAAAAATCTAAGGGAGATGAGTTTTACGAGTAGGTAAAACATGCCCTTGAGGAAAATCCACAGAATCCTAGATATGAGGGATTCAACCTTGAACTAGATGGGTTATTAAGGTTTAAAGGAAAGATGTATGTACCTAACTCAGCAGAGTTAAGGAATATGGTATGGAAGGATGTCCATTTTGCACCATATTTTGGACATCCTGGAGTAACAAAGTTACTTGCTGATGTGAAACCACTATATTTCTAGAAAGGAATGAAGAGGGATGCTGCAAATTTTGTAACTACATGTATTAAATGCTAGAGGGTGAAGGTAGAACACCATCACTTGGTAGGACTCTTATACCCTCATGAAATTCCTGAGTGGAAATGGCAAATTATAAGCATGGACTTTGTGCAAGGCCTTCCTATGTCAAGGAACATGCACAATGCTATCTTGGTTGTGGTGGATAGACTCACCAAAGCTACTCATTTTATACCTGGAAACTTTACGGATGGGGCACCCATCATTACTCAAAAATTTGTTCAAGAGATTTTCAGATTGCATGGCATTCCTGAGAAGATTATCTCAAATAGAGATGCACGAATGACATCAAGATTTTGGCAAACCTTACTCTCTTCACTTGGTACCCAGTTGAACATAAGAGCTGCTTATAATCCTGAAATAGATGGACAAACTAAAAGGGTGAACCAAGTGTTGGATGACTTATTGAGAATGTACTGCATGGATCAATAGTACAAATGGGAGGATTATCTTCCTCTGGTGGAATTCACCTACAACAATTCCTATCACTCAGCTATTAAGATGGCTCCATTTGAGGCATTATATGGTCGAAAGTGCCAAACCCCTATAAACTGGGATAAGCTATAAGATAGGGTTAGCCTTGGTCCATAAATGGTATCAGATATGGAAGAGCAATTCCATCTAATAAAAAGAAGGCTAGCGGAAACCAATGATAGGAAAAGAGTTATGCAGATGCAAAGTGTATTGAAAGGCATTCCACTGTGGGAGATAAAGTTCTCCTAAGGGTAAAACCTCAGAAAAGTTCCATCAAATTTGGAAAGATGTCCAAATTGGTACTAAGATACATGGGCCCTTTCGAAGGTCTTGAGGAAGTCAACCCCGTTGCTTACAAAATTGTTCTACGACTAGCCCTAGCCATGATGCATAATGTGTTTCATGTTTCATATTTGAAAAAGTTTAATTTTGCTAATAATCAAATTCCTATGCTTGATTGGAATGTTATACAGGTGAAAGACCAAGGAGTGTTGGTGATCGAGCCCATCAAGGTGCTCAAAACATGTAAGCTATGCTTATGTAACAAGGAAATAACATAGTACAAGGTCAAGTGGGACCAATATTTGGTGGAAAATGCCACCTGGGAAAACTATGATGACTTTTATGCTAAATTTTTACATCTTTTCTGAAATATTTATTTATTATTCCCATGAAACATTTTCTTTCTATACCAAACTAATTTTGAGACAGTAAATCATCGGGGACGCTGATTCTTATGGGGGGAGATATGTTACATCCCCAACCTATGATTATCTTAATTTCTACTTTTACATGGTGATCAGGAGGACTAGTTAAGAGTTGGATTATTGATGTTTCTGAAAAATGTCAGATTAATCATTGCTTCTAATTAATGATTAGTTAATTATGAGATTCTAGATTTAAATGATTATTTAATTATTATGATTTATCGATTATATGATGATGCACTAATCATGACTTTTTGATTGTGAGTTGGATTAGGAAAGTGATCATCTTTCGAAGATGGAAGGAGAGTATCATTCAGGAGGAAAGAGTAGATGTTGGGAAATGGGGGTTGACAACCATCTGAGTATTAGACATTTTGTCCCTTCAAATCTTTGTAAGTTGGCATAAATTATGCTTTGTATTAACTAGTTGATTTTCCTCTTTGTGATGACTTGTCGATTCATTTGTTTCGATAATGTTGTATTGACTCGACCAACGACATTCTTGGAATGTCAAATCAAGTTGAGAGTTAGTCTTGATTTTGTCAAAGCATAATCTTATCACTCTTAATATTTTCAAACTGGGATTATAAATCCATTATTTGGTTTGATAAGTTTTGGGTCCTTAGCGAAGAAGGGAGAGCGGTGCTTGATCCCTAAATCACATAATGACTCTATCTTCATGTAGGAGGTGATGTCAGAAAATTATATTTTGGTTAATTTTAGTATTTTCATACATCTAGTTGATGCCTAAAATATTATTATATAAGCTTAATATTAAATATCATGCTATGCTATTGTGTTACTATTTTAATATAGATGACATTATGACTAATGGGAGCTTCGAGCTCACCATATTCTAACAAATGTCATGTTTGAGCAAGTCTTGATCATGTTAGTGGGCCGAGTGGGAGAAACCACTCGCACCACCTTGGTAGAGGGTGGTAGTTTCTACGAAATAGGGATGCGGGATTGGTTGTAGTGATAATCCCTAAAGTCTTCTTGAAAGATTATTATCATCTTATAGGTTTTGGGGAAAAGAGGAGTGCTGGCTCTGCATTGGAAAGAGACATTTAGAGCAAGAACAAACAAAGGTTGAATTGATCATAGCTCCACTTTGAAGGACTATACACAGGTAGAATGAAGGATGTAATTCTTGTATTCATTTTGGAATATGAGTTTTATTTCTTTTGAACTTTTTTTTAGCATGCAAATCATTTGGATCCTACACTCATATAGCTATTTTTGTAGCGTCTGTATATTTGATGCATTTTCTTTGGTAGAGGCTCAAGGCCTATGACCGAGCCATATGATATTACCTTCTTACTACGTTTAAGCTCGAGGCCTATGGCCAAGCTATATGATATTACCTTCTTATTGTGTTTAGGCTCCATGCCTATGACCGAGATGTAGTAGATTATAATCTTTATGGTGACTTCTCTCAAGGCCTTATGACTGAGTGGTATTGCATGGCAAACTTTTATTGTGTTTAGCTCAAGGTCATGAAGACCGAGCTTCAAAACTTTGTATCCACACCCATGCTTAAACTCATGGCCATGAAGGATGAACTTTATTACAATGTTTACTATGCTATATTTGTAGCTCAAGGCCACAAAGGCCGAGCTTAATACATGGGAATTCATACTACAACCGTGGCTTGAGACCATCCCAGCCGAGCCCATGTTTAAACTGCAACATATGTACATCGCATAACGGCGTGACATGGATATTAACAAGTGTCAAGACTCATATATTGAGTCAAGCCTAAGGTTCTCGCAGCATAAAGGTGCCAAGCAATGATGTATAATACACATTGAGGGTTGCAACCTACTTAAATATAACATAGCCACCACGACTGTGTTGATGACCGATACAGTCTTAAACCAAATTGTGCTCACAACAATCCATCCAATATTGACTCCATTTTCTTGAAACTCAATGGTGGGTTAATAAGGATCATTAAATTAACCATAATGGGAATAGTGATAATCACCCAAAGCTCATAAGGTTAAATAGAGCATTCAGCTATAATGAAAACATTCTTTTTAGTTAAGGCAAGGTATGCCTAGAATATTTAGAATGTAATTCTAACTTATATGATAGATTAAATTAAAGTTGTGAACTATGGAAGACCTAGGGTGGTGAATATAGTTGGACATTTAATGTGATTTCAAAGTGGAATAAGGTGACAAGGAGTCACAAGTTCCTCATTACGAAAGTAACCTAGTTGATTGAAACAAACCCAAGATGGGAGTTGATTGTCCTAGTATGAACTACAAATCAAATTGATCCCGCTTACTTTAGACCTAGAGTGAAAGGTCAAATTAAAATTACTATAGGATATGAAAACTTATAAGTCAAGTCAAGGTGGTGGACATTCAACAACGTTCATGATGTAACATCTATGTATGTAAAACTTTGGCCAAAGTAATGCATCCGTCTTTGCATACATTGTCGGTCTACATTGCTCTAGATGGCATAATGTCTCTAGTACTGTCATACATAGTTAGAGGGAATCTATAGTTGTGTGACTGAGAGAAATTATGAAGGACACAACACTAGATACTCAGATGGCTAACTTAACAGTTCCTAATATCTATCCCTTCTGTGAAGGGTCAGGCCACTTCCAGGTAGGAAGATGTGTGGGGGACCGCTAGTCTATGGTTGGTGGAAAAGCACCTGGATGATGCTCTCCTTCCCAAGCATGAGACAAGCCGAGGCTTATAAAGATGGATGTCATATGTTCTAGATACAATGCTTCTTTCTAATTTATGACTTGATGGTCAATTGTTATGTATAATTTTGATATGTATAATGCTTTGAGCATAACTTGTACATGCATAGTGAAAGCTCTTCACTAAGGAAATGTATTTAATAATTGACTTTATAAGCTTCATTATATTCTATTTAGAATAACATGCTTATTTGGTGAAATGATATTGAAGCATTATTGTTTATCTTGAATTGGCTAATCAGGTGGTTAACTTATATAGATAGATTAAGAAAAATGTTTATGTTAAATTTTAAGGATTATGGAATGAGATGTTATGAGTAAGATATTTTTCACCACTCAAACAATCCATTATATCATCTATTCTTGGCAAAGGGAATCTATACTTGATCATGATCTTATTTATTGCTCTAGAGTTTGTACACATTCTCCACTCACCTTCTTTCTTTGGTGCTACTACTACACCTGGATGTGAACTTTATCTGGTCAAACTTTTCTTTAGAAACTTCTACACTTGTCTGTTTAGTTCTACATTTTTTTTCGGTGCCATTTTGTGTGCCACCTTATCTAGAAAAGTTTCTCTTGGAATTATATCCATATGATAACTAATGCTCCTTATCGGTGGTAATCCATTTTACATATACTTTGATATGATGTCTTTGTATTCTATCAAAAAATTTGAAATTTCCAGTTGCGGTGCTTCTCTTGCATATATGTAGTGCCTCAAATTCTCAGAATCAATGCAAAATACATGTTTTTATGTCTCAAACCATCTAAGAACCTCAATCCACTAAACAAATTCTAGTGCTATCACACACTTTCTTTTACTCTCTCCTTTAACAATATTAAAATATGTTTTCAACCATTGTGTAAATATTCTCTCCTATCATGCACAACTTTTCTATCATACCACTATTGTCTACCCAACAAAAAATGACATACATCCATTGGCATAATTTTACACAAAACTTCATGTTGGTGTCCCTATTAAATTTCGCTAAGCATTGTTCATTTATCAACACCTTATGTTCTTCCTTCAACAATGAGATTCTATAAACACTAGATTGTTGTAACCTCTTCAATTCTAGCATTTCAACCATCTCCTTAGATACTAGATTATTTGTATGTCTACTATCTATTATAACTTTGCAACATTTACCTTTAGTCTTACATACTATCTTGAACAAATTCTTCCTCTACATTGGTTCTTTTTTCTCCACACCGTCTAGTTTTAGCAAAACTCTCTTCATGATTAGTGACTCACCTGTCTCTAGTTCATCTTCTAGATTTTGTGATCCTTTGGACTCTTCATTAGCATATGTGGTTCTTCTAAAGATATTTCTTTGAGTTTGGGAACACTCAAATGCTTTATGACCTTCCACTCTACATCTAAAAAAAAATTCCTTTGAAAAATCTTTCACCACCTCTACCATATTTTCCTCTACCTCTTTGATAACTATTGGTTCCATTGTTGTGGTGTGAACTATTGGATTCTTTCTCATTATGGTATGTATTACCGCCTTCTTTGTCATTGTGGTATCTACTATTGCTTTCTTTTTCTTGAGCATCTTTTGTATATGGTCTTTTATCATTGCATTGATATCTATCTCCTCTCTGTTGATTTTGTTTGATCTCAAATCTTTTTTTAGCTTCTCTTTTGTCTTCAATGCAAATTGGTAGGTGATGCAGAGGCATCCACACTATAACCTTCGCATATAGCATGAATGTCTGCAGACCAACCTCATCATCATCATCTTCGCCATCATCATCATATTCCCTAAAACCACCAACAGCATCATCATGTTCTGCGTTACACAGTCAGCATCATCATATTTCGGACGATCGCAATTGTCCTCCTGCCGACTACTATTCACCTCCGCTTTCCTCCTAACATCATCATCATGATGTTCAACGGGCGCACACATCCTCCGGTTGCACTGTTCATCGGGCTCGAAACACTATCGGCCTCATCATGACCTTCAACACTCTCTTCGTCAGCAGGATATCCAAATATCCGGTTGCTCAAATATCCTGATGACGATCAGTTCAGCACCTTCCCTTCGATGCTCCGCTAGCCGACGATCCAAACAACAGCATCATGATCTGCTTCATCCGGTCCTCTTTGAAACCTCCTGATGATGTTAATACACTTTCTGCCGATGCCGATACTTAACCACTTAACAACGGCAGGATAAACTCGCACAAGGGGGATATCTCAATATCCTGATGACGATGACGTCATATCCTGATGACGATGACGTCACCCGATATCCTGATGACCTCTTCAACACTTAGTTAAAAAAAACACGAACTTTCTCTTCCGCATCTACTCGCGATACGCAGATGTTTGGCACTCCCGATATGATGATCCTGATGCCGATACATGCACTTAGTCTATGTCCGACCTAAACATCCTAATGCACTCCTCCTCGGCTCCTCCAGATGATGATCACCCTGACGAACTCACACTTCATGCACTCGAAAGCGTCATGCTCTCCTTCACTTATCCGGATGACGATGTCCAAACTGTCTGCAGGATATTTGCAGAAATATCCTGATGATGCCGTTTTAGCGAACTTCTTCACTCAGCGAAATTCCACTTCGCCGATCCTCCTGGGATGACCCGATCCAGTCTCAGGGTGACCTTCCAACTCAAACTTCTCAACTTGACCTAGCACATGAGGATGCTAGGTTTCTCAACATCTGTCGACCGCGATCCTGCACACCTGCATGCAAACAAACAAACTACAATCTACCCTACTGTACATTACCATTCCACCGATCAGATGAGTCAACCGGTGGAATGGATCAGTGAATCCATGAAGTCTCTCAAACCAGCAAATCAATCAAGTAATGGAATGCAACCAGAGCAAGAACACAAACAGGATCTCTTTATTGATTTCAAAAGATGCAATACAATATGATGTTCCTCACACAGAACACTCAACCTCCTCTGCTTAATGCAATACTAGACTGCCGATCGATGATATCTGTCTGTATCTGCAATATCAACCGATCTCATGCTTATAAAGACTTTCCTACGAGTACTACTGGCCCGACTCCAAGCGGTTGGGAACTCTCCAAGCGGCTGGGAGATCCAACCGAACATACATCATGACAGCTGTTATAACCAACTAGCTAAAAATAGCAAAAGCCTGGTCAGCATGATCTTATCATGATCAGCATGACCTTATTACATGCATTTGGTCTAACAGACCTTCTTGGAAACACAAACAGGACCTAAACTACTAACTGCCTCATGAAGGCCAGCTGTCAGGTAGGTGCTCCTGCACCAGTAGGCTTCTTCTACTGTCTATAATCTCACCATGCTTAGATCTTCCTAGATATTACCCCTCAATCAATTGATATATTTGGCAACCTTCTCCTTATCCGCTTCACTATGTCTATTCTTAATGATCATCTTATGAAAAATTTCAGTATATTCCTTCACAATCTTCTCCTTTTAGGTCAAATTTTACAGTCTTTTCAACAATTCTAACTCATAATATGTAATTATGAATTAATTCTTCAATTTTATCACTATCCTATCCCATCGTTTATTGTTTCTTTCCCTCTTCTATTTCTTTTTTATTATACCTCTTTCCACCAAACAACATGTCTTCTCAATTTCTAGTCTTAAAAAATCTAACTCATTCAGAATTCTACAATTTTTTCATAATCAAAATATTCTTTTAGGTTGTTTATCCAATCGATCAACTCCTCAAGATTCAAATTAATAGAATAGTTAGCAATATCAACTCTAGGTCTCTTACTAGTTTTGGAGATAACTTTCAACATTTTTACCTAATTTGTTTCATTTTCCTATGTTGGCCCATGATTGCTGTTAAACCAAAAGGTCAACCTATCAATTTGCAATACAAATGCCAAAGTTAATGAATCCATGAGAGGCGGTTAGTCCATGTCATGAATCCCAAGGCTACACTAAACATGGCACCAACCTTTCGGGAGACGAAAGAACCAACTTTCCAACAATCTCCCCCCAGCACTAGCCCGAGGGGATTCGAACCTATAACCTTTCACTTTGATACCAATTTTTGGCCATGATTGCTATTAAACCAAAAGGTCAACCTATCAATTTCTAATACAAATGCCAAAGTTAATGAATCCATGGGAGGCGGTTAGTCCATGCCACGAATCCCAAGGCTACGCTGAACACGACACCAACCTTTCAGGAGATGAAAGAACCAACTTTCTAACATCCTCTTGATATACTATATCTTATTTGGTAGCATTTTCTCTTCTTTTGGTTTATTCATCATTGATTTCATCATTTCTAGGTTTATGATCTCCCTTTCTATTTTCCTTCTACAACATCCAACTAGATTTTCATTATTTTCATCATTTCAAACATTTATTCCATCTTTCCAACATCATTAACACATTGTTCCCTTTGTAGGGACATCATGTCCTTGGATTTGACTCAAATTGCCTCAAGTTGGTGATTTGTCTACAATAACTCTTACAAATTGCCTCAAAGTTGACACTCTATTTACAAGATTCTTGTAGTTTGCCTCAAATTTGGCAATCTATTTACAAGTAGAAACCCTTGATTTTTAAAGGATACAAAATTGTGCTTTGATACCATCTAATGTAGATATAGCTAGAGGTTTCAATTAAGGATTATCCAATAGTGTAGCAAAATATACAAACTAATAGTGGATCTCAATGAAAGATAATTAATCTTTATTGATTCATAATCATGAAATACATTACAATTTGTTGTGATATGATTACAACATGAGGTCATGACCTTAAATGTATATGGGTACAAATATGTCTAATTACAAAATTCTATAATGATATTACATTGTTTAATCTGCTATTGAACTTCTATCATGATAATTGATAACAAAGGCCATCTTTTATATCTAGAACCGAAACTATCTTTAAATGATCATGAGTGAGCTTATATAGTGATTCTTAGCCTTAGAAATTATCCACGTCAACTGCAAGGTGGTGCAAAACTTTATGCTAGATGAAATGTGTAGCTGGGAACCTTTTGGAATGAGTGTAGTAAAGAATATGCATTGGATTGTGATGTGGTTGATAACACGGACCTTCTTGGGACCAATGAGATTAAAAATGTAGCCAAGTGGTGCCACAAATTTTTTATAGTTGCCACATGGTTGAAATAATGATCTAATATCATTGTGACTAGTTTGGGACTTTGATATGCCTTTGCAATGAGAACCACTACTTGCAATGATCATATGGTGAATGGATCATTATTTTAAACTTGCAAAGAAACAAATGAAAATGTTTTTGGATGATGCAAGATTTTTCTTACACCTCGGATGCTCCTGCATCATTGAATGAAAGTAAACATTGGGTTGCTTGTGGTGTGTTGGTGAAATTGTGTTTTTGGGAGTAGTATCTAGTATGCAACTTTGGTATATATATATAAAACATTTCTATTTGAATATTTAGTAGATCAAAAGAGAGATTGCATACTTGGATAAGGATGAGGACCTCAGACTTCTTCCCATCTAATTTCTATTTCATCAAAATTTTCTTGATTATTCTACTCCCTGCATATCATATAGAATCTAGTGTAGTAATAAGATCAATATTCACATATTTTTCCATCAAAATTTGTTAGTGTGAAAATGGTTCTTTAGCTATCTAGTTTTTTCCTAGCTAGTTCTCCGCTTTATCTCTCTTCACACTAGGCTAAGTTTACTTAGGGACTTTTCATTTATCCCACATTGGTATTGTTTTTAGTCTCTTCGGTGGTAAATCCTATATATACTCACCCATCGCTCTCATATGAGCATCTCATTTTCATTGTATTCTTTGCATTATTTTGAGTAGAATATAGTTTATTCTTGCTCATTTATGATTTCTAGCTTTGCTTTCCTTCATTCATTTGCATTCTTGGATGGATTTTCAACCAAATCTTACATGGTATTAGAGTGGTTGTGAGTTATGGGTTAACATTTTCTTAGAAATCTAGGAGTGTAGAGTTGTTTTTCGAAGCACATGAGTATGCTCTTCTCTTGTATCCTTGGATGATCTAGAGAATCAAAAAAGTGTGAAGAAAACACCAATTTTTAGGGGTTCTTGTTTTGACTTGCCAGGGGTAGGTTTTCAAGCATCTTGGAGACATTTTGAGCTCACCATTGAGTCTAGAGTAGTTGAAATAGTTAGTTTTGCCTTTCATTTCATCCCAGTTGGATACCAGAAGCCAAATTTACAAGGGTTTAAAGCCAGAGGTTCATTGCTAGATCCAATAAGGAGCCACCATTTTAGAACATTTCAGGTCAAATTTAACCTTGCCATTGTGCTTAGAAGGCTTGAAAACCCTAAGACCAATTGTCTAATTGTTGATTTTAGGCAAAGTTGTCTAGAGAGGCCAATATTTTTTGTCCAGGGAGTTGTATGACCCCCTAACACACCTCTCGAAGAGGTATTTTAAAAATACATTTCTTTTAATATTTTATGCAAATTTATTTCTCAAAGTAAAAAACATTTTAAAAAAACATATACAGAAATATTATTGTAAAAGTTTTTTTTTGGAAATAAAAAAATCAAAATTTTTAAGGCACCTACGTACTAGATCATAGGGTACACTGCGTACTTGGCCACAGGGCTTGCATAGGCTTCAGGCCTAGCGACCCATTGATAGGGAGGTAGTCCACTTGAAGATGGTGCAACCTCCATTAAGGGCATTGTGGACTTCCTTAAGCCACAACCCCTTTCGTGGGGTGTGGGGAGAGGCTTCGACCCCCCTTAATTTATTTTAATTTTTTAATTCAGCCTTGAGTCAAATTGAAAAACATTCTATGTGTGTTTGCCTTTTTAGGCCTTTCCTTGTAATCTACACCTTTTTTGCGCCTTTGGACAATGCACCATACCCTATTTTGGGTTTTGTGTCAGTACACTTAGCACCTCCACTACATTTGGCGACAACTTTAGTGGCTTTGCTATATCCAGTTGTATCTCCAAACTTGGCAAAGATCACTATTTTTGGTTGGACTCTATTTTGGTAGTACCGCCAAATTTGATGGTAGTTCTGCTAAATTTGGTAGTAGGAGGATTTTGAAATCTTTCACCCCCTCTTTGTTGGCATGTTGAAATTTACACTCAAACTTTGTAGGCTCATATCTCAGGCTTGACCTCTATTTTTTGAGCAATGTTTTTGATTTGGGCTAATTTTTGCGCTCTACACGCTTGTGTAGATGGTTTTTGCTTTTGGTGCATGGATTTTCTAGAATTTGCAGATTCTCATAGGTGACACTACATAGTTCACATTTTGGAAACTTCCAAGTTGCATGACTTTTGCATATGACCTCGGATCAAGGCGATTCATTTTTTGAAAGTGCATGATTTTTTCATGTACTTTGCAGTGATGCTGATAATTTCACTTGGTATTGTGCCAAAATTATACTTTCTTGGTATATATGCATTCTTTGAGGATTTGTAAAAAGAATGGAGTCAGTTCACTCAATATTTCTTGTTGGTGGCAATTGTAATTGCACTAACTATAAAGTGCCAAATCATATTTCTTTGGGGGGTTCTTTGATTGAGTGATTCAAGGGGTCTTTTGGTGTCTTTGTGCCTATGCATCTCTTTCTACTTGTGGTCTCTTTTCCTTCACACAAATGGGTCACTTTAAGTTTCCATTGCTAACACCATACAAATACAACACATGGCATCAAAACACATGGAATGCCTTAATGCAGGTTGGATATACACCTTACATTAAACAAAAAGTAACTAAACCCACTAATGATAAGGAAAAGATGCAATGGATGCTTAAACATACAAAAGCTCTTGGTTGTCTTAGGAGTCTAGTTTCTCTTGATATAATGTTTCAAATTGATGGATGTGCAAATTCACATGATGCATGGGAAAAATTAAAGAATCTATATAGTACAACTAATGAATTAAGGGGATATCAACTTGACAATGAATTAATGAGCTTGATCCCAAGTCTTTTGACAACATCTAGGACTATGTAACAAAGGTTAATGACCTTAGAGAACAATGTAAATCATGTGGCATAGAGAAAGATGTCATACAACTTGTCTTAACTACTCTCTCTAAACTTGGACCTAAATATGTTACATTTGTTTCTAGCTTTCACACTCATAGGTTGACTATGGGATTTGTATACATAATACCTTCTTTTACTTCCTTTTCTGAAATGTTGATGCATGGATAGGGGAAACATTTTTCCATTGGTCTCCTTAAGCCATCTTAGTCCTAGGCTTTGTTAATTGGTCAACTAAAGGGACAGAAAGAGTCAAAGAAACCTAACAAGAATCAAAGAAGTCCAAGAAAAAGTCATATAAAGATTAGGCATAGTCATCATCTATTTCCTCTTCTTCAAAGGGGAATTCTCAGAAGGAAAGATAAACTTGTAGTTACTACAAGAAGGTTGGTTATGAGGAACATTCTTGTCACAAGAAGTAGATTAAAGAGATGAAGCATCTTTTGAAAAATAACAACATTAATTTGCCTTCTCTAGTGCTTAGCAATCCTCTATCCCTTCTTCCAAATCAGGCAAAGGGAAAGAAACTACACTTGTTGCTACTACAGATTCTTCACAACAGTGGATTCTTGACTCAGGTGCATCACATCACATGGGTTCTATCAAAGAATAATTTTCTTTGTTGGAGCCTTGTTCGGTGCCTCACATTCTCATTGGGGATGACTCTCCTATAAATGTCATTGGGGAAAGGTTCTATTGATGCTAGCACTGGTACATTTGAGGATGTCGTTTGTGTGCCTAATTTGTGTACTAACCTTCTCTTGATCTACCAAATTTTCAAGAATGTGAGGAAAGTTGAATTCACTCCAGATTTTGTCACCATCAAGGATCTTGAAGATAATGCACTCCTTGCAGTTTGTAAGGATAATCATGAGTCTCAACTATATACTTTCTCTCATTTTATACATGATTCACATTCTACTACTTTTGTTACCCATTCAGATTCTATGAGTAAGCTATGTCATGAGTGGTTTGGCCATCTCAACTTTTGCTATGTATAGCAGCTCAACAATCATGATATGGTCACATGTCTTCCTCGGATCAGTTTCTTAGATGTAGTTTATTCATGTTGTGCCTTGGGAAAACATCCCAAGGACAAGTTTGACAAAAGGAAGGCTTGGAGGGATTCAAAATTCTTTGAGCTAGTTCATAGTGATGTGGCAAGTCCATTTCCATCCTTGTCTTTCAACAAGGCTTGCTACTTGCTCACCTTCATTGATGACTATTCCAGATACACATGGGTCTACTTTCTTTGATACAAAGGAGAAGCTTTTGATATATTTCAGGAGTTCAAGGTTCGTGATGAGAAGAAATTTGGGAAGTGCATCAAAATTATTCGCACTGACAATGACAGAGAATATGTGAACCATCGCTATGAATAGTTTTGCATTCTTGAAGGGATATATATTTAGCATATTTCCACCTATACACCTCAGTAGAATGGTGTGGAAGAGAGGAAAAATAGGTCCCTAAAAGAGATGGTTGGTTGCGTGATCCACACACTGTCCCTTGCACTTGAATATTGGGAAGAAAATATCAATTGTGTTTCTCACATCCAAAATTGAATTCCATATAAGGTATTGAAGGGCATCACTCCCTTTGAAGCTTGGTGTGGTAGGAAACTTGTATAACACTTCAGAGTTTTTGGCTGTCCAACATGGGCTCACATTCCTTGAGAGAAGCATTGAACCTTAGAACCTTAGAGTTAGCCTTACATATTTGTTGGTTACCCCAATGGTGTCAAAGGATATCAACTCTTGGATCCAGAGACACATGAAGTCTTCATTGAGTGAAGTGTGCAATTTGAGGAAATCTCTCCTATCTCATCCTTGTAACTTCCTTCCTCCATCGTAGATACAGATGATAGTGAGTCAAAGGATTATCCTCTAGTTGCCTCTACTCATAGAGTTGATCATGAGGTTTCATCCTTCTCTTCACAAAGTTTAGATTTTGAAATTGAGGATTCTCCTACTCCATCCTCTCACATGCCTCATTAGGCTCGTCAAACACTTGAGTCTGTAGGTACTCTTGATAGGGATCCTTCAGATACTCGAAGGACTCGATCACAACACCAAGATATTCCACATTCCTACATTGCCATGACTTTAGATCCATAGTCCTTTTGTGAAGCATTAGGTATTGCTAAGTGGGATTCAATAATGGAGGAAGAGTACAACTCTTTGATTTAGAACAAAACTTGGGATCTTGTTCCACTTTCTAAGGGAAGAAATTTGGTTCAGTGTAAGTGGATCTATTGAACCAAATCTGTAGTGGATAGATTAGTTGACAAGTTCATAACACAACTTGTGGCTAAAGGTTTCTCTCAAGTTCTTGGTGTTGACTACACTATGTCCTTTGCCCCCATAACCAAACTAAATTCCATTCACCTGATAATTGCTATTGTTGCAACTCAAGGTTGGGTTGTATATTAGATGGATGTGAAGAGTGCATTTCTTCATGGGTGCATGTGGAGATTTACATGGAGTAGCCATAGGGGTTCATTCTGGATTCTTCATGGGTTTGTAGATTGAGAAAGTATCTTTATAACCTCAAACAAGCCCCATGACCTTGGTATGCCAAGATGGATTCCTTTCTTCTCTCAGTTGGGTTCTCCAAATGCCACTTAGATCCAAATGTCTGCATCTTGAGATAGAAGGATGCTCCTCTTTTCTTGGCTCTCTATCTTGATGACTTGATTGTCACTGGGAGCACCTCATCCATCATTGTGAGTGTCAATACTTCTTTGTATGACATGTCTTCCATGACTAACTTGGGTCACTTGCACTATTTTCTTGGGATTGAGATCACTTATACCTCTTTTGGGATCTTTCTTGCACCACCCAAGTATACTCTTGATCTTCTAAATTGTTTTCACATGGCTGATTGCAAGCTTGCATCGACTACCTTTCTGTATGGAGTCAAGCTTGAGGTGAAGTGTTCCACACCCCTAGTTGATGCCACTTTGTATTGTTAGCTTGTTTTTAGCCTCATCTACCTGACTCATACTTGCCTTGACATTTCATTTGCAGTTGGCATTATTTTGCGCTTCATGATGGAGCCACATGAGCTACACTAGAAGGCTGTCTTGAAACACATATTGCACTACATACATGACACTCACAAGTATGGGATTCACTAAGCAGTAAGCATAGGTTCAGAATTGATTGGATACACAAATTCTGAATGGGCTGGTGATCTTGATGATCGCAAGTCCACATCTAGCTACAATTTTACCTTGGTTCTGGTCCCATTTGTTGGAAGAGTAGGAAGCAACATGCCATTGCTCTTTCTTCAATTGAGGTTGAGTATTAAGGGGTTGTCAATGCCGCCGCTAAGGCTATTTGGCTTCAGAATATCCTTAGTGAAATTGGCATCACTATTTAGAAGCCATCAGTCATCTATTGTGACAACCACAATGCCATCTAGATCTTGAAGAATCTAATTCATTATTAGCAGACCAAACACATCGAGATCCACATGCATTTTCTCATGGAGTTGATTTAGAAGCAGGTCATTGCTTTGCAATATTGTCCTACAATAGAGCAGGTTGCAGATATTTTCACCAAAGCCTTCATTGAGAGAAAGTATGTCCATCTTTGGTTTCTCTTAGGGGTGTAGGACATTTCTTTTGAGGGAGTCACTTAGACCTTCTTGTTTCATCCTCTCATGAGGAGTTTTTTTCCACTAGGTTTTCTCCTTATTTTCTATTTGAGGGAATCTTTTGTACATGTGTACCTCATCATGGCTAGTTGTCGGAACCCATGTATGCATCTTTTTTTACATTTCCCATAAGTTACACTTAAGGGGGGTGTTAGTGTGAAAATGGTTCTTTAGCTATCTAGTTCTTTCCTAGCTAGTTCTCCACTTTAGTTCTCTTCACACTAGGTTAAGTTTACTTAGGGACTATTTCATTTATACCACATTGGTAGTGCTTTTAGTCTCTTGGGTGGTAAATCCTATATATACTCACCCATCTCTCTCATATGAACATCTCATTTTCATTGTATGCTTTACATTCTCTTGAGTAGAATACAATTTATTCTTGCTCATTTCTGATTTCTAGCTTTCCTTTCCTTCATTCATTTGCATTTTTGGATGGCTTTTCAACCAAATCTTACAAAATTTTATTACTTACATAAAAAAAATAGATTTAGAGTGAAAACTTTTAATGGATATATAAAGAGAATAATATTTACCATTTCCCTACCACAAATGAGATAGCCTTTGTGGCATGTGGTCCTTCCTACTTTCAGCATCATGAACTACAATTCACCAATGGGCTAAAAGTTAGCATTGTTAGCATAAGCATCCATTTTGAAAGCAAACAAAATACTGAATCTTTGGATGCATTTTTCTGGATCACGATGTCCTTTTTCTAGAATTATGGCAGATTACATAGCTCCTATTTTTGGAGCATCATTAATGCAACCCAATACTAAATGCAATTTTGGCTTTACAACACAATTATGAAGATTGGAATTACATTTTATTGCATGAGTAATGACCAAAAGCTCTATAGTTTCGTGTCTTGCATAGATAAGTTGGTGAGATAGGCCTTGCATCCTTTCTACAATAGCCATATCTTTCTTGTTTTGACCCTATGGATAAAATAGCTTGTCAAATCTATCCATAACATCTTACTAAGTTGTCTTCCATTGAAGGATAAGGTCTTTGGTAAAATAGTAAATTTCACATTGCCAAGATTGTTTCTATTAAGATAGGAACACCATTTCTGAACCTAAAACCTAGATATTAGTGTAAGGATGCACTTCCTTACAAAGCTTAAATGAAAAGGCTGAGGTTGAAAAACCCAACTAGAATCACTAGAACAAAGCTTTGAGAAGTTATGAACCCTCCCTGAGATCTCATATCATCTACAAAAATTGTAATATTCACATAGAGCTCAAGAAAACTTATGAGACTCGAGACCTTGAATCCTTCCATTATCACAAACACCCAGTTTGAGATTGGTGATATTATCATAGGCAGTAATTTTGAAATTGGGGATAAGGGAAGTCTTTGAAAGGAAGCAAAGGTGCGGAAGAACTCTTCCAACACTAATCTATGTGGTGGAGATAGTGCAAATTCATATAAATCCTTAAACTGTTACAGTGAAAGAAACACATTCAAATATATGCATAAAATAATATTACCATAATGCACAAATTTATGTGGGGAAAACCTTTCTAGGTAAAAAACCCCACACACCAAAATCACAGGACTTTGTATTATCAGTAACAAACAATTACAATACAATATCAACACTAAGCTTCTCGAGGTGTTCTCCAATCTTCAACAAAAATTTGGGATAATTTTGGCAGCATAATGGTGTCTCCAAAAATTCTCAACTTCTATTCTACTCAATACACTAAGGCATATAATGTATAATAATCATCATCTCTAATTAAGAGATTGCATCCACAACATGCAATATTCAAAATAAACTAAGTGTAAGACTGAGTCATAGACTGAATACATGCTAACATTAAACTGGACTCTTTATTTAATACAATGTCGATCACCGTAACTACTAGTGGAGAATACAACTTCCACTGCTCATGCAGCAACTACATACATGCAAATGCATTGCATGTGAAAGGTCTCCATTGTATGCACTTAACAGTTAGCAATGAACTGAGGTTGAGACATGTTATTTTCAACATTCTCCCACTTGTCGAAGACCTGTCATGAGTCATTTGCCATCAAATGCTTAGGGCCCCAAGGCCCATGGAAACAACATACCATCTGAACTTCTCTGTGCACACTAGCTTCATCAGTGCATCTACAACATTTCTCAAAGTGTCAACCTTCTCCAATATCACATTTCCATCTTCTCCATATCATTAACAAAATGAAACTGAACATTAATGTGCTTTGTTCTGGCATGGAAAGTGGGATTCTTTGCTAAGCAAATGACACTCTGACTATCACAATAGATAGTAATCTATCCTACATCAAAACTAATATTTGAACATAACCTCTTAAGACAAATGGTTTCCTTGCAAGCATGAGTAGTTGCCATGTACTCTGCCTCTATCATGGAAAAAGTGACTACAACTTGCCACTTACTCATCCAACTTATAGCACCACTATTTATTGTGAACACATATCCACTGGTGGATCTTCTGCTGTCAATGTCACCTGCCCAATCTGAATCCACATATCCATGAATACTTATAAAATGCTAGAACCAGTAGGATAACCATGATAACATAGAGAATACTCATAATTACCCCACAAATATCTAAACACCCTTTTTACTGCATCCCAATGTACCCATCCAGGATTAGCCATATATTGACTAAGAACTCCCACTGCTTGGGCAATGTCTGGCCTCATACAAACCATTGTATACATCAAACTACCAACAAAACTCACATATGGTACTCTGGTCATGTCCTTCATCTCAATAGGAGATTTTGGACAATCCTCCATAGAAAGCTTCATCCCCTACATCACTGGAACAACTAATTGCCTACAAGATGCTATGCTAAATCTCTCCAACATTGAATTCACATAGTTTCTCTGGCTTAACCAAAGCTTTTTTCTAGCTCTATCTCTTCTGATCTCCATCCCCAAAATATACCTTGCTACACCTAGATCCTTCATCTCAAACTGTGCTGACAACTAAGACTTCAAATTTGAAATCAAACTGTTACCATTCTCAAAAAACAACATATTGTCCATGTACAATGCAATTATGAGAATGCAACTATTATCAGATTTGTAATATACACAATGGTCAGATTTAGATCTCAGAAATCCTAAAGACAACACAAAGGTGTCAAATTTTTGGTGCCACATTCTAGGAGACTTCTTAAGACCATATAAAGACTTCTTCAACTTGCATACTAGACTTTCTTTACCTTTTATCACAAAATGCTCTGGCTATGACATATATATCTCTTCCTCCAAATCATCATGAAGGAATATTGTCTTCACATCCATTTGTTCCACTTCTAGATCATACGTTGTTGCAAGTGATAACAAGAACCAAATAGATGTCAGCTTCGCAACATGAGAGAATATCTTAGCATAGTCAATTCCCTCCACCTGAGAATATCCCTTCACAACCAACCATGCCTTATGCTTTTCAACACTGCCATCAAGGCCACATTTCTTCTTGAATACCCATTTACATCCAACATGTTTCTGTTATTTAGGCAAAGGTACCAGATCCCATGTACTATTTTTCTTCAAAGCAATCATTTCTTCATCCATGGCTTTCATCTAGGTATCTACATCACTCATACCCATAGCCTCTCTAATAGTCCTAGGCTCATCAGTGTTAGCAATCAAAGCAAAAGCACAACTGGAATCCAACAATGAATAACCAAATCTTTTTAGTGAATAATCAAACCTTTCTGGTGGCTGTCTAACACGTTTAGACCTTCTTGAATTGCTAAGGTTGAGGTTCTTCTTCTCCAGAACTTTCAGAGCTGCTAGGGCTCTCCTCATCATTAGGTCCAACAGGAGTACGTAGTTCACCTTTCATCAAAGTAAGTAGAATCTAAACTACCTCCTTTTGTTTCTCCTCTTTCTCTAGCTACAACTCAACTGTGGAAGGTTTCAACTCCCAAAATATTACACTTTTGCTGTGGAGAACCTTCTCAACCATTGGATCCCAAAGGTTGCACCCCATCACACCGAGACCATAGCCAATGAAGATTCACTTAACTACCTTGTTCTCCAACTTAGACCTCTTTACACTTGGAACATGAGCATAATATTCGCAACCAAAAACTTTGAGATGTCTCATCAAAGGCTTCTTACCAGACCACGCCTCCATGGGTGTCTTTTCAACTTGAGAGCCAATGTAGGAGATCTGTTGATCAGATAACATGCAGTGGCTATGGATTTGGATTAAAACTTCTGCTCAAGGCTAGCACTGCTCAACATACTCCTAGCCCTCTCCATTAGTGTCCTATTCATCCTCTCTACAACTCCATTTTGCTGTGGGGTGTATGGAGTTGTCTTATGTCTCTCAATCCCATGGTCCTTATAGAACTTGCCAAATTTTTTCAAACAAAACTCACCACCATTGTCAGTTCTCAAACATTTAATCTTTCTATCAGTCTAATTTTCAACCAAGACCTTAAACTCCTTAAATTTATTAAAGACTTTAGATTTACATATGAGGAAATAAAAAAATGTCCTACTATAGTCATCAATGAAAGACACAAAATATATAGATTTTCTTAATAAAGGAACATTCATAGGACCAAACACATCTGCATGAATATAGTCCAAAACCCCAGAAGACTTATGAGAATTGGAATAAAAAGAAATATGGTTTTGTTTACCATATACGCAATATTCGTAAAAGTCAAACTTGAGATTACAATCATTAAGGCCTTCAACATGTTGGGATTAAGGTGTCTCAACTTTGGTAATTCCTTGTATTATTTTATTGTATTTATTTATTTATTGCCTATTGTATAATTAGGATGTAAATCCTATGTTGTCATCTTGTGGGAGTTGGCACGGTGATGTGTCATCCTACATGGCCTACGACCACATGTAAATTTGTCTTCACATGAGGAGATATGCATCCCACTTAGTGGTAGGAATATTTTTCCATGTGTTGGCATCTTGGAATGTGTGTAAGGGAATATTGACCGAAACAGTCATGACAGATCCCTATGACAATGTTATGACATGTAAGAGTTAGAAATAGAAGATTCTGTGATAGGTAAGGACATGTGTCGAGAAACATCTTTGAGGAAGGCTTCTTTGGGTGCCCTAAGGTGGAATATGACATGTTGTAAGAGAATATGCTATTTATAGCCTGTGTATGATAGATTCTCTTACAACTGTAAGTTATGACAGATTCTATGACGGTTGTAAGAGTCATAAGAGCATCTGTCATAGCGCATTTTGGAAATAGATGACCTCTTTGGGATGGGGTGACTTGACAAGTGTTAGGAACATCCTACAGTGTTGGACACATGTCCATAGGCATGGGTTTTGGGCCATGAGGCCATGTTGGATGCCCATCTCAATGTGGAGCCATTTTTGCCTTGTATGTTTTTTATAAACAAGTGTTTTGGAGAGATGATGTATTATGTGATTGACAGGTATTGTTATGTTGTCAGATCATCTCTAGATATGAGTGTCGAAGAATCTTGCAAGAGCATTGGCTTTGTGACTATATTGTAATCTTCATTGTTTATGAAATACATTTGAGCTGTGTTTTTGGAGTGTGGGGTTTTTCACCCGTAAGGGTTTCCCCACGTATATCTTGTGTCTCTCTTCTTCTGTCTTACATTCTTGTGTATGTGTTTGCTGCAATATCTCTTTTAGTGGGTTAACATAGATATAAATGTAAAGATTAAATTGGATTTACACTCTCCTTCCCTCAATAGATTAGTGTAGGAAGCAATTTTTGCACACCTAGCTTCCTTTCAGTTAGTATAAGTGCCTGGCTAGTTTTGGTTCTAGCTGCTGGATAGGGGTTTTTTGAGCTAATCTTAGGTTGAGTGGGAGTTTGTGCAGAGTATTTTGTATCTTGTTGTAGGAAGGAGATGACAACCACATTCAGAAGATTAGAGTTGGAGAAATTTAATGGCACTAATTTTGAGTTGTGGAAACTCAAGATGGAATACCTACTTATTGATCGTGACCTATGGGAAATTATATCTGGTGTAAAACCTACAACAATGTCACAAGATGATTGGGACCTCAAAGATTGGAAGGCTAAGGGTCTCATAAGACTCTATCTAGCTGACTCCGTCCTATTGAATGTCCATGAGGAGAAGAGCATGAAAGACCTTTGGAAGAAGTTGGGTGATGTTTATCAGGCCAAATCCTTGGTGAACAAGATTTTTTCTGAAAAAGAAGTTGTTTGCTCTAAAGATGGAAGATGGAGGATCTATTGCGGACCATATGAATGCTTTCAACATGATTGTTGCATAGTTGACATATGTGGGTGTGAAAATGGAGGACGATCGGTGTATGACCCTGCTTTATTCTTTGCCAGATTCATGGGATCATCTTATCATGGCTATCAGAAGCACCACTACCACCTTCAATATGGAAGATGTGGTGTCTTTGCTGTTATCTGAAAAGATGCAGAGAAAGTTTTCTAAGGTAGCCAAAGAGGCTCTTGTGGTTCGTGGAAGATCCAAAAAGAAAGGGAAGAAGGACAAAAAAGGTGAAAAGGGTAGATCCAAATCCCGTGGAGATCTAAATCTCCTGGAAAGTCCATGGCTCTTTGTTGGAACTGTGGGAAAATAGGGCATTTCTAAAAGGAATGCAAAGAGGAAAAGAAAAAGAAAAAGAAGAATGCCCCTGATTCAAATTCTAACAAGTCACAAGATGATGGTGATGCCTTCATCACAACCTTGGCCACCCATGCATTTGATGATGTGTGGTTGATTGATTTTGGTGCATCATTCCACATGACCTCACATCAAAGCTAGTTCACGAAGTATGAAGAGTTCGATGATGGAAGAGTGTACCTGGGTGACGACTCTCATCTGAAGATTGTTGGTCGTGGAAGAGTCTCAATCTGATTCCCTGATGGACGAGTGAAGGGGATCACTAGGGTTATGCACATCCCAAGCCTAGCATGGAACCTGCTTTTTGTAAGTATGTTGAATGATGCAGGTGTGCAGGTTATCTTTTCGAAGCATGGATGCAAGATGACTAGAGGATCTATAGTACTTGCGAAGGGTACTTAGAGATGTACTTTGTTGTAGCTGGAGGCATGCACTTCATAGTGCAATAGTTCTTACTCAAAGAAAAGAGTTGGAGTCACTACATCCCCACCATCTGAATGAGCAGTGAAGAAATCTGTTGTAACTAGTTCTGATGGTAGTGCACATGCTTTGGAAGTTAAGCTTCCTGCTGAAAAGACTATGTTATGGCATTTGAGATATGGCCACATAGGTGAGAAGGGTCTTAGAACCATGAAAAATAAAAACCTCATTGAGGGGTTAAATGATTGTAAACTTGAGTTTGACTTTTGCAAACATTGTGTCTATGGAAAGCAAAATTGTGTTCAGTTTTACTCTAATTCTCACAAGTCTTCTAGTGTATTGGATCTTATTCATTTTGATGTGTTTAGTCTTGTTAATGTTCCTTCAATTTCCAAATTTGTATATTTTGTATCTTTTATAGATGATTACAGTAGAGGGACCTGGGTTTATTTTATCAGAAGCAAGACTGAAGTCTTTAGATCGTTTAAAGAGTTTAAAGCCTTTGCTGAAAATCGAACTAGTAAAAAGATTAAATGTTTGAGAATTGACAATGGTGGTGAGTTTTGTTTGGCAGAGTTTGATAAGTTCTGTAAAGAGCAATGGATTGAAAGACATAAGACAACTCCATACACCTTGCAACAAAATGGAGTTGCAAAGAGGATGAATAGAACATCGATGGAGAAGGCTAGGAGTATGCTTAGTGGAGCAAGCCTCGAATAAAAGTTTTGGGCTGAAGCTATAGCCACTATTTTCTATTTGGTAAATAGATCTCCCATATCAGCTCTTGTTGGTAAGGCACCTATGGAGGTGTGGTTTGGTAAGAAGCCTACAGTTAGACATCTTCATGTTTTTGGTTGTGAGGCATATGCACATGTGCCTAGGGAGAAATGGTCTATAATGGAGAACAAGGCTGTTAAGTGTATCTTCATTGGCTATGGTGTTGATGTGAAAGGATACAAGCTTTGGGATCCTGTGGGTGAAAAAGTGTTGTATAGAAGAAGTGTTATCTTCAGAGAGCTAACACCTTCTTCCATTGTTTTATAGCCAAAAAACACAGAAAAGAAAGAAGATGTGGTTCAGCTTCCTTCTACCCCTGAGAAGACTAAACCGATAGACCCTGTGAGACCTGATGATGAGGAGAGCTCTAGCAGCTCTAAAAGCTTAGAAGAAGAAGCAAAACCTCAGCCTCAACTATTGAGGAGGTCTACATGAACAAGAAAGCAACTTGATAGGTTTGGTTATTCATTACTTGATTCTAGTTGTGATTTTGCTTTACTTACTAACACTAATGAGCCTAGAACTATGAAAGAGGCTATGGGCATGAAAGATGCAGGTTCTTGGAAGGAGGCCATGGAAGATGAGATGGCTTCTTTGGAGAAGAATAAAACATGGGACTTGGTGCCTTTGCCTAAAGG
Source organism: Cunninghamia lanceolata (assembly GCA_027924645.1). NCBI lineage: Eukaryota > Viridiplantae > Streptophyta > Pinopsida > Cupressales > Cupressaceae > Cunninghamia > Cunninghamia lanceolata. The sequence continues at coordinate 5,872,533 of BSBN01000719.1, read as the reverse complement.
ATGGAAACCCGTTGGATGCAAATGGATGCTCAAGAAGAAATTTGGTGCAGATGATAGTGTTGAAAAGTACAAGGCTAGATTGGTTGTGAAGGGGTATTCACAAGTGGAGGGAATTGATAATGGTGAAATTTTCTCTCCTGTTACAAAGCTGACATCCATTCAATTTTTGTTATCTCTTGGAACTACTTATGACTTAGAGGTAGAATAGATGGATGTGAAGACAACTTTGCTTCATGGTGATTTGGAGGAAGATATTTACATGTCATAGCTAGAGCATTACACAGAGAAAGGTAAACAAAATTTGGTTTGCAAGTTAAAAACGTCTTTGTATGGTTTGAAGTAGTCTCCTTGGATGTGGTACTTGAAGTTTGATACCTTTATGTTGTCGATTAGATATCTGAGATTGAAATTGGATCATTGTGTGTATTACAAATTTGACAATGATCACATTCTAATTATTGTATTGTATGTTGACAATATGCTATTGATTGGGAATTGTAAGAACATGATTTTTGATTTGAGGTCTCAGTTGTCAACACAGTTTGAGATGAAAATTTTTGGGGCAGCCAGGTACATTCTAGGAGTGGAAATTAGAAGAGACAGAGCTAATAGAAAACTTTGGTTAAGCTAGAGTAAGTACATGAAGACCGTGTTGGACAGGTTCAACATGGTAGAATGTAGACCATTGTGTGTTCCTGTTTCATTGGGGGCAAAGTTCTCTGTTAATGATTGTCCAAAATCTCCTAGTGAGGTGGAGGACATGAGCAGAGTACCTTATGCTAGTGCTATTTGTAGTTTGATGTATGCTATGGTCTACATAAGACTAGACATTGCCCAAGCAGGGGGAGTCCTTAGTCGATTTATGGCTAATCCTGGATGGGTACATTGGGATGCAGTTAAGCAAGTGTTTAGATATTTGAGGGGTACTTCTAAGTATTCATATGCTATCATGGTAATGTTACAAGACCTCTGCATTTTGTTTGTATTCATGAATTTATGGATTCTAATTATGTAGGTGACATTGACAGCAGGAGATCCACCAGTGCCTATGTGTTCACTATGTTTGGTGGTGCAATTAGTTGGATAAGTAAGTGACAACCTGTGGTTTCTTTGTCCACGAGAGACGCTGAGTACACGGCAGCAACTCATGCTTACAAGGAAGCCATTTGGCTTAAGAGATTGTGTTAAGATATTAGTGTTGATGTAGGACAAATTACAATTTGTTGTGACAGTCAGAGTGTGATTTTTCTTGCGAAGAATCCAATTTTCCATGCCAGAATAAAACATATTGATGTATAGTTTCACTTCGTACAAGACATGGTAGAGGATGGGAAGGTAAATTTGGAGAAGGTAGATACTTTGAAGAATGTTGCAGATGCATTAACAAAGCCAGTGGACACAGAGAAGTTCAGATGGTGTTCAGAATCTATGGGCCTCTCGACCTATAGCAGTTAAATCTTGTTATTTCTATTGGCTCTTACAAGGTGTTCGACAAGTGGGAGAATGTTGGGAATTATGGTGTCTCAACCTTGGTAATTCCTTGTATTATTTCATTGTATTTATTTATTTATTTATTGCCTATTGTATAATTAGGATGCAAATCCTATGTTGTCATCTTGTGGGAGTTGGTACGGTGATGTGTCATCCTACATGGCATATGACCACATGTAAATTTGTCATCACATGAGGAGATAGGCATCCCACGTAAGGGAATTCTATGACAGGTAAGGGCATGTGTCGTGAAACATATTTGAGGAAGGAATCTTTGGGTGCCCCAAGGTGGAATATGACATGTTGTAAGAGAATATGCTATTTATAGCCTGTGTATGACAGATTCTGTTACAACTATAAGTTATGACAACTATGACAAATTCTATGATTGCTGTAAGAGTTGTAAGAACATATATCATAGCCCATTTTGGAAATAGGTGACCTCTTTTGGATGGGGTGACTTGAAAAGTTTTAGGAACATCCTACAGTGTCAAACAAGTGTCCATAGGCCTGGGTTTTGGGCCATGAGGCCATGTTGGATGCCTATCTCAATGTGGAGCCATTTTTGCCTTGTATGTTGTTTATAAACATGTGTTTTGAAGAGATGATGTATGATGTGATTGACAGGTACTGTTATGATGCCAAATCATCTCCAAATATGAGTGTCAAAGACTCCTGCAAGAGCAATGGCTCTGTGACTGTATTGTTATCTTCATTGTTTACAGAATACATTTGAGCTGTGTTTTTAGAGTGTGGGGTTTTTCACCCATAAGAGTTTCCCCATGTATATCTTGTGTTTCTCTTCTTCTATCTTACATTCTTGTGTATGTGTTTTCTGTAATATCTCTGTTAGTGGGTTAACATAGTTGTAACTATAAAGATTAAATTGGATTTGCACTCTCCTCCCCTTAACAGATTAGTGTAGGAGGTGATTTCTGCATACCTAGCTTCCTTTCACAACAAGACTTTTATGTTTTAGGGCTTTAAGACCCTTCTTACCAATATGACCGAGTCTTTGGTGCCATAACATTGTCATCTCTACTAGAAACTTCATCTCCAAAGCATTTGCACCCTTAGGTACCTAGAAAGCACGACCATTAGATGTACAAACAATAGACTTCTTTACTGCTAGATCTGATGGTGAGGATGAAGAATCCAAAGGCCTTTTCTTTGGCATATTAGAAGAACTATTGCATTGAATAGTGCATGCATCTAGCTTGTACAGAGTGCTGATCTGAACACCCTTAGCCAAAACCATAGCCTCTCTAGTCATCTTACATCCTCCACTCAAGAAAACAATCTGCACACCCACATCAATCAAATTATTCATAGAAAGAAGGTTTTGTGCCAAACCCTAGATATGCAGTACATAATCAATTCCCTTCACTCTACCATTATGGAATCTAATCTTGATTCTTCCATGGCCAACAATATTCAGATGAGAGTCGTCATCCAGATACACCTTCCCACCATCATACTCTTCATACTTTGAGAACCGGCCCCTATGCGAGGTCATGTGGAAAGAAGCACTCGAGTCTATTAAACACACATCTTCTGATGCATGTGTTGCCAAGGCTGTGACAAAAGGATTTGCATCATCCTGAGAGGATTTATCAGAGTCAGAATCATAAAAGTTCTTTTTACCTTTCTTTTTCTCCTCCTCCTTACAATCTTTACAGAAATGACCAAATTTGTTGCAGTTCCAACTTTTCGCCTTGGACTTGCCAGGAGACTTAGATCTCCCTAAAGATTTTGATCTTGACTTCTTGTCCTTTTTAGTGCCTTTCTCTTTAGATTTGCCATGAACATCAAGGGCTTCCTTGGCCATCTCATAAGATTTCCTTGGCATCTCTTCAAACAACAACGATGCGACCACCTCATCCATTTTGAAACTGGCGGTGGTACATCTAATAGCCATAACTAGGTGATCCCATGAGTCTGGAAAAGAACATAACAGAAGCATGCAACAATCCTCACCTTTAATCTTGTCACCAATAGAACCCAGCTGAGCAATCAACATGTTAAATGCGTTCAGGTGATCTGCAACAAACCCTCCATCTTCCATCTTCAGAGAATGCCATTTCTTTCGCAGGAATAACTTGTTTACTAGACATTTAGCCTAATAAACATCTCCAAACTTCCTCCAAAGAGATTTTGCTATCTTCTCTTCATGAACATTTAGGAGCACTGAATCTACCAAACAGAGTCTAACCAAACCCTTGGCTTTTTCATCCTTCAGATCCTACTCTTCTTGAGTCATATTTTTTGGTTTTGTTTCAGATATTGTAGCCCACAGATCTCTATCCATGAGCATAGCCTCCATCTTGAACTTCCATAACTCAAACTTTCTTCCATTAAACTTATCCATCTTGATTCTATTGGATGTTCCTGGCATCATTTTTCTGCAACAAGATTTTGAAATACTTCTGCAAAGAGTCCCACTCAAACAAAGATTAGTACAAAAAACCCTTTTTCCAACAATGGGACCAAAACTAGCCAGGCTCTGATAACAACTGAAAGGAAGCAAAGGTGCGGAACAACACTTCCAACACTATTCTATGTGGAGGAGATAGTGCAAATTCATACAAATCCTTAAACTGTTACACTGAAAGAAACACATTCAAATATATGCATAAAATAAAATTACCATAATGCACAAATTTACATGGGGAAAACCTTTCCAGGTAAAAAATGCCATAGACCAAAATCATAGTACTTTGTATTATCGATAACAAACAATTACAATACAATATCAACACTAAGCTTCTTGAGGTGTTCTCCAATCTTCAACAAAAATTTGGGATAATTTTGGCAGCATAATGGTGTCTCCAAAAATTCTCTACTTCTATTCTGCTAAATACACTAAGGCATATAATATATAATAACCATCATCTTTGATTAAGAGATTGCATCCACAACATGCAATATTCGAAATAAACTAAGTGTAAGACTGAGTCATAGACTGAACGCATGCTAACATTAAATTGGACTCATTAATTAATGCAATGTTGATCACCGTAGCCACTAGCAGAGAATACAACTTCCATCGCTCATGCAGCAACTGCATACATGCAAATGCATTGCATGTGAAAGGTCTCCATTGTATGCACTTAACAGTCAGTGATGAACTCAAGTTGAGACACATTATTTTCAACAGTCTCACACTGGCCAAGAATGGCTAAGCTAAGAAAACATTTGTCTCTGAATAGTATTAAACTCATAGAGTGTGACCCTCATGATGGATCATGAATGCGATTTGAATTGATGCAAAGAAAACTCAGTTATTTTTAGAAGCATCTCAATTAGTATTAAATTATTGAATTAATGGTGATGAAGAAGGTAGATTAGGTAGATAAACCCATTAGAAGTGCCATTCAAATTGCAGTAATTGGGGCTTTTTCTTAGCCGCTGCTTTGAATATTGCTTGAGCAATACGAACTTGAATGCATTTGGAAAAAAATGCCAAAGTAGTCTTGAGTTCCACTAGTTATTTCCTCTAATATTTTTGTATGTTACACTGTGTTTCACCAAGTTAGTTTGTTGGCAATAAGGGCATTTGGTAACTGTATTAAGGGTTTTTATTGGGGTTTGTTTTAAACTCACAAAACTTAAATTTATTAGTTTTTATAAAACTTGCATACAATCTTATTATTAAATTATATAATAAACTCAAGGAAAAATAAATCATTTACATAAAATATCTAGGCTAAATAAATAAAGTAATTATTTAAACAATTAACTTAAATAAGTTAAGATTGTAAATAATTAATATTGAAATTAAAGGTGGAATTCGAATGAATTTAACTATAAAATTTAGTTAGATTTTGGAGATGGGAAGATGATGTTAGGAATTGACTTGTCACAATATTGAAATTTTATGACTTTTTCAAATGTCTGTCTCAAAAATTGCTAATTGACTATGTTTTGTGCTAGTTGAGATTGTGCTTGTAGAATTGATATCTATAAGTGCACAAATGATTTGACATGTGAAATTGAATCTATACTCATGGGATGATCTAGTAGAAATTGGTTTGTTGGAATTCACTTGTCCAATTTTTTGATATTTGAATTTTGGTAAGGATTGGTGGTGTTTGGAAATATCTCTGGGGAATCTATTAAATCACAAGGGTCATGTTTTCTTTAGACCCCTATGGACTAATTCAATGGATGTTGAACAATGATGAAGGACAACAAATGTGAAATGGACCTAGGATGATGTATGTTGATGTAATGCTTTGATAATGTTGCTAGATTCTTTTTATTCCTTTTTACAAAATCAAATTCTAGATGTATTCAATAAATTTCTAGGTGATTTTAAAATGAATTGAGTGAATGCCTTTAAATAAAACACCTGCATTAGGTCAACTCACAAAGGCTTGGGAAAAGGTTGGTGAGGTGTAAATTCTAATTTTGAATTTTAAAAGTTCAAGGTTTAGATTTGCAATTGTAGAAATCACCTGGATGAAGCCTCCACCTACATATTTGATCTAGGGTGATGAAAAGTGGATTCAAGAATCAAGATCAATCATTAGGGACGAGTGATAATGGGATTGGGTTGTGGTGTTGTCACCAACCCAGTCACATAAGAATATGCCACTTGTAGACCTATTATTGCTTAAAAGATCCTCTAATTGAAGTGGGCCCAAAACATGAGGAAAAAGGGCATGAGTATCAAATTTTCACCATTACAAATACACACACATAATTATGAGGAGGAAAAAACCACTTACATAAATATCTAGGCTAATTAAATCAATTAATAAAAAAACAACCTAGATAAATGAGTTGGGATTGATATTCAAGATATTGCAATAAATGCCATGATAAATGCAAAAAAATATAAATAAATTAAAGACAATGGTACTTAACTCTAAATTTGATGAACATGACACTATGCAGATGTTAGTAGCCTATTTGTCATGATGTCATAATTTTAGGACCTATTAGATGATTGTCATTGTTCTATAAAATTAACTATGAATTGTGTTGTTTTACTTTTGTAGGTGTAGAGGTGGTCTCTATGAATACAAACTTAAACTTATCCACAAAATTAAATCTGTGACTTGTAGATTTGATATAGACAAATTCTATTATTTGAAACTTGTTCACCTTTGTGTATATGATTAAGAATAGGTGGTGCTTAGAAGCATCTTTGGGGAATCTTTTGAATTGTAGGGGTCACGTTCTCCTCAGTTAAATCCTTGGATGGACCAATTCAATGATGATGAATTAAGGTTGAGAACAAAAAGTAAGCATGCAGTTCTCCTAGGGATGATGTAATGCTGATGTAATCCATTTTATCCACTAATAAATCAAGTTTTAGATGTGCTCAACAGATTCCTATGTCCTATATGATTCATTTGAATTAAAGTTAAACAGTCTTTAAGTACACCATCCTAGCATGTAATTTGGAATAACTAATACTTTAGTGAGCTCACAATGGCTAATGAAAAAGGTAGTAAATATTTGTATTTTGAATTTTGAGGTTAAGATTTATAGACACAAAAATGATCTAGATTAATTCAACACTCATGGACTAGAACTAGGATAGAAAATGGTAGGTGTATGGATTAGGATTGATTTATGGGATAGGTGATGAATTAATGTATTTTCCAACTTCCATATAAAATGTACCATCTTATACACTAGTCAATACATAAAAGAAAACCTAGTCGCCATGGGCCCAAAACATAAGGGAAAAAGGAATGAGTATGTGATTTTTCACCATTACATTTTGTTCCTACTTTTACTTCCATGTGATCTATTGTAAGAATGCATGTCAACGTAAATTAAGTAGCCAACATAGAAATTAGACACAAATGATATGAATCTACATGAAGTATTTAAATCATAGATGCTGATTAGGTGTACTCTCATTGTCATGAGTGCTCCATCTTGAGAACTTGCAAACATAGAGGAAAAATTCACAATGAGTAGCATTTGTGAGGCATTTAAAAATGATTAGAATTACAACTTGCTATAACTAACTAAGAAAAATTACAAGTAGGGTGAGATATTTTTCCTATTATAGAAAGTGGTAAAACTTTGACTATTTGGACAAATGTAAAGGATCTTGACCAAGTAGAAAAATGTAAAGGACTCTACCTAGTGGATAAAGAATGGAAGGTCTTTGACCAGACAAAACAAGGTCAAACCCTATAGATAGCATGATAAAGTTTATAACTATGCATAAATGCACTTTATCTGGATACAATAATGGAGCTTTGTTTGGTATTAGAAATAGTTAACTAATAAGGTCAACCAAAGTGTTAGATATAATGATGAATAAGGCATGCAAATATAGTGTCCATCATAATCATATGAATCATAAATGTTTTCTTTGTAAAATAAGGGCCATTAAAAATGCACTAGCATATAATTTATTAAAAAATGTGTCCATGTCTTATGTCATCATCAATAGTATCAATCATTATGAGTAGAAGTGTCTAATGTCAAATGCTTGGAATTATGGTAAAAACTTTTAGTAGAAAGGCAAATATGCCCTAGCTATATAGAGGAGGCTAAAAGTATGGAAGGGTAACTTCGTATACACATTCACCCCTATAGAGAGCTCTTAGGATGTCACCTTGATTCACTATATAAGACACATTCCTACATGCATTGAGAGAGAGTATGTGCCTAGATTGATGTTGGCAACCTTTAAGAGGCGGTAAACTTAAAATTTTCATTTTTATACTTTTTCATTTTTTAAAAATAATTATAATATCATATAAATGGTGTAGGAGGTTTTTTCTATCATTTGATATTCGTAAATGTGACTATATATCCATGGAAGTGATCTCACTTCCTTAGGTTTGACTTGGTATATATAAACTTGATCTACAAAATGATACCTACATAAGTGGTATAGAATGTTTAAATTTTAAAATTGTAGTTATTTTATCATTTTAAATTATTAGATATTAGTTTCATGTGATATTAGTGATCACTTTGTTGTTGATTTGTGATAGAGGGCGAGATCAAGATTAGAGAGCAATCTAATAATTGCTAGGGGAGGGGAGATGGAATGTGCACAGGGACCCTAACATGCGATAGGACCGGCGCACGTTGGGGCCCACATGTATGCACAGGTCCCCCATAAGTTACACATATATTCATTCATAAAAAAACACTTTAAGATCAAACACAAATCAAATATTAAATGCACATTTTATAGTATAATATTGTCAACATAACATTAAAAATATAGTAGCCAAACACATTATCTTGTTTTCAACTTGTATATGACATATCAGCCTACGGTAGGAACTTTAAACTTAAAACAACATTAACATAGAACTTTGCACCCTTCCCCATAAACATTACAAAGAGAACTGTCACACCAATCTAGGCATCACTTCCACATTACTCACAACTACACAACTACAAAACAATGTCACCTCAACACAATTCACACTCATCTGTCCCATATTTGACGGAAGTGCTAACCCATTACAATGATTTTTCCCACCGTGGGATAACCCAGAGAACACGCCAATGCATTGGCCTGTCTCATCAGACATGAGACCTTGAACACGTTTCAGTAGGAGTCCGTCCCATCTCACCAAGTAAGGTGCACATGTACTGGCTCCTTCCTCTAAAAATCCACCTGCATAAAAAAATTAAAGGTGTAAGGCCGCCATTATTCATAAATTTTTTTATGGAAACAAATGCAAACGATACACCAAACCAATCAACTCAAGAATTAATGGCCCAAATCAATCAAATATGTAATTCATATCACCTAGAATTTAAATTTGAAATAGGACAGAGATTTAATTTACCACACCAAACAACCATCAATAAAATTAAAAAAATTCCTAATTCAAATAACTATGAAAACCTTGATGTATTCACTTATTCTGCAGTGAGCGACATAAGAAACTTGTAAGGAAATGTGAGCATCTCAGAACGTATTTCTAAGAATAGTGGTGTCTTCGACAGATTTAAATTCTTTTCAATTGCTTCAAAAACACGCACAACTATGCCATTAAAGCAGAAACTGACATAGAACATTTCCAACATTGACCCTTAGAGGAAAGCACAAGTGAACATTAACCAGTTTCAACAGCAGAGACATTAAACATGAAAGACAGAACAAGAACACAGATTTACGTCGAGAAAACCCTTACGGGTAAAAAACCCCACACTCCAAATCACAGAGCCATTGTATTATTCAGCAATCAAATAGTTACAATACATTTATAGGCTCATAGCCTTTACAAGAGATTAACATCTTGTTCCTTCTGAAGAATATCTGACAGTATAACCCTGCACAAAGTTCTCCAGCACTCAGTTGGTTCTTCATACTGTTATCGTGCAACAAATAGCACACAGTACAAAACTTCACCTTCTTGGCCAAAACCCTTTCACCTAAACTCTGTTTACACTCTCTCCTCAGTCCTTTTACATACTATTATCATGCTGCGTACAACATATAACATAGGACTTCACAGCAGAAGAACATAGTTTTCCAGATTGATCTCACCATCTCTTAGACTCTCTCTCACACTCTCCATCAATTCCCAATTGCTTTTAGCAATCCAATCGACTCCTCATGCAACTGACCATTCGTTCCAACTACCCAACATCGCCAAACTATTCGCTATCTTCCAACCATCCAAACTATCTAGCCATTCGCATATCTGTGAGAAACTTTTAGTCCCACATGCATAAGTCATCAGTCACTTTTCCAGTTAATATACATGACCACTCGGTAAGACTGTCGTCAGCACTTTTACCACCGACGACGCCCATCTAACCTCATTGATATAACCCAAACCATCAGCTAACACTCCATCATTCACACTGACGGTTCCATGTCCCACCGATACCAAGCCTTCACTCTTCATCGGCATGACCTTTACCATCAACCCAAACACTTTACGCTACTCCGACATAAGTTCTTACGTTGATGCCAAACTCCATATGGCTAACTTAAGACTATTAGAGCTACAACCATGAGCTAAGATGATGACCTAACTCAAGTCGATAGGCATATGTCGTCGGTGAGATCTTGCATATCAGCCAAAGGTTCATTACTGCCGCTGATACAAGAAAGTCTGCCTGATAGCCCTTCATCACTGTAACATAGCATAACACATATTAGTTTAACTTGATGAGTGAAGTTCAAGCCTTTCATCGGGGAGACAAGATCATCAGAATGATGGCTATAGCCAAGCCGATGGACCAATGAACCACTGAACCATTGAACCAATAAACCAATGCCACTGAACCAAAGAACCTTTGAGATATTAAACCTATAATCTAAGTCATTAGTACTCAACAAAACAGAGTGACAAGCATAGATTCCATTTCAGCAACATCCATATTGTTCTAGGTAATCCTCTTAGTTTTTTCCATTCGTAAGCTTTATATTGTTCTTCATTACAACCATTAAAGTCATAGGTTGGCATTTGTCTTTCCCTAGGGTTTATATTGAAACACAAATGCTAACCTATCCACCAGCTTCCATATTGCAAATATTACAATAATAGTTTAGCATTTATGTTTCCCTAGGGTTTATCTTGCAAATATTATAGTCATACTTTAGCATTTGTGTTTCATAGGTTCTACATTATCATTCACTCTGGTTATCCTATTCTCATACGTTCTGCATTATCATTAACTCTGGTTATCTTATTCTCCTAGGGTTTGCATTATCATTCACTCTAGTTGTCTTATTTTTATAGGTTTTGCATTATCATTCACTCTGGTTATATTATCCTCATAGGTTCTGCATTATCGTTCACTCTGGTTAACTTATTCTCATAGGCTCTGCATTGTCATTCACTCTGGTTATCTTATTCTCATAGGTTTTGCATTATTATTCACTCTGGTTATCTTATTCTCATAGGTTCTGCATTAACATTTAGTTAGGTTTTCTTCAATCCCAATCATAAATTTGGGGGTTTCTCTTTTTATTAGGTTTTGTTCCATCTTTTTCATAAGGTTATGCTTCATCAATTTAGCCATTCCAAATATTACATCATTTACACTCTTAAATACTAATAATTCCTGTGAATGAATTTATGCCTGTGAATGAGTTCGTCATGCACAAGAGATGTTAAAGTTGTTAAACTTTTACTGTTTCTCATTCGTAAGCTTTATACTGTGTGACCCTACTATTTATATTGCAACCATTATAGTCATAGTTAAACAATTATGCTCCCCTATGGTTTATATTTCTAGTCATAGGTTATCAGTTGTGTAATTCTTTGCTTGTCACTCCTCTTTTCCTTATGTCGCTCACTACAAAATAAATGTACATCTATAAACTGTTAACAATATTTGAGAATATTAATGCAACAAACTAAAAAGAAAAAAACACATATAGAAACTAATTAATCTTCTGTTCAAGCATCACTATCTCCATACATAAACATAACTGTCATTGAATATGAAAATATTTTTGTCACAACAAGTAAATATATGTTGTTTTCCCTTCTTGGTTTTGACTGTACTTATTCTGTGTAGATGGCTAAGGGCAATGCAGTGGTGACCTGTAGAGGAATGAAAAGAAATAAAAGAGCCACAACAAGGGTGCCCTCCCACAAATGAGGTTGTTTTTTGTCCCTAGAAGAAGATCCTATTGCAGCAATAGAAGAGATTTCTACTTTTTGAGTACTGCAGAATGAGGTTCCTACACCTCGAATACTGCAGAAGGAAACAATGAAATAACATTTGTGGTCTTCAGAGGACATGAAAGGTGCACTATATGACGTTGAAAAAAATGACATGTCAATAAGGGGAGCTTCCAAAAAGTGGAAAATCCCAACAAATACACTATCCAAATGGCTTGGTGGTCTAACAACAACATCCAAGAAAGGTTCACCAACAATCTTCACTACCAAGGAAGAACATCTAATTGTTGAATCATGCAAGGAAATGGCTGAGGTTGGCCATGGTCTTGAGATAGTGAATCTTAAGGTAGAGGTTGCTCAAATATGTCAAAATAGGCCAAACCATTTCACCAATGGGTTCCGGGGAAGTCCTCGAAGATAGGTTTCAAGAATAGACATCCTGAACTTGCATTATAGACTACTAAATGCCTAGACAAAGATAGGGCACTCAACCTTAGGCCTGCTATTGTAGCATCTTTCTACAATACATTATTTGTAGCATATGAAACACTATCGTATGGTCCTCATCGCATTTGGAATTGTGATGAAACTGGCATCCATGGAGGCAGAAATGGGTCCATGAAAGTGCTGGCCTAAAAAGGTAGCAGAAATGTGTCTTACATTATTCCAAAGAGTCATGAATGGATAACCATTCTATGTTGTGTCAATGCTGTCAGGTAGAGCATTCTAGGCTTTTACTTGTTTAAGGGGAAACAAAACATAGATAACTACATTGTAGACTGCGAACCAGGTGCTTGCATGGCAGCCTAGCCCCATGCATGGATGACTAAAGACTTGTTCATAGATTGGTTGACCCACTTTAAGAACTCAGTTCCAGGCAGTGTGTTGCCCACCAATAGGCACTTGCTGATTTTTGACGGGCATGGAAGCCATGTAGTAGTTGAAACCATCCAAGAAGCAAGAGCATTGGGTATAGATTTACTAACATTGCTGTCACACACCTCACATATGCTACATCCATTGGATGTGAGTGTCTTTTCACCTTTTAAAACTTACTTCAAATCAAAATGTGCAACATTTATCTCAAGGTTTCCCAACATTGAAGTCAGGAGGATAGAACTTGCAATGTTAGGTAGCAAAGCACTCATAAGAGCTTTGACAGTTGATAACATCAAGGCAGGATTTAAAAGGCCTTGGATATGGCCACTCAATCTAGATGCACTCATGGAAGACATGCATCCCAGCAACATATGTTAGGTCGACGAGGATGCTTTTGCAGTGGAAAACATTCTAAGCCTTTTAGGAGTTGCTGCATCAAGAGAGGATATATCATAATTGTAGTCCACTCTTCCAAATAAACAATTGTAGACTACGACTGAATCACGGCAGTCCCTTGATAGATGTCATGCTGATTCAGTTGCAAAAGTGGTGGTTGATCAACAAAATCCTCCCATGGTGGACAACCATGTTGACCAATTCAGTGATAGCTTAGGTCTTCCATTAGAATGAATTGCACCATCCTAGTTGGTGGATGGGGTAATGAATCAAGGCATTGATTTGCATGTCCCAGAAATGCAGCATACTTTTACTTTCCCATCACCACCACCTGCAATTGAGCTATCTGAAGTTGTGCATTACTATGCTCCTTCTTACACTTTAGATTTAGGAGGTGATCAAGATTTCACCGAGGACTCACAGGAAGTGGAGGATAACATTGTCTCACAGTTGGATTAGACAGAACAAGTAGAAATAGTTCCACACATCAACAAATTCCTCAAGCTGCTTGTGCACACTATTTGTAAAAAAAATTGAAAGGTGGTGCAATTCGGTTGAGAAAATAGTCTCAACTATTGACAACAAATGACTACATGAATTTGTTAATGGAGCAAGAGAAAAGGAAGAAAGAGGTTGAGGAGATAAAAGTCTGAAAGAAACAAGAGAACGAGGAAAAAAAGGCAGCAAATAAAGTGGCAAAGTAGTTGAAGGAGAAGACCAAAATAGAGAGGGAGATACTACGTAAAGAAAAAGAGCAGTAGAAAATACAATAGAAGAAGGATAGAGATGTCAAAAAGGCACTAGAGATGCTACAGAAGGAATAGGACCGAAAGGAAAAAAAGATTGAGGACGCGCAGAGGGCTTTACAAAGAGAAAGGTGGTTAAGGGCCCCTACTAATCCAGGTTGTCTCAAAGTAATGGAGTATTATGTGATATTCTCAACACAATATCCCTCAATTTTCCATGGCAATGAATTATTCAACCATCTCCCAATCTGACTTTAGGTGCACTCAATATTCAAATCAAACTGCCACTCGTGATGTATAAATGTCTACACCATCACCCCAACACATGTCACTTGCACCCAGTTTTCCAGTCCATCTCCCAGTCATGTAAGTAACAATCCTCATCAACTGGAAGGGGACGAGAACTTGGCCAGTGGCACCCCAAGAAGCCAACCACAATTTCTCTATCATAGCAGCTAGATGTAGCCTTATTTGGATTTTATATGCACTTGATGTTTTGGACAGTTTTTTAGTTTCCATATCTACAATTGCACCCTTCTTGTTGATAATTTGAAATTTATGATAACTACAGATGCAACATTATTGTATTGATTTGTAATGTTTTCTGATCAGATTGCAGTGTGTGTTGTATATATGCTCCTTGTTCCACCTATGTTCAAATGACAGTTTGAAATTTATGACAACCATAGATGTAGTGTTATTGTATTGATTTGCAATGTTTTCTAATAAGATTGCAATGTGTGTTGTATATATGCTTCTTGTTCCACCTATGTTCAATTGACAGTTTGAAATTTATGATAACTCTAGATACAATGTTATTGTATTGATTTGCAATGTTTCTAATCAGATTACAATGTGTGTTGTATATATGCTTCTTGTTCCACCTATGTTCAATTGACAGTTTTGCATTATCATTCACTCTGGTTGTCTTATTCTCATAGGTTTTACATTATCATTTAGTTAGGTTTTCATAGGTTATCACTATTTATTTGTCATAAATCTTTTTCATTGTTTACTTGTCAAAAATGTGTTTCCCTAGGGTTTATATTGCAAATATTATAGTCATAGGTTAGCATTTGTGTTTCCCTACAGTTTATATTACAAATATTACAGTCACAAATTTAATTTTTTTTATGTTATGACACGTGGGAGGACGAGATTCGTTAGTTGAGAAAAAAATGCAATTTTGGCCATGCGACTGAAATGTAGGCGGTCGGACTGCCAGTTGATGTGTGACATGATGTACAAAGTGGAAACCCCTACCACATCACCACAAATCACTCCGCCACCATAACACTCCACTGCATCACATTAATGTCTCGCTACCCCTTCCAATTCAGTCCTTCACTCCACATTTACTACACGTCTCCTCTTCATGCTTCCACGGCATCCTGCATAAACTTTGATAGGACCTCCATTCAATGCTCGTAGAGCCTCACACAACTCACTAACTTTAGAGCCTTTCAATCTACCAGCTTCTCAAATTTTCCTAACTTGTCCACCATAAGGTGCTTGGTTCAAGTCTCAGTAACTTCCAACCCACAACCACAACATGCTACACTCGGACTCCAGTGTCCCTTTGAGCTTCTTTTTATTGTTACATATACATATATGTATATGTTTATGCATGTGGTATATATATATTCATATACATAGACTTATACATATGTAAGGATATACATATACATATACTTACATATGTATAAGTCTATGTATATGAATATGTATATACCACATGCATAAACATATACATATATGCATATGTATATGTATATACATATTCATATATATAAACTTATACATATGTAAGTATATGTATATACATACACATATACATATATGTATACATAGAAATATACATATACATATATGTATATGTATACACATATAAGTATACATATACATATATGTACATATATCTATTTTCTTGTTGTTCTTCAATTCAGTCTTGCAACTATTGTATCCTTTTTAGGTGCCATTGATTAATTTGGAGGTGTTCTCTTTTTCATAGGTTTTGCTTCATCTATTCAATCATGTAAATATGTACACACACACACACACACACACATATATATACATATATATATACATACATATATATATACATATACATATATATATGAATATATATATTTATTTTTCTGTTAATATTTGTTTAGACATATAAATAATGTTCGTTTGTCCAATGTAAGCATAACAATGCAAGTAACCAATGTATGCATGCCATAGATAAATTTGGGGATGTTTTTATTTTCATTACAACAACAAATAATATTGTTGGTTGTTTTAGTGCCATAGATAAATCTAGGTTTGTAACATGGATGAATGGATTTTAGTAATTGTTCAATTCAATAATTAAAGACAACTGTATAGAAGAATTGGCAGGGGCGGTGAGAGATTAATGCGAGGCAGTGGAGTGAAAGGGTGGTCAACTTATACTCTATCAAAAACACTTTTTAACTTCCAACCATACAATTATTAAAATTAATGTACAATGATGAACACATGAATAGAAGTATTATCTGTTCATGATATACATGATGTCCATGGATCAAAACATCCATGGTAGATCACGTATATCTTGAATAGATATACATATTTCAAGGTCTATTTCTATTTGACGAACAAACAATACTTGCAAGAATGAATTGATGAAGCAGAACCTATAAAAAATAAAACAAGAATCAATGGCACCTAAAAAAGATACAATAGTTAGAGGATTGAATTGAAGAAGGCTAAGCTATGAAAAAGAGAACATCCCTGAATTAATCAATGGCACCTACGAAAGCTACAATAGTTGCATGAGTGAATTAATGTAGCAAAACCTATAAAAAAGATAACACCCCCAAATCAATTAATGACACCTAAGAAGCATACAATAATTGCAAGACTTGATTGATGATAATGAACCTGTGCAAAAAGAACAACCCAAAATTAATCAATGGGACCTAAGAAATCTAGAATAGTTGCATGACTGAATTGATCTAGCAGAACCTATAAAAAAATATAACACTCCCAAATCAATCAATGGCACCTAAAAAATATGCAATAGTTGCAGGACTTGATTGATGATAATGAAACTATGCAAAAGACAACACCCCCAAACTAATCAATGGCACCTAAGAAAGCTAGAATAGTTGCATGAGTTAATTGATGTAGCAAAACCTATAAAAAAGATAACACCGCTAAATCAATCAATGACACCTAAGAAGCATACAATAGTTGTAGGACTTGATTGATGATAATGAACCTATGTAAAAGACAACACCCCCAAATTAATCAATGAGACCTAAGAAAGCCAGAATAGTTGCATGACTGAATTGATGTAGCAGAACCTATAAAAAAAGATAACACCCCCAAATCAATCAATGGCACCTAAAAAGTATACAATAGTTGTAGGACTTGATTGATGATAATGAACCTATGCAAAAGACAACACCCTCAAATTAATCAATGGCACCTAAGAAAGCTAGAATAGTTGCATGAGTTAATTGATGTAGCAAAACCTATAAAAAAGATAACACTCCCAAATCAATCAATGACACCTAAGAAGCATAAAATAGTTGCCAGACTTGATTGATACTAATGAACCTATGCAAAAGACAACACCCCCAAATTAATCAATGGGACCTAAGAAAGCTAGAATAGTTGCATGACTGAATTAATGTAGCAGAACCCCCAAATCAATCAATGGCACCTAAAAAGCATACAATAGTTGTAGGACTTGATTGATTATAATGAACCTATGTAAAAGATGACACCCCCAAATTAATCAATGAGACCTAAGAAAGCTAAAATATTTGCATGACTGAATTGATGTAGTAGAACCTATAAAAAAAGATAACACCCCCAAATCAATCAATGGCACCTAAAAAGCATATAATAGTTGCAGGACTTGATTGATGATAACGAACCTATGCAAAAGACAATACCCCCAAATTAATCAATAGCATGACTGAATTGATGTAGCAGAACCTATAAAAAAGCTAACACCCCTAATTTAATCAATGACACCTAAACAAAATAAAATAGTTAAAGGACCGAATTGATGAAGTAGAACCTATGCATAAGAGAACATCCCCAAACACATTCTAGCATTAATGTGAAGAATATTTGAGAAGATGGTAGATTGAAAGGCTCTAAAGTTGCCATGAATGAATTGATGTAGATTGAAAGGCTCTAAAGTTAGCAAGATGTGCGAGGCACTGGGATCATTGAATGCAGGTTGGCTCGAAGTTTACACAGGATGTCGTGGAAGTAGTATATGTATATGTATATGTACATGCATGTACATATGTATATGTATTTCTCTATGTATGTGTCTATACATATACATTTGTCTATGTATGTGTTTATACATATGCATATACATATATATAAAGAAGCTAGAAGGGACACTAGAGTCTGAGTGTAACATGTGGTGGTGGGATTAAAGTTGCAAAGACCTTAAGCCAACACATTCTGGCATCAATGTGAAGAAAACACCTCAAGGGCTATTTGAATTGGGAATTATTTCAATCTGATTGATGCGTCTTTGGTGTGGCAAATTAAATCCTTGTCCTGTTTCGACTTTGAATTCTAGGAGATATGAATTGTAGATTTGATTGATTTGGGCCATTAATTCTTGAGTTGATTGGTTTGGTGTATTGTTTGCATTTGTTTCCATAAATTTTTATATGAATAATGGTGGACTTGTAGCTTGTATTTTTAGATATAGGTGAGTTTTTAGAGGAAGGAGCCAGTATGTGCACACCCTACTTGGTGAGATGGGAGAGACCCCTGTTGATACGTGTTGTAGGTCGCATGTTTGATGAGACAAACCAATGCATTGGCATGTTGTTTGGGTTATGCTATGGTGGGAAAAATTGTTGTAATGGGTTAGCACTTCGGTCAAATATGGGATGGATGGGTTTGAATTGTGCTGAGGTGACATTGTTCTATAGTTCTGTAGTTGTGAGTAATGTGAAAGTGACGCATAGATTGGTGTGACATTTCTCTTTTAATGTTTATGGGGAAGGGTGCAAAGTTCTATGTTAATGCTGTTTTAAGTTTAAACTTCCCTGAATAAGTTGCAATTTTCTTACTGGTCCACATGACATTGAACATCGACCATCAAAAATTTGGTACGCATGTTCTGGCTTCTCTCCCCTATGTCAGATACAATTTGAAAACACTTACACTTGTTTGGATGCCAACCTTAGCTTGTTTTCTTGACAAATATATACGACTAAATGTGCATTTAATATCTAATTTGTGTTTGATCTCATAGTGATTTTTATGGAAGAGTTTTTATCTAACTTGTGGAGGACTAGCATACCACTGTGGCAAATGATTCAATGGCACCTAAGAAAGGTAGACTAGTTTGAGGACTGAATTGATGAATCACAACCTCTGCAAAGGTGAATGCCCTCAAATTAATCTATGTACCAATGGAAAATTTATGTAAGCCACCAAAAAAAGATACAATAGTTGCATGACTGTATTGGCAAAGCAGAACCTATGAAAAAGAAGGCACCCCCTACTTTATCTAAGGCACCTAAAAAAACTATCTTGCATTACTGAATTAATGCAATTATTGCACCTAAGAAACCAATATAAACCATTTAACTATGACTGTAGTGATTGCAATATAAACCATAGGGAAACACAACTGCTAACCTATGAGTATAATGGCTTAGTGAAGAACATCATAAAGCTTACGAATGGAAAATAGTAAGAGTTTAAAAAATCTCACATAGAAAACCTAACTATTTGATAATGCAGAACCTATGAGAATATGATAACCAGAAACAAAAACTTAAAATGAGAAACTATCAATTGAACATAGGTGGAAATAAGAAGCATAAATACAACACAAATTAAAATCTGTTCAGAAAACATTACAAATCAAAACAATAATGTTGCATCTGTAGTTATGATAAATTTAAAACTGACAACAAATAAAAACCCTAGGGAAACATGAATGCTAAACTATGACTGTAATATTTGCAATTTAAAGCCAAGGGAAACAAAAATGGTAAACTATTACTGTAATATTCACAGTATAAACCCTAGGGAAACATAAATGTAAACCTATGATTGTAATATTTGCAATATAAACCATAGGGAAACACATTTATGACAAATAAACAGTGATAACCTATGAAATAACCTATTAAAAAGATGAAACAAAAACCTGATAAAAATTTAAAAAGAGAAACCCCCAAATTTATGACTAGCATGGAAGAAAACGACAACGAATGATAATGCAAAACCTATGATAATAAGATAACTAGAGTGAATGATATGTAGAACCTATGAAACACAAATGCTAAAATATGACTGCACTATTTGCAATATAAACCCTAGGGAAACACAAATGGTAACCTATGACTGCAATATTTACAATATATTGTTTATGAGATATAGACAATGAAAAAGATTTATGACAAATAAAAAATGATAACCTATGAAATAACCTTTGAAAAAGATGAAAGAAAAACATAATTAAAAGAGAAAACCTAACCGAAAAATAAATAAACCAAGATTAATCTATGACACCGAAAAAAGCAACAATATTATTTGTTACTATAATAAAAATTAAAACAATCCTATATTTATCTATGTTTGAATGATAATGAAGAACCTATGAAACACAAATGCTAAAATATGAATGTAATATTTGCAATATAAACCCTAGGGAAACACAAATGCTAAACTATGACTAATATTTGCAATGTAAATTATGACTGTAATACTTGCAATATAAACTCTAGGGAAACACAAATGCTAAACTATGATTGTAATATTTGTAATATAAAGCCTAAGAAAACAAAAATGCTAAACTATGACTGTAATATTTCCAATATAAATCCTGGGGAAACAAAAATGCTAATCTATGGCTGTAATATTTGTAATATAAACCCTAGGAAAATAGAAATGCTAAACTATGACTGTAATATTTGCAATATAAATCCTAGGGAAACACAAATGCTAACCTATAGTTGTAATATTTGCAATATATTGTTTATGATATATAGACATAAACAAAGAAAAATATTTATGACAAATAAATAGTGATAACTTATGAAATAACCTTTGAAAAAATGGAAAAAACCTAATTAAAAGAGAAAACCTAACCAAAAAATAAACAACCCAAGATTTATCTATGGCACCGAAACAAGCAAGAAAAGTATTTGTTATTGTAATGAAAATTAAAACAACCATAGATTTATCTATGACACTGAAACAACCAACAATATTATTTGTTACTGTAATGAAAATAAAAACAACCCCAGATTTATCTGACACTGAAACAAGCAACAATATTATTTGTTACTATAATGGAAATAAAAACAACCCTAGATTTTTCTATGACACGGAAACAACAAACAATATTATTTGTTAATGTAATGAAAATAAAAATAACCCTAGATTTTTCTATGACATAGAAACAACAAACAATATTATTTGTTACTGTAATGAAAATAAAAACAACCCCAGATTTTTCTATGACACGGAAACAACAAACAATATTATTTGTTACTGTAGTGAAAATAAAAACAACCCCATAATTTTTTCTGTGATGAAATAAAAAAACAACATCAATTTTAAAGACACAGATGCTTGAATAGAAGAATAATTTCCATATAATTAGTGTGTTGATGAACACATAATCCATAGTGTTCAAAAACATGAAAGCTTGATATGAACAAGGAAATCTGCAATAACGCAAAGTAAAAAAAAACAAACTCAAAGACAGAGTAAAGAAAACAAAACTAAATAATGGCAAGCCTTAGTGAGCATGCTCACCTGGGTCGAAAGAATTGGCCTCGTGAACGTTGATGAGCACGCAATGGCCTTCAAGCTTCCTCACCTATGTTTAAACCCTTTAGTAGAGACCTTGGGGGCAAGTAATGAAAAGAATGTAAACATATGCATATATTCCTCACCTTCATGGCACTGGCAAACTCAGAAGGAGGTATGGTGGAGCTGGAGCTGCATTTCATGTTTGATAACCGGTGCCTTCCATCGCATACAATGGAGTCGGAGCGTAGCATGTTGTGGTGGTGGGATGAAAGTTGCAGAGAGCTAAACCGAACACCTTCTAGTGGAAAAGATAGGAAAATTCAAGAACTTAGTAGATTGAAAGGCTCTAAAGTTGGCAAGTTGTGTGAGACACTATGAGCATTGAATGGAGGTCCTATTGAAATTTACGCGGGATGCCATGGAAGCATGAAGAGGAGACATGAAGTAAATGTGGAGTGATAGACTAAATTGGAAGGGGTAATGAGACATTAATGCGATGTAGTGGAGTGTTATGGTGGCAGAGTGTCATGCGGTGATGTGGCAGGGCTTTCCACTTTGGACGTCATTCCACGCACCAACTAGCAATCCAACTGCCTACATTTCGGTCGCATGACCAAAATTGTAATTTTTTTCCAACCAACGAATCTTGTCCTCCCATGTGTCAAAACATAAAAAAATAAAAAATATTTTATATGGTTTATTATTAATTTATTTATCTAAATGAGTTGCAATTTTTTTTACTGGTCCATGTGGCACTCCACGTGGACCGTTGAAAATTGGGTGCACACGTTTTAGCTCCCCTCCCTTAACTATCAAGATTTGGATCTCTCACTAGTTGGCATGTAGATGCTAGATAAAGTTGGTTGTGGTTATATTAGAGAGATGTACACATTTGGTTATGATGTATACATGATTGCGATATACTAATGCTTGTCATCTACCCCTTGGTGAAATGACCATCACACTTTAGGATGTGTGGTCAATCATTAAGCTATCGATATGAGGGGTACATGCCGTATAATATCATACTACACAATAACATGGTAGGGTTGCATATTTATATTGTATCAATTGACTAGGACATGCATTAGGGGAAGTATGCCTATGAGTTATTACTATTTAGAAAAGATCCAAGGGATACGAGTTTTTGTTAGTGATACTTGTTTCTTTGATTCTTCTAGATGGGCAAAGGTTTTTAATTTCTTACAATTTGATTCATTTGGTTTAGGACATAGAGCAATGCTATGATACAATTTATTCATGGGGTAGATGCATGTTGGCCTATCTCATGATAATTTGCAATGTATTTTATAATATGAAGGGAACTACTCTTCAAACCACAACACTTATTCAATGTTGTGCCTACAAACACATCAAGATACCATGTACCCTAGGTGTGCCTATAAATATAGCACCTGATAGGCCCATATCATATCGGTGGGACACTAGTTGGGTGGAGCAACAAGATTTCATGGTTTTGATGGAGGACCTATTTTTATAGATTGACCTTGACTGATATTACTTGGTGATCATATAGAGAGATGCAATGATGGTTGATGGACTGGCGTTAGTTGAGAAGGATTTATGATCTTGATGGTATTGTGGGGGGATGACCACATATTTGGAGTGTCTTCTTTTTGAGCATGTCCTAAGATGGTTTGATATCCAATAGGGTGTTCCCCCAAAGCCTTGGATATACAAGAGGCATCAATGCTCACTATTCAAGCCTAGGGAGATACATAGACCACCATTTTCTACCTAGGAACTTATTGTTGTTGATGATGAGAAAGATGATCCAATCAAAGTTATAGTCAATGATGACGTAGGCACCATATATGGAAACAAAGATTGTAGGAAAGGGATGTGCCCCTTGCCATTATACTCATTAGATGTAGTCAAAGGAGGGAATGTGGGAGGAGCATTGGATGAGCCACAATAGATACTAGGTAGTGACAAGGCTATGGAGGGAGATGGAATAGAGGCCCCATTAGATGTAGCCCAATTGCAATAGATAAGAAGAGATGATGATGATGATCCATGTATTTAATAGTCAATATTTTAATTTTTTGTGCTCTCACAATATGAAAAAAATGGGTCCCAGAAATAAGGCTTGATGAGGTACCAATGTACGATAAAAGTCTCTCATAAATGGAGAAAAGGAGAAAATCTAGTGTCAAAAAATCCTCTCCAAGAAAGAGACAAATACAAATGAAGGAGGACTCAAGATGACTCCCTAAGGATAACTTCCTTCACCCTAAGCATATGTCACAACTCAAGATATCGAGTTGAAGCTAAAGGTTTAGTGAATATGTATGCAACTTGCTCTTGAGTAGACAAATACTCTAAGGAGAGAAAACCATCATGGATAAGTTGCCAAATGAAATAAATGTGTATCTCAATGCACTTCATCCTTTGAAGCTCCATTGGTTTGTGAAAATGTGAATGACACTTTGGTTATCACACCAAAGAGTAGTAGGATGATCAAGTGGTAGACAAACTCTATCACAAGTTGTCAAATCCACAAAACCTCTTGGCTAGCAAGTATTACACCTTGATACTCAACCTTAGTGGATGATATTGTTTCTTGAAAGCTAATGCAAGTGGACCAAAACCAAGGTAGAAAACAAACCTAGAAGTCAACTTCAATGAGTCAACATCACTGACCCAATTTGAGTCAGTGAAGTCTACAATCTAATAATCTCTTGGTGTGTATTGTATGCCAAAATGTGTGGTGCCTCAGATATACCTCGAAATTATTAGGGATTGCATGCAGAAGATATCAATTAAATACAAATAAATAAAAAACAAAGGAATGAAAATACACAGAAATAATAACAGCAAGAGACAAGTTTTAACGTGGTTCACCCAAACTCGGGCTACATCCACCAATAGAGAGTCTAATATTATTATCTAGTAAATCAAACCAATTACAACCAACAATCCTTGCAACTCAATACCACTATAAAATGCTACAATACATCAACAGAAACCCTAACCCTTAGCTGCTTTTATCAAGCCTTATGTCCGTTACAAAATAGGGTTTTTTATGTCAGCCAATATAAAAATAATTTGGGGGGAAACCGAGCTGATAAAAGTGGGGAAAATTTAACCTCTGAGTCTGATTAGGCTCCATATAACAAAAATCTCTCACTTGGAGATTGATAAGACTCCACACCATATCATCTCCCACTTGGAGATTGATCATAACACTGCTGACCCTGTAGCTCCCATTGGAAATAAGCACCTTGGATTCTACTGTCTTGATTTTTTATTTTTAGTCTTGAAGACCAACTGAAGCTGAAGAGGAGCTCAACTTCTCCCTTGTCACTTCCTTTGTAAACATATCAACTGGATTTTCATCTGGATGGATCTTTTCCAGCCGTAACTGTCCATCATCCAACACTGACCAAATAAAGTGATACCTCAACTGTTATCCCACCTACAACAAAGACATAACCTTTAGTACTCTGCTTGGTATCAATATCCCCTACCAAATCTAAGTCTACATAACCTGTTAAATCATTATTAGAGCCCCTGAAACATAAGAGTTTATTGGATGTAGCTCTCAAATATCCAAGAAATCCATTTTACCGCATTCTAATGCTCCAATCTGGGATGACTCATATACCTTCTTAGAACTCCTACAACATGTGTAATATCTGGTCTTGTGCATACCATGGCATACATTAAACTTCCTACAGCTAAAGCATATGGTACCTTGGAAATTTTTTCTTCCTCCTCTTGTGTCTTAGGACACATCTCCTTAGTCAATTTCAAATGACTAGGCAAAGGAGTGCTGACAAATTTTGCATTCTCCATATGGAATCTCTGCAACACCTTTTTAACATAATCAACCTGAGATATAGTCAATTTTCTGTTCTTCCTATCTCTGTAAATTTTTATACCAAGGATTTGTTTTGCTGCCCCCAAATCCTTCATAGCAAATGATTGTGCTAACTATTGTTTTAACTCTCTTATGTGATCCATGTTAGACCCTACTACAAGCATGCCATACACATATAAACATAAAATAATGTATCTGTCATTATCCAACCTCTTAAAATAAACACAATGGTTAGAATTACATCGGCTGTAGCCTTGCTCAGCCATAAAACTATCAAATTTCAAATACTATTGCTGAGGTGCTTGTTTCAAGCCATACAAACTCTTCTTCAATCTACACATTAGTTTCTCCTTACCTTTGACCTCAAATCCCTATAGTTGTTCCATATGGATCTCCTCCTCCAAATCACCATGGAGAAAGGAAGTTTTCACATCTAGTTGTTCCAAATGTAAATCTTCAGTAGCCACAATATTTAAAATAGTACGAATAGAAGTCATTTTAACAACTAGAGAAAAAATCTCATCAAAATCAATACCTTTTTTCTGTGCAAACCCTTTTACAACTAACTGAGCTTTAAATATTTTCTTACCTCCATTTTCCTCTTTCTTCCTATAAACCCATTTGTTTGGTAAAACCTTTTTACCTACAGGCAACTTACATAATTCCCAAGTTTGATTTTTTAGCAAAGAGTCCATTTCTTCTTTCATTGCAAGCTCCCATTGAATTTCTGTATCCACTTGCATAGCTTCATCATACCCTTCTTGTTCACTAGCATCTGTTAACAAAATAGAATACAAAGAGGGAGAAAACCTTTTAGGAGGTCTACTTAGCCTTGTTGACTGTCCAACATTCACTGAAGTTTGTGGTATTTCTTTTTGCTATTGCAAAGCATGAGGAACCACTAGAACATCATTATTTGGAGTATCATCCAGTACCACATAATCCTTTTCTTTCTTCTCATGCTACCGCAACTGATCTTTGTACAACATCTTCTCATTGAGTACAACATCCCTGCTTCTCACAATTTTCTGATTTTTAAAATCCCAAAGCCTATAACCAAATTCATCAATGCCATATCTAACAAAGGTACAATTTTTTAATTTTGCATCTAGCTTGGTTCTATTTTTTAGAATCTACATGTGCAAATGCTTCACATTTGAAGGTTTTGAGAAAAGAATAACTCACCTTCTTACCTATCCATGCTTCCTCTGGAATAGCACAACCCAAAGGAATTGAAGGACATCTATTAATTAAATATACAATGGTATTGACAACCTCTATCCACATGTTTAAAGGCATCCCAACATGCAATCTCATAGTCCTTGCATGCTCCATTATTGTCCTATTCATGCAATCAACCACTCCATTTTCCTGTGGAGTCCCTGGAACCATTTTTTCCCTATGAATTTCATTAAAGGAACAATAATCCTCAAATTCTTTGCTGCAATACTCACCACCACTATCAGATCTGAAACATTTTAATCTTTTACCTGTCTCATTCTCAACCAAGATTCTCCATTTCTTAATTGTTTCAAATACATTAGATTTCTACCTAAAGAAATAAATCCAAACCTTGCTAGTTGCATCATCTATGAATGTAACATAATACTAATAGCCATTGAAAGAAGATACTTGAGTTAGTCCCCATACATCTATATGCACAAGCTCCAACTTTTCATCTTTCTTTTGCTTCCCGTCCTTGAGAAAACTAACTCTCTTTTGTTTGCCATACACACAACTTTCATAGAAATCCATATTAATACATTTCAGACCTGGTAAAACTTTCTTAGAATGAAGTACCTTCATAACTTTTTTCACTCATATGACCAAGTCTGTAATGCCACAGTGTTGTCTCAGAACATGCAACAACTATTTCAGTCTCTTCCTACAAACCTACAGCAATTGTTCCTGAACCTGTTTATTTTTCTCTACAATAGCTAAAGTAGAAGGAACAGTATGACCTGTACAAAGATATAAGGTGCCTACTTTCACACCTTTTGCTACTATTAAGGCACCTCTTGAAACCTTCCAATTTTTATCAGTAAATGTAACAATGTAACCTTCATCAGCTAGCTACCTTGCTAAAATTAAATTCCTACTCAGCCTTCGAATGTGCCTTACCTCTTGTAGTAGCTAATGATTCCCATTCTGCAACTTAATCTTGATTCTTCCCTTCCAACAATTTGATAGGGTTTGTTATCTCCCAAATAAAGTAGCCCAAAATCCCCTTGGACATAATCAAGAAAATAACTTCTATGTGACATAGCATGAAATGAGGCCTCTGAATCTAAAACCCATGAATCATTAGCATTATCTAAGGAAAGAATCAAAACATCATCTTCATATTTATTACTTACCACATTTGCCTCCTTATTGCCTTCTTATTTATCTCTGTCTTTATTCTTCCAAGATCAGCAATGTTTCTTCAGATGACTTGGTTTCCCACAGTACTAGCAATCCTTCTGTCCTCTGGATTGGGACCTCTTATCCTTTGATTTTCCTTGTGACTTCCCATGACCTCCAGAACCTTTTCCTCTCTCCTTTAATTTGCCCCTGCTTTCTGCATTCAAAACACTACCTTATGTGGACCCTCCTAAGCTTTTCCATCACATTTCCTTGCTAAGGATAACACCAACAACATCATCAAATTTCAAAGTATTTGAACCAGAGATAGAGTTACTTACAACCATTACTAAGCTATTCTAGCTTTCTGGCAAAGAACATAATATCAAGAGAGCCCTCACCTCTTCATCAAATTTCACTTTTACATAAGTTAACTGACTGGTAATCATATTAAACTCATTTAAATGATCTGTCACATATCCACCTTCAATCATTTTCAGATTAAACAAACGCTTCATGAGAAATACCTTATTTGAGGCTGAGGGTTTTTCATACAATTTAGCCAAATCTTTCATCAGTTCACTTGTTGTTGTCACTTCTATTATATTGAATGCCACAGATGGTGCCAGACACAACCGAATGGTTCCCAATGCCTTTCTGTCCAGAAGATTCCAATCCTCATCAGTCATTGCTGCCAGTTTCTTGGCTATTCCTTCCAATGGCCTCCATAAATCCTTCTGATAGAGATAATCTTCCATCTAAATCTTCCATAACTGACAGTTCTGCCGATTGAATTTATCTCCCTTCAATTTACCCTCATCCGCCATTGCTCCCACTCAACTATGAGACTCCCACTCAACCATGAGACCTTCCTACAGACGATAATTGAACACAACCCGCTTTGATACCACTTGTTAGGGATTACATGTAGAAGATATCAATTAAATGCAAATAAAGATTAAATAGAGGAATGAAAATACACATAAATAATAACAATGAGAGACAAGTTTTAACGTGGTTCACCCAAACTTGGGCTACATCGACCAACAGAGAGTCCAATATTATTATGTAGTAAATAAAATTGATTACAACTAGCAATCTTTGCAACTCAATATCACTCTAAAATGGAACAATACATAAAAAAAACCTTAACCTTTAGCCTCTTTTATCAAGCCTTATGTCAGTTATAAAATAGGGGTTTATATGTCAGCCAATATAAAAATAATTTGGGGGGAAACCGTGCCGATAAAAGTGGAGAAAATTTAACCTCTGAGTCTGATTAGGCTCCATAAAACAACATAAATATATTTGGTTTCCTACAAATGACTTTGATGAGGATAATGTGAAAAATGGGATACAAGTCAAACAATGAAGGTCATATCAAGATGAGTGTGGCCCAAATACAAAAGATGACTGACCAATTATCTATACAGAGTAGCATCAACACTAGGTGTGCTACAAGAGTAGTCAAAGTGACACTAGACTAAATTGGTGTGGGAGCAAGCTTACAATCCACCATGCTAAACTGATGAAGCAAATCATTAGCATAGTTTTGCTGGTATATAGAGATCCCCTTAGCAGACTATAGGACTTGAAGATCAAGAAAATAGTACATAGAAGCCTAAGATTAGTCATGCCAAAGTTCCCCATCAAAGTGTGATCAATATCTTGAAGCATGGATGAGGAGCTAATAGTGAATCAAATAATCTACATACAATACTAGTATCAAAAGGTCATCTTCATGTCTTTGAATATACATAGTGTGACCTAAGTGATAGTGAGTGAAACCAGAAGCAAGCAAGAAACAATCAATCTTCTCATACCAAGCTCGAGGGGCTTGGTTGAGTCCATACAATGAACATCAAAGCCTACAAACAAGTGAAGAGTTTTATATGAATCATAGATGATGCTCCATGTAGATGGGTGTTGCCACAATAATGGGTTACAATTTCTGGGACATCTTGATTTTTGTTGAAATAGCATATTTTTAGAAAATATAATGATTTAAACCTTGAAAGGTTCCATTTAAAGGATTTTAATTGAAGAGAGTTTGATCAAACCTCCTTAGATTCAAACCCCCTTGGATAGAACCCCGCTAGTTTAAAACCATACCTATAATGGAGTCTCTTCTACACCTATCAAAATACTAATAAAAAACCACTTATGATTTACCTTTTGGGGGATAAAATGAATTCATTTAAAATTTATGTTTTGTAAGTATGTAGTCCTTATTATAAACTTCCCAAAAAGTATAATTTTAAATATATTTAATTTGATTATTATATTTATTTTTTATTTCCTGTGAATGTATGTTTTCCACCGAACATCAAGTTCTCTATTCTACACACATAGAAAATTAGTAAATTAGTGAAAAAAAATTCTAAAAAATATCTATGCCCTAGGTATTGATGTCCTTGTTTCAAGAAAAAAATATTAAATTAAATTTTGATACATACAAAAAAGTTTTGTTTTACGGAATATGCCTATGCCTAAATTATAATTGGTTTGACTTCAAAATTTAATTAAAAAGAATTATTAAACAAAACGTTATAAAACCAAATGCATGCCTTATATATCAGTGTTATTAATCTAAATTCAGAAGAATTAGAATTTTATCCTTTGTAGAAAAAAAGTTATGTTCTACAAAATACACATCACTTTAAAAAATGTTGTTTAATATTAAAAACTAGTTATCAAAGGAGACATAATTTTTTTTTCAACTTAACTCCAATTTTTTTTTTTAAAAAAAATTTAGAATCTACACACAAAATCTCACAAATCACTAGTTCGCATCATCTTCAAATTCCTAACGGTTTAGCAGCTATAGGTGTCAGAAAGTGAAGATTTAGTTTAAAATGTTGATTTCAATGTCAAGTTTGGCCAAAAAGTGTAACCCATTATTATGGGATGATCCAGATCTCCTCATGAAGATCATTATGGAAGAAAACATTCTTCACACCCATCTAGAAAACTAGCCATCTCTAAGATTCAACAATAGAAAGGACAAGGAAAATAGAATCCATATTGGCTACAGGGGAAAAGGTCTTAGAGTATTGAATACCCTCAACTTGTAAGAAACCCTTATCTACAAGATGAGCCTTGTACCTTTGAATAGAAACATTGACTACATACTTGGTGTGATACACCCACTTGCACCGAACCAACTTTATTCCCTTAGGAAGAGAGCAAATCCCATGTGTTATTCTTCATCAAGGGATAATACTCCTTTTCCATAACACAATGCCACTTCAGAATATTGGAAGCCTCTAAAAATTTCCACAGATTAACTATAGTATAGCATGACCCAAAGACCAGTGTCAAAAGTTTGTGAATGAATGGAATGAGGACTCATAGGATCACCAACTAAAGGTCTAGCCTCCTCAATAGTACTAAGGGCCCATCTAGGAAAAACATAAGTAGAAGGAGGTGGAGGTGGTGGAAGAACAAGATAATCATTTGAGGTATCCTTAAGTGCATGTGATGAAGAAGGTAGATTAGTTAGTGATGAAGAAGAAGTAGATGGAGGATTAATATGCGTGAAGAACTCGTCATACTAGACATCTTACCAAAAGTAGACATCTCTAGTGGTTGGATCAAACAACTGATAAGCCTTCACATCCTCACAATAGCCAACAAAAATGAATGGTTGATTCTTCTTCTACATTGCCTTGCATTGACCATTTGATATGAATTCCCAAGCCTCACTATCAAATACCTTGAAGAAGGAAACATTAGGGTTGATATTGGAGCAAGCCTCTTTTGGGGTGATATTCTAAACTTCCTTGTGGGGAGTACGATTATGAATATAATTGGCATTTACATTGATTTCTTAAACGCAAAAAGATGGGGCGATAGACCATGACTCAAGCATATATTTTCCATCTCCTTTAGTGATATATTCTTTCGTTAAACAACAACATTCTATTGAAGATCAAGTAGGGAACCAAATATTGATGATGTATCCATGCTCAGTACAATAATCTTGAAAGGCCTAGTTCATATATCCCCCCATTATCTATACATATATTTTGAATCGAAGAACTTGATTTGCCCTCCATGAACACCCTGAATGTCTTTAAAGTGAAGACATCACTCTTATACTTAAGAAAGTACACCCATGTGCAATGAGAGTAATCATCAATGAAGGTGAGCACATATTTGGCTCTGGAAAAAGAGGGATTTGTAAATGACATGAGGTTACTATGTACCAACTCAATAAAGGTTGTAGCATGGTGAGCCTGGAAAAGGCTCGTGACGATGTTTTCCAAGGACACAACCTCAACAAACTCCCTCTATGCATGAAACCTTAGGAAGTCCAAGTAATATATGTTGTATACTCAAATACTAAAGATATCTATAATTGAGGTGTTCAAACCTATTGTACCAAAGTCTATTCAGAGAATTTTCATGGGCAATGTGTGATGATCCACAAGATGACTTAAAACCCTGAAACCTATACAATCTAGATCCATGATCAACTGTGCCTAAAGTAACAATTTTCTCAAGATTTTGTAGTTCTCTAATAACTACCTCATGAGGGGAGAACTCAATTGTGTTCCTAGCTCAAGTATGGAAAATATGGTATATGGAGAGAATATTGGTATAAATCTTGAAAATATAGAGTAAATCCTTAATGCAACCATCTATTAGTTCTATGTAGTACATGAACCCAAAACCATCCAATAAATATATAGAATTACCCACTTCAATCTAAGAAGTAGAGCTATTAGAAAGAGAGTTAAGGAGATCATGTGACTTAGTCATGTGATGAGAAGCTCATGAGTCAAATATCTAACTCTTGGTGTATGAATCCAAACATCTAGCTATAAGTGCTTGACCTTTGCTAGGTTTGGGAATAGTAATCTTATGTTTTTGCATGGCCTCTTCCAAGGCTTCCATCCTTTGAAAACAACATCATGACCTATTTTACCACAAAAACAACATGGATCACTGCTTTTCTTCTTTGTCTTGGAGGGATGCACACTTGACTCAGAAGAGGTAGAGACATTCTCATCAAATTTATTCTTCTTCTTGGAGGGATTCTCTCTTGTTGACATAGATTTTGCCTTGGGTTTTGAAGATTTATTTTCTTTACCCTTAGATATTTGTGCCATTAATTCTTGACTTTTAGAGGAGATGATTGTATCCATGGGAAGTAACTTAGACTATTCTCTCATGAGTCATCACAAAACTGTTTAAAAAAATCTTGAATATGAAACCAAGAGCATCCATTATATAGTAAAAAATTAGAAGAGAAGACTTGATATGGGACTTTCAAATTAGACAAGATCAAGAATACACATTCTTTATTTAAGTTTTCTTCAATACCAAAATTTTGTAAACATGAAAGCAGAGATTTAAAGTTAACTTAGAATTCTGCTATCGAAGGAAATGTATTTGGGGATAGTATCATCAATTGATGATCCAATTGAAGAGCACAAAATTCATTGATTGTACCAAACTGTTTATTCAATTTATCCCACATTTCTTTAGGTGAAGTATAATTTACAAGATAAAATTGAAGATTGTTGAAAACATGCAAATGCATGGTCCCCATTACTTCATCTAATTTGTTCTTATATACAAATTACTCATATTATCTTGCAAATTGAAGTTTTTATTCACTAAACATTTTTCATAATCCTTTAGATTGTCAAAATTGTTGAACTTTGACCTTCTAGGTGTGATAGTTGTGTGGAATGTGTAGGTTAATTTTAGGATCCATGATTAAGAAACATAAGGATGCACTTGAAATTGTGCCTTATAAATCCCCCAATATGAATTAATGCTATAAAATACGCCCCTAAAAGAATGACAAGTTTTTGAGTATAACTGTGAAAGTTGGAAGCCTAAATTGAAAAAGGCTTGCTAGGATTGAAAATTACATGTGTTGGTTCCCAAAATAACTACAACCCAAAACCCTAAAACAATACATAATCACCAGGCCAGGGGTGTCATCAAGGTGATTGGAAAGAGGTATGTCAACAAGTTTAAGGAAATTTTGGCCAACTAACAGGAGTGAGTAGGCTCCTCTACACTTCAAGCTCAACTAGGCTCTGTAGGGATATTCCAAGGGGTATACCTTAACAAGTATTGAGTTCAAACCAGATGAACAACCAAATCCAACTCACTATCTTGATTCCAAAAATGTCACTGAACAAAGAACAATTGGCTGTTACAAAACCCCTATATAGTTGATTATTGTACTATGCATATGCACCCAAATATGAGAATATTGCATTCCTTCAGATGACACCACTTATCTCAACATACACAACATACATAGTGCAGACATGCATGTACATGATTGACCAATGATTAGAATAGTTTTGTATCACTTTAGATTTTATCCCTAGTTATTTGAATAGAACCATGAACAACATGTAGAACTTAACCTAATCCTACTCCTATAATGAATAGGGAAGAGAGTTTGATTAAAAAGAATGTTTGATCCTTCCCCAATATGAATCGGTGCTTATTACATTGGGCAACAGAGTCATAGAATGTAAGGAGGAAGGAGAAACATTTGATAGAACATCAACATAACCATCTATATGCATTTACATAGAGACCATAAATTACACCTTATACAAGGACATACTTAATAATCCATAAAATAACTAAAATAATCCATACATAACATAGAGATGACCATTAAAATGCTTATAATGAATTAATATGTTGTCACATACAACAAATTTGCATCTACATTCATGCTAGCAAATGTGGCAAGAGGAAATGCTAGCTGCAACTAGAAGACTTCCTTGAATCATTACAAACAATCATGAAGACATACCACTATATATAGATGTGCTTTGAAAATCCTTCCTACATTGTACCATATGCATTCCTTCACTTGTAGACAAGACTTTTGCTTCATTTGATGCCTAGAAATATTCCTTAAGCATTTCTAGACTAGACAATTGGTTCGACAACCAACCCTTTGAATGAATTCCAATCATCCCTTTATAGCCTTCATAATTTGGGACTAATGGAAGAATGGGTGGGAAAATCCCAACCACTCCACCTAATACAATAAAAACCTCATTTTTAACTACCCATTTCACATTAATGGCAATCTAGAGAGTTGATGGCACATTTCCTTGTGTTTTTGGGCATTTCTGGGTCATTCTACAAGCTAACCGGATGTGGATATGCAATATAATATTGGGTTCAAAATATCCACTTGGAAGATATCCAATTAGAAGATGTCCTTGAGAAATATCCAGTTGGAAAGTCTTCTTGGAAGATATCTGGTTGGAAACAAAAAGTCAATCAGATATGGAAAATTCAACCTGATATTGAAAAGTCAATCAAAACTAGAAAGTCAATTGGATCTAGATAGTCAACTAGATATTGAAAAGTCATCTGGATCTGGACAGTCAACTAGACGTGGGACATGAATATTTGGTTCATCATGTGTTCCACATCTGGTTGGAAATACAAAGTAACTCAACTGGGTCTAGAAATGAAAGACAACCAAATAGAAAAACAAAGTAACTTGAACCCAATGTGGCACAATGGACATTTGGTTCATCCCATATGCCATATCTGGTTAGAGTTCAACATCCGATAGCACTCAGATGAGTCATGACATCATCCTCCAACTTGACTTACTCCACATCAACATAAGATGAGTGCAACTAGAACCGAATATCGAAACATACTTAACACTAACCCAATCCTACACAATGGACATTTGGTTCATCTCTCATTCTACATCTAGTTAGAAATACAAAGGAACACAACTAGAAACATATATGAAAGATAACTTGATAGGAAAATAAAGAAGTACAATTAGATTTCTTGACTTCTAGATGGAGAGATGAGCATAACTTAGCCAAGATTCATTAGATATTCTCCAAATTTGAATTGTAGATACCCATTTGGCTTCTTCAAAAGATGCACTCCTCACTTGGGCATGATTCCAAATAGATCTATCAGATTTTTGAATATCTTCCCCTTAAGAAATTTTGAGAAAATTGACAAGATTTTGTAAATACAAGGTATGAAAATCTGGGTGCCAACACTGTCTTTGGTTGGGAATGTGTATTAAACATTTGACACAGTGAGAATCGAGAACATCTTCGAACATAACAAAAAGAAAAAATGAATAGGGGGAATAATGTATTTACAACAAGGGCATATATACAAAACAACATATAGTCATAGGCATGAGGGCACAATAGGAGAGTTGACTGTAATCAAAATTTGTAGGCACTTGCATGTCAAACCTACACTAGACTAATGAAACTACTTCCCTCTGTCAAAGACAAGATGAATGAATGAATTGATCTCCCTGAAACCAAAACAATTTTCATCACCCAACTGTAAAAACTAAAGCCTTTCATTTGCATGTACCAATCTGCAACCACTACACATGACATGAAGAAAAACTTCACCATTGAAAACATTGTTGTAAGGAAGGCACAAATAATAAGTGCTCAACCTATTCCATACTACATCCTGCTTGTTCCCAACAAAAAGGGGTGAAGAATATAGAACTAGGTTAGCATGAATGAGACTTATGG
Source organism: Cunninghamia lanceolata (assembly GCA_027924645.1). Classification (NCBI taxonomy): domain Eukaryota; kingdom Viridiplantae; phylum Streptophyta; class Pinopsida; order Cupressales; family Cupressaceae; genus Cunninghamia; species Cunninghamia lanceolata. Next base: position 5,835,932 of record BSBN01000719.1, on the reverse strand, counting down.
AAGGAAGCATCCATCATGAAAACTAAGGGAAAATGAGAACACCTCCAATCCACATGGAAAGGAGGACTATGCCTGAATACGTTCACCACTGATCCACAAGATAAAACACTTCATCTTGTAGAGAAAACTGGAAAGACTCCAGCTCGGGAAAGACTTCAAGTTGGGTTGCAACATGTTGAAATTCGAGCATACACATGCCTCACTATTCATTCACATCAATGTCCCATACAAAGGACTCAACCTCTATTTCAACATGAACACATTCAAGAATTGATAAACATTCCACATCAAAGTGAAAAGACTCATAATCATTTGTATTTCCACCAAGATCTTGAATAGAACTTCCATATATGTTGCTACAACTTTCAATTTCTAAATCATACGCATGACTCAGGTTGTAGTCCAAACCATTAGCACATAAATAAAGATCATGAGATACCTCAAGTGAAAAACCATGTTCTTCAACTTGTCCCTCTATTTCAAGTCCACTTTGGCAATTTGTTGTGTCATAATCAGTGTTGTGAATAGATTGCTGACACATATCTTCTTTCATTTCTTTATCAATTCTTAGCAGCTCAGATGAAGCACACTATGAATGAGGAAGATAACACACCTTGCACCACATAAATATGTTCTCATATGCGTCCACATGATCACCGTCTTCACAATCCAAGGCAATTTCATCAAACTAAAAATTTATGACTGCACTAACATCTAGCTTTGATCAATTATCATCAAGTGCAGTCATCTCAACCTCATGCAAACAAACACTAACTACTTCCTCATCACAAACATGAACAAAAGAAGGCAATACATCAAACAAGAAATAAGTTCCTTGCTCACAATCTATTTCATTTACTTGTGCAGAATCTATATAATCCACTTCACAATCTGATTCAATTGCTACTCACTCATGCACACAGCTTCCTCATTGTCCACCAAGCCACATACCTCAAAATTAGGCTGGAAGTCATCATTGGTTCTATCATTTTCATCTTCAACTGATGAGCTATCCAAACAAAGATCAGTGCATATTCTATCCTCATCATCTGCATCGTTGTCATATGATGCACCATCTTCCACTTCTAGCCTTTTGAATACACAACCATCTTGATTGGATGTTGTACTCATCTAATTTCTTGTATCCACATTGCTGCTATTCATATCAGCATGTTCTTTATCAGTATTGCCAAAACTTGTGGACAACAAATATGCTATGTAGTCATCTCTTATCTTCTCCATGGAGTCTAGAGACAAATATGCTTGCTGCATACTTGCTATTTTGAAATCTTCCCGCACATAACTGAATCCAACTTCATATGCTTCAAAAAACAAATCAATGCAAGCGAGAGTGCTAGGTTTAAAATTCTCAGGAATGTTGGAAAGGGCAACAACCACCTTGTGACCAAACTCCTTGCTTGACTCTCCCTCTTGTCTTTTTGTTTTTTCTAGCTCTATGACAAGATCAGTAGGGTCAAGACATTTGGCAAATTCATTTTCAAACACTACCACAAGTTCATTCCATGAGGCAAAAGACTGCTCGAGAAAACTCTAAAACTATTCTCTTTCCTTTCCATGCAAGGACCCAACAAAGAAACTCATCCACATGTCCTCATCCTCAAACTAATGTTCTTCCATGAATTCTAAAAATGAAACATGTGTGTCCCCTTCCCAAATATTGTACCCATCAAACATGGGTAACTAGTTGTAGACCTTAGTTGGCATGCCTCGTGTTTTGTAATCAACCCAAGAGAGGTCTAATTGGTTGTAAATCAGATCCAAGGAAATAATTGGGCATTGAGCATTCTAATTTTTAGGGGCAATAGGGAAAGCATTAGACTACACCCTAGACTCTAGTAGCTTAACATCATTTACAATTTCTTCTTCTTGCTGCAACAAAGATTCTAGCAACTCTTTGGTTTTATCAATTTCATACTACCCCAATATGGACCGGTGCTTATTCCATTGGGCAATAAATTCATACAATGTGAGGAGGAAGGAGATACATCTGATAGAACATCAACAAAACCAGATATGCATTTACATACATACCATAAATTACACCTTATACAAGGACATACTTAATAATCCATAAAAGAACTACAATAATCCATACATAACACAGAGATGACCATTACAACACTTGCAATGAATTAATATGCTGTCACATACATCAAATCTATAGCTACATTTGTGCTAGCAAATGTGGCAAGAGGAATCCTAGTTGCGACTAGAGGACTTCCCTGAATCATTAAAAAACAATCATGGAGATATACCACTGTATACAAATGTGATTTGAAAATCCTTCCTACACTATATCAGATACATTCAGGTTCACTTGCAAACAAGACTTTCACTTCATTTGATGCCCAAAAATCTTCCATAGGAATTTCCAAACCAAATAATTGGTTCTGCAACCAACCCTTTGAATGGGTTCCAATCATCCCTTTATAGCCTTCAAAATTTGGGCCTGATGGAAGAATGGGCGGGAAAATCCCAACCACTCCACATACGACAATAACAACCTCATTTTTGACTACCCATTTTGCATTATTGGTGATTTGGAGAGTCAACGACATGTTTCTGGGTCATCCTTGAAGCTAATCGGATGTGGATATGCATTATAATATTGGGTTTGAAATGTCTACTTGGAAGATATGTGGTTGGAAGACATGCTTGAGAAATATCCGATTGGAAAGTCTACTTGGAAGATATCTAGTTGGAAACAAAAAGTCAACCAGATATGGAAATGTCAACCTAATGTTGAAAAGTCAACCAAAACTAGAAAATCAATTGGATTTGGAAAATCAACTAGATATTGAAAATTCAACTCGATCTAGACAGTCAATTGGATATGGAACATGAACATTCTATTCATTCTGTGTTCCACATTCAGTTGGAAATACAAAGGAACTCAACTGGGTTCAGAAATGAAAGATAGATAGAAAAACAAAGTAACTTGAACTCATTGTGGCACAATGGAGATTTGGTTCATCCCATGTTCCACATCCGGTTAGAGTTCAACATCGGATAGCGCTCGGATGAGTCATGATGTCACCCTCCAACTTGACTTATTCTACATCAACATAAGATAAGTGAAACTAGAATCAGATATCAAAACACACTTAACACTAACTCGATCCTACACAATAGACATTTGGTTCATCCCTTGTTCCACATCTAGTTAGAAATACAAAGGGACACAACCATAAACAAATATTAAGGGCAAGCCAATAGGAAAGTAAGGAAGTGCAACTGAATGTCCTTACTTCCAGATGGAGTGATGAGCATAACTTAGCCAAAAATCATCAAATCTTCGTCAAATTTGAACTGCAAGTACCCATTTGGCTTCTTAGAAAGATGCACTCATTACTTGGGCATGATTCCAAATGGATCTATCAAATTTTCAAACATCTTCCCCTGAGGAAAAATTCAAGAAAATTGACAAGATTTTGCAAATACAAGGCATGAAAATCTAGGTGCCAATAACATCTACAAACAAAATCCTTGCAATTGTTTGATGATTTTCAAAAATAATTTACAAAATTTCATTAAGCGGGTTGAAATTTATGTGCCATTGAAAAATAGTACAAATTTGTAGCTTTAGAGGAAAAAAATGGAATAATACAACAAAAGTAGAGAAAAATTGTCACCATGACATAGTGGATGGAACTAACTTTTCATCGATTATTCAAGCTTGAAAACTAACTCCTCAAGTGAAAGAAATCAACAAAAGAAAAAATCCCTGCTTTTGAAGCATAAAGGAGGCTTTAGTGGCCCTTTGGTGGTCACAAACTAGTGTAGAGGTGGTTGGCAAGGTAAAGGTGTCTCTAGTGGTGGTGCGCTAGTGGAGGTAAGGTAGAATGCACCAACTGAGTAGAGCAATGCTTGAGATGGCACGGTGGCGAGGATTGGTTGAGTGCCAGTGGTGCCACCTGATCTTTGGTTGTGCTTAACCAAAAATTAAATAAACTCCTCTGGCGTAGTCTATTTGAGTTGTGTGAGTGGTGGAGGAGAACTTTTGGGTGCAAAACCCTTATGGAAACCCTGAATCAAAGGAAAAAAAGTTTGCAATGCAATTGTAACAAAACAAATATATATAAAATGTTGAATCCTAAAAATGCCAAATTTACAAAACATTGGATGAAGGATGCAGTTAAGAAATTTGCTATTATTGATGCCAAAGGAGAAAAAAATGTATCTCTTGGTGTGAACAAGGTATATTACCTAACTAGTTCCATATTAGGTCATATTCACACTTGTCTAGTTAAGTTTACTTAGGACATTTAATATTTCTGTCTCATGTCATAGGATTAAGATAGTTGTCATGATTACATGTTGTCTTAGGTCTCAACCTTGCCTATATACGAAAGGTCTCTCATTGTACATTATGTGTGAGTCATAGATTGTATATCTTTTACCTTATATGCATCATTATCATTCTTTGGAAATATAGCTTTGTTATTACTTCTCTTTTTATTGTGGAAGGTTTTTTGGTTGCAGGTAATCTTGGGCATCTCTTGAGTCTATTGTGTGACTTTTACATGGTATTAGAGCTTTGGATATGTAATTCCCTTCCCTCATTTTGGAGTCATTGCCAATATTTTTCATATGGTAAATCATAGTACAAAACAAACCTTAGAGCCATTGTGTTCAGAAGGCCTGAGAGATGAATTGTTACTAATAATACTTCATATTTTGGAGTCAAAGAAATTTTCACTATTTTCAAGGGTTTCTAGATTTTCGGCGCAAAACATTTTTGTACAAATTGTGGAGAATCCATACAATCCATATTGTACAGACCATCATACATTCTTTATGTAGATAGTGTGGTAGGTATAGATGACAGTCATTATCCAGCAATTGTTTGATTTATCCGGTATATTATTTCATTGATTGGCAATTTTATTGTCTATTATGTGGTCAATTATTTTTTCTACAGGCATGCCATCATTAGTTTGGGGGCAAGTTTTTTGTTTGACAATTTTTATGATATACTAGTAGTTGATAATCAAGTGAGTTTATTTCAGTAGACTGGAGGCCCTAGTCACATGGGACATAAGCCCCAAGTCCCCTCCAACCAGGGGCTAAGCACCTAATGGGTGATGCGACCATCGCCGCCTCGCTTCATCACCACCTCAACTAAGAGTCACCGCTGAACTCTCCATTACAACTAGTAGGAACCACTAAATCATTACCCTAAGTGCCAACTTCACCACCAATCGCCATAGGACCGTGTATGTGCTGCCATCCGAATGGCCATTTGCCACCAGGGGGCCACTTCTGGCCCATTCCATGTCCTAATAGGGCTTTCTTCCTGGAGCCATAACTTTTATCTATGGTATTATATTTTCACAAACAAATAGCATTAAAATCTAGTTTTGAGCACTTTGCAGTGATACAATCTTTTTGTTGATTTTTCTATTTGAAGACTACATCACCTTTTTGGATTCTAAGCTCATAACTTTTAGCCAATATATCTGATTTTTGAGATAAAATAAATGTTGGAAAGGTATTGAGGATCTCTACACATCCATCCATGTACTTTTTCTAGATTCATCCCCAGGTATATTTTATTCATTTTTTCATTTACACATTATGGTTGAAAACTTGGACATCTTGACACTTGGAGAAGTTCTATTTTTTGGCAGGCTTTATAATAGCTTCATAAATTTTGCACTTTAGTATGCCAGTGTAATCAAGTCTCCTAGTTTGTACGAATTAAAATTTGATTATTGTGGGAAGAAAAAGCATACAATAGATGGACACATGCTAAAATGACTTGATGATTTAAAACTTTTATTTAAGATTCATTAGTTAGAATAGTTGTGCATTACCAATGGAATTAGTTTTCTAGATTCTTCTAACCTAGCATGTGTAGACAAATATTCATCACCTATTTCTACTTCATAGTTCAGAGATGCTTCTTTGAGAGCTTCTAGTGATTCTTTGCAGTGGGACCGCATCAATCTTCCTAATCCACTTCATTAGGATTCATATTTATCAGATATTGCATCCTTGTTTGTGGAGTCTCACATTGCTAATTTGGAAGATACATTTAAGGGGTTATCTCTCCTCTTTGATGATATTTATAGCATAGTTTTCTAGATTCTTCTAACCTAGCATGTGTAGACAAATATTCATCACCTATTTCTACTTCATAGTTCAGAGATGCTTCTTTGAGAGCTTCTAGTGATTCTTTGCAGTGGGACTGCATCAATCTTCCTAATCCACCTCATTGGGATTCATATTTATTAGATATTGCATCCTTGTTTGTGGAGTCTCACATTGCTAATTTGGAAGATACATTTAAGGGGTTATCTCTCCTCTTTGATGATATTTATAGCATAGTTGTTATCACACCACCTTTTTCTTTGGAGATTGTTGATCATGACTTTTCCTATTGTCCTGGATTGTCACATTCTTTGATTTGGCATGGAATTCCTAATTTTGTGGCATCTATTGATTATGACATGTGGACACTTGAGCATTTTTTAGAGTCATCATCCTTCATGAGACTTCTTCCGTTATCTCATGTTTCAGAGTTGGAGTTTCTTCTACATACACCAGTGGATTTGTTTCTTCCCAAGGGGAGAAATATTATTACAGGCATTGGATAGTGTTTTATCTTCGAGCATTCACCATTGGTAAATGAGCCACTTCATTATGGGGGGGTATCTAGTCTCATCCTTTCCCTCTTATTGGGGGGATATTACTTGTATATCCATGATGGATGTAGTCCTTGGGGGGTCTTGTTGTCGAGTCCTTCTTCCATTTTATCACTTGTACATGTTTGTTTGCATGTTTTCTCTCTTTTGGAGAGGGGTTTTTTCCTACAGGTTTTTCTCATTTACTTTGTTTGTGAGAGATCTTTTGTAATGGGTACCTATCATGGCCTTGTAGCCAAGACCTATCTTTGCATTTATGTATTTGTTTACTTCTCCCAAACTTGCACTTAAGGGGTTTTAGAAATGAAACCAACACTACTTCAATGGAAATCTGATTCAAATAAATTTATGCAATCTTTTAAATGTGTATTAAGAATGAAGATTGTAACATAAAATTGAAACTATGCTTCACAGAGATGTAAAATCAGAAAATTGAACACATAACACGATGACACAGTGTTTAACTTGGAGAAACCCTTTTAGTTAAAAAACTCCACATAGGAAAGAGGCCCAATGTTTGTATTAATTTGAAAATGATTTACAATACAACACTACCAATCTCTCCTTCAGTGTTGAATCCGACAGCATTCCAGAAGCACCTGAGTACATAAAATCTATATTGTAGCAACAAATACATGGAAAATACTTCAATAAATATTTTCCAACTCCTCCTAGGCATTCACCTTCTCTCTCCTCCAAATATCCCACATGCAAGTATCAAAATGGCACCTACAAGCACCTTCCACTTGTCCAAAAACAACCATGCAAAGGTTGGGTGCCTAAGACTAAATTTGGCCTCTTACAACATTGTATGATGCATCATAACCATCATAGATTCCACAAAAGAGTATCTTTCCAAGATAAGAACCTTGGGCTAAATATAGCAAATATACAACTAACATATCTGTCATATGCGACATAGAATCACAAAATCTTATGACAACTTGCAATTGTCTAAGATTCACTTACCAAACATTATGACAGTTTTCATACATGCCAAATATAGTAGATTCCTCAAGGGAAAATGCCTACCCTCATTTACTTTGAGTTTTTACATTTTCCAATAGTTAAAGTCACTCCGTAATTACCTTCAGTGACTCTCAAATTATCCCTGTCAGTGAAACTAGTACATCTCCTCATGGATAATTATAAAATACAAATAATAAATGGAATAAATACAATATTGGGATTTACAAGGTTAATGAAACCTTATCTCAACAAGGGGGGTGTTGGTGTGAACATGGTATATAACCTAACTAGATCCATATTAGATCCTATTCACAAGTTTGTTTAGTTAAGTTTACTTAGGGAATTTAATATTTGTGTCACATGTCATAGGATTAATACACTTGCCATGATCACATGCTATCCCAGGTCTCAACCTTGCATATATAACCAAGGTCTCTCATTGTACATTATGTGTGGACTGCATATTGTATATCTTGTACTTGTTGCAAGTATGGGCCTAACTAGTGTTGTCATTGATGTCAACATATTCCTATTGTATTAATGATAAGGTTTGGATGAACTGATTGCTGAGGATATTGAGAAAATTGGTCATATCAGGAACAATGAAGAACAGTGAAGACAACAAGGTAAAAGTCCAAGATAAGATAAGGATCAGAGGATGCGGTTTAAAGGGTTTGTAGATATGTGTCTCAAGGTGATCCAGTAGAGATTTTAGAGGTCCACATGAAGATATAAAGAAGTTGTGGCTGCTCAAGTAAAACTGGTTATGATAGGTGTTCAGAGGTGACAGAGTGACATAGATAGGTTCGGTGAGATCCGGAAATGCATTACCCTGCTTTGTGGATTTTATGGAGTGTTTAGAAAGTCTTTGTGATGTGTCAACTTGATTGGTTCGTGGTATGGAGTTCCGCAAGCATCTATTCCTTTGTGACAGTGATGATAGACTATGTTCTTGAGGTTCTAGATGAAGGAGAGAAGGATTTCAGCAAGTAGATGAAGTGTGGATGTTCTTGGTGATTCAGGCAAGCTTGTGGAGGTCTTTGGATTGTGTCCAATTCGTGTTGGTGGTCCGCATTGGAATTTAAGCTTGCATTTGAAGAATTGCTTCCAGATGAAGGTGTTCTTCCTTAGACTGGCCGACTGGATGAGTTACTCATCCTGTGGATGTTCTTGTAGATGTTTGCTGATTTAGATGATTATTTCTAAGTCAATGTCTTGTATAAATAAAGAACTATGAAGTCATTTCAAAGTGTATCTAGTGGAGATGAGAGTGTGGTAGAAAAGAGGAGAGTGAAAGGTAGAGCAGAAGTGTTGGGCTTAAATGGAACTGATTCAAGCATGGTGAAGATGCTATTCTCTAGTTCATGTATGTGATATTTATCATTTTGTAGACAGTGTGTCTCTTGTAGGCAGTGAGCCTCTTGTGAGAAGTGTGCTCAGGTAGTGAGCCCTAATTGGCAAGTGCCATTTTGTTCTTTCTATTCTTCTAATAGAGAATACAATCTTAGGTTAATCACCCTGTGGTTTTTCCCTTAACTGGGTTTTCCATGTCAAAATCTTGGTGTCTTATGTGTTGATGTGCTGCTGCTCTTGGTTTAATGCATTCTGTTTCCATGATTGAATTGTTATTATACTACTGAATTTCAAAGTGGATTTAAGTGTGTAAATTGGAAGAAAGTTTTGGACAACTGATTCACCCCCCTCTCTGTTGTCTGTCCTAAATCTAACAATTGGTATCAGAGCCAAGTTCCTCTAAAAGGAGCTTAACTGCTTGAGGAGATCCAGGATGTCATCCTACAAGAAGGATAGTCTGAAGTTTGATGGAACCAATTTTAATCTTTGAAAAAGTCGCATGAAATGTCACTTGCAATGTATGGGAATGTAGTACTGGAACATGGCTTCAACAAAGTATACTCCTCCACAGGGTGGCCCGAAAACCCAAAATGAAATCACAGATGCTGAAAATAATTTGTGGACTATAGAGGCTCTTTTAAGTGCATTATCTGATTCAGAGCTTTCAAATGTTGTTGATCTACCAACTGCTTTTGAGATTTGGGAAAAACTAGAACTTCTGCATGAAGGAGACAAGTATGTTAAATGTGCAAGGCTACAGAGTCTGAAAGGGAAATTTGAAAATTTGAAGATGAAAATATCACTACTTTTATGCCAAGAGTAAATGAGCTTGTTTGTGGCATTAGATGTGCTGGTGGAGTCTTGGATGAAGATGAGATTGTTGGAAAAGTTCTCAGATCCCTTCCTGCTTCTTATAAAATCAAAGCTGCTGCCATTGAAGAATTCAAAGCCCATACAACTGTCACAAGAGGTTAATTGGTTGGTACACTAGTTGCATTTGAAATGACCAAGTTTGGAGATGCCCCCCCAAATACTGAATCAACTTTCAAAGCTAGTGCCTATGTAAAAGGTAAACAAAGGTTTGATTCAGGAGAGAATTCTTCAAGGAAACTATCATGGTATGAAAAAGAAAGAAAAGACCTAGAAGAAGAAGAAGCAGAAACTGCTCAACTTGAAGCTCTTATTGCAAAAAGACTACCAAGAGGATCTGGTAAGTATGAAGGGAAATTACCTTTTAAGTGTTTTAACTGCAATAAGATTGGTTGTTTTGCCTCAAGGTGTCTGGATAGATTTTCAAGGCCAAATCCTAACAAGCCAAGGTTCCAAAAGAATTGTTACTATGTTCATGAAGATGATGATGATGAAGGAGTAACAGATGATGAATCAGAGACAGGAAACAAATCCAAAAATGACTGGGTGTTCATTGCCATCAAGGAAGAAGATCCAATGTCCTCCGTATCTTTTAATCATAAGACTGTGGAAAGAGCTCTGGCTACCCAAATTGAAGAAAATGATGATTGGGTCATTGACAGTGGATGCTCTCACCATATGACAGGTGATAAAAATAAGTTCATAGATTTGGAAAGGTATGAAGGAGGAGTGGTAAAGTTTGGTGATAATTCTGCGGGTAGAATCAGAGGTAGAGGAACTATTTCTTTTGATGGAAGGAACAAAACTAGTAATGTATTGTATGTTGAAGGATTGAAGCACAATCTTCTCAATGTTGGACAGTTGGTGGACAAAGGCTATGATCTCAAATTCAAGAATGGAAAATGCAAGATCTTTGAGAGTTCCAGAATAGAGATTGCATTGGGTACCCAAACAAAAGGTAACATCTTCCATTTAGTTGGTACTAGTAAAAGTTGTCTATTTGTGCAAATTGATCAGAGTTGGTTATGGCATAGGAGGATGTGTCATGTGAATTTTGATAATATTATCAAGATAAGAAATACTCAGGCAGTAAGTGATCTTCCAAAGTTGGTTAAACCTACAAATAGTTTGTGCAAGGAATGTTAGATGGGTAAACAAAGCAGAGTCTCATTCAAAAGCAAGGAACAATCTTCTACTGGATTATTAGACTTAGTTCATACCGATTTATGTGGTTAGACAAGAATCAGAAGTGTGCAAGGTGATAGATACTTCATGTTACTAACTGATGACTATTCCCGGATGATGTGGGTAACCTTTCTGAAAAAGAAATCAAAAGCTCTTGAGAAACTCAAAATATTCAAGGCTATGGTAGAGACTAAAACTGGATTAAAATTGAAATGTATGAGGTCTGATAGAGGTGGAGAATTCACATCTGGTGTGTTCATAGAATTTTGTGAGAAATATGGAATAAAGAGATAGTTGTCTGCTCCTAGGACTCCACAGTAGAATGGAGTAGTTAAGAGAAAGAACCGGACCATCCAAGAAGCATCTAGGACAATGATAATGGAAGCAAATGTTCCTCAGATCTATTGGAGAGAAGCTGTCAACACTGCTGTATGTACTCTCAATTGAGTACAAATCAGAAGCAATACTGGTAAGACTCCTTATGAACTTTGGTTTGGCATCACTCCTACTATGAGGCATTTCAGAGTCTTTGGTATCAAGTGTTACATTAAAAGATATGAAGATCTAGGCAAGTTTGATGCTAGAAGTGTTGAAGGAATATTCTTGGGTTACTCTACTCAAAGCAAAGCATACCGGTGTTATAACAAGAGAACGAGAAAGATTATAGAAAGTACAAATGTGAAGGTTGATGAAGGAATTGAAAAACCCTCAAGGTTTTATGCATATGATGAAGATGATCAAAATGGTGTTCTGATTCAAGAAGCCCAAGCCCCTTTTGAAATTTAGATTCAAACTAATCTGGTAAATCAGGAAGAAGAGATGAGTTTTAATGAGCCTGATCAAGAATCGAAAGTGCAAGAAACTCCCAAAGTTCCCAGGTATGTAAGACTGAACCACTCTGAAGATTAGATCATAGGTGATAAAATCAAAGGTGTACAAACAAGAAGAAGGATTGCTCAAGATTTAGAAGAGTATTGTCTGATTTTAAAGTTTGAACCTATGATAGTGAATGAAGCTTGCAATGATGAAAATTGGACTAAAGCAATGGAGGAAGAATTCATGCAAATTGAGAAAAATCACACTTGGGATCTTGTTCCCAGACCTAAAAACAAGAATGTGATTGGAACCAAATGGGTCTTCTGGAACAAACTGAATGAAGTTGGTGAAGTAATCGGGAATAAAGCCAGATTGGTTTGCAAGGGTTATTCTCAAATAGAAGGAGTTGATTTTGAAGAAACTTTTACTTCGGTGGCAAGAATTGAAGCAGTTAGACTATTTCTTGCTTTTGCTGCCTTCAAGGATTTCAAAGTATATCAGATGGATGTCAAGTCTGCCTTCTTGAATGGTGACTTGGAGGAAGAAGTTTACATTGAGCAACTAGATGGATTTCAATTATCTGATCATGGTGATATGGTTTGCAAATTGAAGAAAGCACTGTATGGACTGAAGCAAGCCCCAAGAGCCTGGTATGAAAGATTGGATAAGCATCTTTTGAAGATTGGTTTCAACAAAGGTATTGCTAACAATAATTTGTATTTCAAAATTAATCATGAAAATATCTTGATTGTTGAAGTGTTTGTTGATGATATCATTTTTGGAGGAAGAGATAGTACGTGCAAAACCTTTGCAAATCAAATGAAAAGTAAATTTGAGATGTCCATGCTTGGGGAAATGAATTTCTTTTTGGGTCTACAAATCACTCAAACAAAGAAATGAATCTTCATTTCTCAGTCCAAATATGTGAAAGAATTTTTGAAGAAGTTTGGGATGGAAGACTCAAAGCCAATGAATACTCCCATGGCAACCGGATGCAAATTAAGAAAAGATGATGACTCACCTAAGGCTGATTAGAAAAAGTATAGGTCAATGATTGGAGGACTGTTGTATCTTACTCAAACTAGACCAGACATTATGCAAGTTGTTGGTCTTGTTGCTAGATTCCAGGCCGATCCTAGAGAATCTCATGTCATGGCAATCAAGAGGATTTTTAGATATTTAAAAGGGACAGTTGAGTATGGTCTGTAGTATCCTAGAGATCATGATTTCTCTCTTTATGCATATACAGATGCTGATTGGGCAGGAGATGTGGATGACCGAAAGAGTACCAGTGGTGGAGCATTCTTTTTTGGGGAAGAGATTGGTTTCTTGTATAAGCAAGAAACAAGAGGCAATATCTCTGTCCACTACAGAAGCAGAATATATTGTAGCAGTAGGTAGTTGTACTCAAGTTTTGTGGATGAAGCAAATGTTAAGAGACATAAGAGTTGAATATGAGGAGCCTATCACAATCTCTGTGATAATTCAAATGCAATAAATATATCCAAGAATCTGGTGTTGCATTCAAAAACTAAATATATATCCATCAAGTTTCACTTTTTGAGAGAGCAAGTGAACAACAATGAAGTCAGATTGGAGTATGTGCCTTCCAAGGATCAGATTGCAAACATCTTTACTAAACCTCTACCTAAGGACTCTTTTGAGTATCTCAGGGAGAAGTTAGGAGTTATTGCCCCTCCAGTGATGAACTAAGGTGCACTAATGTACATCAGTTCGGTGGATATCACAGTCATATCTTGTGGTTCGGATTGATGATGGGGAGCTGCTACTAAGGGGGAGCAACTGGTATGGTTTTGAAATGGTGGAATTGCAAGTATGTGCCCTTTGCCATTGATGTCAAAGGGGGAGAGAGGACATGAGAAAAAAAAGTGGTTGCTAATCAAAGGGGGAGAAGGAAAGGAAGAGAAGACATATGAATGGTTGTTGCTAATAGGGGGAGTTGTGACAGTAAGGAGAATTTCTTGTCTTAATGGTCAAAATAGTTTTTCACATCATATGTTGCCATCAATGACAAAGGCGGAGATTGTTGCAAGTATGGGCCTAACTGGTGTTCTCATTGATGTCAACATACTCCTCTTACATTAATGATAAGGTTTGGATGAACTGATTGCTGAGGATATTGAGAAAATTGGTCATATCAGGAACAGTGAAGAACAGTGAAGACAACAAGGTAAAAGTCAAAGATAAGATAAGGATTAGAGGATGCAGTTTAAAGGGTTTGTAGATATGTGTTTCAAGGTGATCCAATAGAGATTTTAGAGGTCCGCATGAAGATTTGAAGAAGTTGTGGCCGCTCAAGTAAAACTGGTTCCGGTAGGTGTTCAGAGGTGACATAGTGACATAGATAGGTCCGGTGAGATCTGTAAATGCATTATCTTATTCTATAGATTTTATGGAGTGTTTAGAAAGTCTTTGTGATGTGTCAACTTGATTGGTTTGTGGTATGGAGTTTTGTAACCATCTATTCCTTTGTGATAGTGATGACAGATTGTGTTCTTGAGGTTCCAGATGAAGGAGAGAAGGATTTCAGTAAGTAGATGAAGTGTGGATGTTCTTGGTGATTCAGGCAAGCTTGTGGAGGTCTTTGGATCGTGTCTAGTTCGTGTTGGTGGTCCGCATTGGAGTTTAAGCTTGCATTTGAAGAATTGCTTCCGAATGAAGGTGTTCTTCCTTAGACTGGCCGATCAGATGAGTTACTCATCCTGCGGATGTTCTTGTAAATGTTTGCCAACTTAGATGATTATTTGTAAGTCGATGTCTTGTATAAATAAGGAACTGTGAAGTCATTACAAAGTGTATCTGGTGGAGATGAGAGTGTGGTAGCAAAGAGGAGAGTGAAAGGCAAAGCAGAAGTATTGGGCTTAAATGGAACAGATTCAAGCATGGTGAAGATGCTATTCTCTTGTAGGCAGTGAGCCTCTTGTGAGCAGTGTGCTCAGGAAGTGAGCCCTAATTGGCAAGTGCCATTTTGTTATTTCTATTCTTTTAATAGAGAATACAATCTTGGGTTAATCACCCCGTGGTTTTTCCCTTAACCAGGTTTTCCATGTCAAAATCTTGGTGTCTTATGTGTTGATGTGTTGCTGCTCTTGGTTTAATGCATTGTGTTTCCATGATTGAATTGTTATTATACTACTGAATTTCAAAGTGGATTTAAGTGTGTACATTGAAAGAAATTTTTGGACAACTGATTCACCCCCCCCTCTCAGTTGTCTATCCTGAATATAACAATACCTTATACGCATTATTATCATTCTTTGGAAATATAGCTTTGTTATTGCTTCTCTCTTTTTGTGGAAGGTTCTTTTAGTTGTAGGTGAGCTTGGGCATCTCTTGAGTCTATTGTGTAACTCTTATAGTAACCTTCCTCACTTAGATCTCTCTAAAAAACTTGTAGAGTGCCCCTTTGTAAAAAAAATGCCTTCTATACAGGTACAAATCTATGAAATTCCATATGGATTTTGTATGGATTCCATACAATATAGTATGGTATAGGTATAGGTGCCCCCAAAAAAATAATTTTTTTCCTTTGTCCAAAAATAATAATCTTACAAGCATTCCTAGTTAATTCAAGCCTTTCAGACTGAAGTATGATGTTTATTTGTCTCCATGATGCACCAAATGATAGGGCTATTGTGAAATTTAAGCAATTTTGAGAAGGGATTTACATTTCATGGATTTGATACCATGTTGGAGTAGAAAAATGGTGAATGCAAGATCCAAGAACTTCCACAAAATGAACATACACAATGAGAGCCAATAACTCTCATACAAAGTGAATAATTAGAATACAATATGATCCTTTATATGTAGGACAAGGAGGAAGAAGGAAGGTAGGAATAGAAGACTAACTACCCTTCCAAAAGTGTGACACATGTGGGCACACTTGGGATAAGTGTGACCTAACACATGAAGTGAGACCAAAAAATAAAAAGTCTATATGTGAGCTTAAGACGTAGTGTGAATAGGACAACTAAGTACATGTGAACTAGTTAGGTAAAAACTCTTTTCACACTAATAATTTTCTTGCATTTTTGATAAACAAGCACCAAAACATATGACATTCCATTGAAGTGCTTTATTCTCAAGACGTGCAACTTGAAAAATTAATAGCAAATTATGAATTTATTGAAAATGAATATTTTTCCATGTAATAGAGTATCAAGTTCACAATAAGAAAAAATGCCTTTTTATAAATTTATTGACTTCTCATCTACCTCACTTTTTGAGTTTTTTAGGAATTCAATAGTATCGACAATTTCCAAAAAACTATACCAGAATAAGTTTTTAAAATAAAAAAATAGTTATAAACTACATTAAAATATCTATATTTATTTAGCTTACATAATTTTAATATTTACAATATATATCTGTTGATTTCATATGCTTCAATCTAGAAAGCTAAAAGTTGTTCCCATTTTCATTTATTAAAGAGTGACGTAAATTTGTGCTTTCATCCCCTATTTACACTTATCCCCATACATTCATTGTTTATTTACTATTTATCCCTCTCCAGTTGCACTTGCTTCCATACATTTTCCCCAAGGTTCATTTTTGAGTGGTGTAAGATTGATCTAGTTCAATCCCATAGTGCATTAGAATGAACTCAAAATTTAAACACTCAAATTCAAATTCCAAATTTTCTGCCCCTTTCTACTCACTATTATGAGTTGACTTGGTACATGTTTTGTGCAACATGTCACCTTCCTCTTTGGGTTTGTCTATTGTTTTTCTTATGCCTCTTTCTTTTGCTTCTCTTTTTTTTTTATTTGAAAGGGGTCTTGTTTTCTTTCATTTCTTCCTTTTAGTTTCTCATAAGTATTTTCTTTTTGGGTTATTTTTTACTTCTTATTGTTTCTTAATTTGGGTTGGTTTTTTTTTATATCTCACTTCATAACTTTCTTGTCTTATTAGTTTGGTTATTTGTCATTATTTTCACCCCTTTGATCCTTTTTATTTTTCTATATTTATTTGCCTTGATTAGTTACTATAATCAAGCTTTATTGTTGGTCTATTCTTATATCTCTTATTGTTTAATTCTTAACAATTTCTCATTTTTAGTTTTCCTTTGTTTCCTCCATAGATCCTAATGCTTACTTGATCTTCATTTCTTTGATTTCTTTGATTTTTATTCCTTTCTCTTTTGTTATGCTTTCTTTGATTCCTTAATTTTTCTTTTCGCTTGTAGCTATTTTTTAGAATATAGGCTTTAATTTACTGTATATTTTTTTGATAAGTAAGTTGCTGTCAGTATGACAACAAATTATATTAATATCATAATATAGGGAAATACATACTATCCAACTCTCTTTATGAGCTTACATACTTATCACTGCCAGTTTTCTAGCAACTATTTTAGGTGTAGTAGGAAGGAGATCCCAGTCGCAACTTCACTTGTGTGCTTCACATGCTCAGGCCAGAGGAGGTCAGTGTAGTGGCTAAGGTGGTGATTGAACGTCTCCATATTGTTCCTTAGTAAACCTTCGTGGAATAGTTTCAGAGCTTCTGCCAATATCTTCTTCTTCTTCACTACCTTAGCTTCAAAGATCCCCCCAATCATGCTTTTGACATGCTTGTCATTGAAAATGGCGATCGCTCTATCCACAGGGTTCTTGTTGTCTCTCTTGATAAATTTCTCAACTAATTTCATTCCTCCTCCCTTTTTCCCCAATATCAAAATTGCAATCATAAGGAACTCTTCTTATAACTTGTCATTGTGAACGTGGTCTCCTTGGAATTGTTTCTACCCGATTACTTATTGGATTGCCTGCATAACACCATTCTTCTCTGCATTGAACATGTGCTTGATTTATGTTTGAAGTTCTTCCTTCTTGCATCCATAGCCAACATCAACTTCCATTTCTATCTTGCCGAATTTCCTTTGCTAAAATCCTGTATAGGTGAATTCTTTTATTCTTTTGGATTATGGCTTGTGAAGTATCAAGGATTCAGTGATCTTGTTCTAGTTATGTCATGATCAGATTTTGTGGTGCCGAAAGGGATCACTACCCTTCATCATCTGAGCCTTTATAGTTCATCTAGAGTTTCATATCCCACGGGATCCACAATGCACATCATATCTTTTCTCATATCTACTTTCTTCAACATCATATTTTACCTTGGGTTTTATTTTCATATTTGGACATTTGCCCATCTTGTGATGTCATTTGTGATAACCTCATTTTCTTCCTGGATGCATGCCTTATTTGCCAATTGGTCGACAATGGTGTTCATTTCTCTATATAATAGTGCATAAATGAGATGTTTTGTAGGCTATCCACAATTGTCCAAATGAAGGAGGTGATGTTACCAAGTCTCCAATTTGAGATTTTGTGAGTCCTTATAGCATTTATACAAATATGTGGATCACCCTCCACATTGATGTCATTTAATCCCTTCTCCTCACAGAGATTTAGTCCAGCCAAGAGGGCTTAAAATTTGGCCTTGTTATTTGTTCCATCTAGTAACTTTTTCAAAATAGCCCACAAAATTTCTCCTTTCTCATTTTTTATGACACACCCCACGTTGGAGATCCCGGGGTGCTTTAATATATTATATTTATAGATATATTAACTTTTATATTTAAAGAGAGAGAGAGAGTGGATATACTCTTTATAATTGTTAATATTTTACATATCCATAGCCGTCTTTTCTATAGAGAGTGAGTTTATATTCTCCATATATACGTGTGTCATTCCTTTCTCTTTCTTATTACTATCCATCTTTCTTGAATACTACCTTTTCTGTTATTGTTAGGAGCATATATATATTACACAATATTGATATATAAATTAATATATTAATATTGCACATATACATCTCAATATTTATATGTATATTATATACATAAATATTATGTAACTACATATAAATCATGATTGTACATAGGCATATGATGATATTTTAATATTAATACTCATCATTATATATTAAAACATTCATTTTATATATTAATAAATACTACTTATAATATAATTTAATATGATATATGTATGCATAAACACATATGTATCTATATATACAAATATGTGTGTGTATGTGACACATGCATTCAATGCCTTATCTTTCTTTCAACATTTATTTATTTTTCTTTCCTTTTGTTTTTCATTTTTTCCTCCTTTCATGTCTATTTTTGGGTCCTTTTTTCACCTCCTTGTCCTGCCTCTTTTTTAAGTGGCATGTCTACAATTCAAATCATAACTCTCTCCTCTTCTTGATGGTGGGTCATTGAGCATGAACCAAAGTGTTGACACAAAAAATACACATAGTTGAATCCAAAAGCAATTTAACCAACTTCATACAGTTGAATCCAAAAACATTTTCAACCAACTTCATGGATTGTAGAAAGCTCATTCCTAGTAATGTTAGTATATTTTAGTATTCAAAGAAATTCATTGTGCTACATTTTGACAATAAAGAGAATGTCTAGAGAACACTTCAATTTTCTAAAGGACAAATAATCACATTTGCACATAGGCCACCTACATGTTGTGATTATTGTGTCTAATATTTTTCATTGCCATTAATTTAGCCCACTAATGTAGTTAACCTATGAGAACTCACCTACCTATCAAGTCTGTAATCTCCTCAATGGTGTCCTTAGACACTACCTTGACACATCCAACTATCTAGAAGGCAAAGCCAAACATGTCTATTGAAAGTTCTCACTTATCACAGTTCAATTCCACACATAGATTGAATTTGTGTTTCATGGAATCTACCCCATGAAACTTAAGATTAAATCACAAGGATTTATATATATATCAAACCAAAACCATTAATTTCTAAGTAATAACAAATAAATTCAACAACACATCAACAATTTTTTAATCATCAATCATATTGCCACGCCAGCTCACATTCAACATGTTTGGAATTTATCCCCACGTCCTTTTCATGTTGGATTTCTTGGTGGAATGATGCCATCACCTATACCTCACAGTTTCTCTGCATTAATGGGAGGCAACTTGCCCAATTTTACTTCCATTGTATGATGCCAACACCCACAAGCTTCGCCTTGCCATTGCCATTGTGGAGGCTCAACTGTTCAACTCCACCACCCAGATCTAGTTGGCTCAATTGAGACAACATAAGCAAATTGCAGATGCTCATTTAGCTCATGGAGTGCAAATCAAAGATCGGTTCCATTGGCTCAAGATTGGGGATAAATTTTCTAAGGAATTTTTTCAAGCTCTCAGAGCTTGTCATGCTTCCCAATCGGTTAAAAAAATCCATGGAAGACAACAACTTCTTCATGAGCTTCTTGATATCCTGAAAGCCTTTGTTTGTCACTAAAAACAAGTGTTTGTAGCTCAAGATAATGCTCCTGCTAGGCAATGTGCTCTGTAATAGTGCCTTGTAGCCATCCCTTGTTGGCTTTCAAATGATCAGTGGGTTTTATGTGACCAACTTCTTACTCAAGGTGACCTCAAGGAAGTTGCAATCTTATCTATGGATAATGATAAATCCCTTGGTCTTGACGACTTCTCATGTGAATTTTTTAAAAAAATTTGGGATACGATGGGCAGTGACCTGCATAATGTATATCTTGAAGCAATACAAATTTGTTCTTTAGGTTCTCTTATAAACAAAGGAAATATCAAGTTCATACATAAAGCTAGAGATCATGAGGATATTAACAACTGGGATCCCATCATGCTATTGAATGTCTCCTATAAGATCATTGCTAAGGCCTTAGCACTCAAACTTAGCTCAATGTTACCTCTCATCATTCAACCTGAACAGATGGGCTTTATTAAATCTAGGTTTATTTTGGATAATATCATTGCTCTTTGGGAAGGTATGGAATGAGCTCACCACTCCCACAACTTGTGTTGTTTATCAAGATAGATTTTGCTAAGACCTATGATCATATTGAGTGGCCTTTCATTCTTTCCATTCTTCAGGATCTTGGGTTTGGACCCTACTTCATTCACATGGTCCAAATTCTTTTTTCTGATGCTTCATCTTGCATCACCATCTCTAGCAGATAGTCTATCTCATTTGGACTTTTCTAATCAATCTAACAAGGTTTCACTTTTGCCCCTGCTCTTTATGTTTTAGCTACAGAGGGCTTTGTCTATTTGCTAGCTCAAGTAATTTCTTAATCTCGTGTTAAGGGAATTTCCCTTCCCAATTCTCCTCAGTAGCTTATGAATGGTTATTTTGTTGATGACTCTTTCCTCACTCTCATTGAGGATGAGGAGAATATCACACAGACACTTCATTGCCTAAATATTTTTTCTAGGCATCTGGTTCAAGCATTTAGTGGTAGAAAACTTTGTGTTATTGGTAATCCTTCCTCCCTAAACCAGGCTAGCTGGATTCTTTTGGATGGAAATGGATTGATCACAAGGAAATCCTCTATTTTTTGGGCATTCCTTTTGCATTTCAAGCCTCCCCTTGGAGCTATGGCAAGCTATTATTACTAGAATTGAAAAAAATGCAGTATTGGATTACCAAGCCCTTATCGTTGGTAGGCAAGTTTCAAGTTTTTTCCAAAATCTTAGCTGCCATGTACGTTTTTTACTCTTCATGTTAGGTCCCTTCCAAAGCCTCTTATTTAAAAATTGAAAAGTTTCTCAAAGATTTTATGTGGGCCTCCCATGATGGCACTCAAGGTTTTTTCTATGTTGCTTGGGATTTCTGCTACCTCCCTCGTGAGGCTGGAGTTCTTGGCTTGATATCCATTTGCCGTCAACACATTGCCTTGTGTGCTAATTGGGTTATTCGAGCCCTTTAAGGTAATGAAGCCTAAAAAATTCTTGTTAGGAATTGCATTAGCACATGCACTAAAACATGCTGATCATCATGGAAATATTTGAATATATGTTCCATTCTCATCATGAGAGAACTTGTTTCCATCCAAGGAACTTTTGTGATCAAAAACATTTGGAAATCCTAGGAAGCCCTCAATCCTTGGCTTCACTATACTAGAGATAATTTTCATAATGGTTTATCTATTTACCAACAATCCATTTGGTGGTCCCCTATTTTAAGCAATCAAGATCGGTCACTTGCAAAACTACCTTGGGTTTGAGCATTAAAATTTTTTAAACATGAGATTTGTGTTCTACCTAACTTTTTGCATCATCCCTCCAATAATTTCCTTTCTTGGCTTGAGTTTAAGAAAAATATAGGCTTATTAATACAAACAATGAAACTTACTGGGCTATCATAGAGGCCATTCCTCCTCACGTGATTCATAAGCTAGGAGTCAGATCCCTCAAGTCATGGTGGAAAGATAGGAAATGATACCCTAACACTCCTTTTTGGAGCTACAAACCTTGTAAAGGGTACTCTTGGCCATGTCTCCATTTGCATATGGTTGAGTAGCCAAATCATCGTTGAAATATTTACTCCTCTCATGGGACCTGGTATAGACAGTTTTGATGTGTTTGGGCTACTATGGTTGAGCCTAAGTTGGCACATTTTGCTTGGTGTTTGTTGCATCAAGGCCTCCCTCTAAGGGATCACCTAGCTCACATGGATGTTACTGTCCCTCATTGCCCATTTTGTGGGTAGCTTGAGTCTCTCAAGCATTTTTATGGTTTTGCTCTCAAGCTCAAGAAGCTTGGAATTGAATACATGATTTCTTTTGGCCTTTTAGACCTACTACCTTTTCTTGGCATATGGTCTTACTAGGGGACTGGCTCTATCTTCCCCATTGATATGCTTAGATTTGGCACACTTTTAGGATGGAAATTCTTTTTAGCATTTGGAAAGATAGAAATGCTGCTATTTTCAATCATTGTTCTATTGATAAGCACTTTTCATTGTATACTAAAGCTCTCATTTGCTCTAATGTTTTGATGAAGATTCAGGTGCAAGCTAGTAAAGTTACACTTGAAGTCAACCATCCCCAAGAGTTGTTGGACCATTGGGGCAATGCTCCCTGCATTGTTTCTTGGGTTCTACCTGACTCTTCCTCCTCTGGAGGGCGTAGGGCATGGTCACCGTCAGTCCTCTCAACGTGACTAGCGGGAACATGGTGGCAATCATGGTGTTAATGACCCTCATTCCTATGGCTATCAACTCGCTAGGGATTTTGCTACTCATAGATGATGGTCCTTACCTTCTAGAGTACCATCTCCTCGATCGGATGCTGGCTAGCCAGACACTGGTAAGTTTCCTCAGTTTGTACTCAGCCTCCTAAGGAGAATGAAGATGCTACTTTTGCTCTTGATAGTTGGGAGTCTATTGAGGATGTCATCCCTGGGGACTTTTGGGGGAAATCTAATGATAAAGATACTCCTCCCTCTGCTAGTGCTGCTCTTACTACTTAGTATTTTTTATGTCTTTTCATGTTAGACGTTATGTTTTGATCGCCCTTTGAGGCTCTGACTTTGTTTTATTCACCCTTTGAGGCTGTGACGTTTTACTAGCCTACTCTTTTTTTGTGAACATGTACTATTTGTCACATCCCTAATTTTGACTGTTTTACTTTGTACTTGTATGGAATTAGTAGATAATTTTGCATGATTAATGATTTGACGTTATGTGAAAATGTCAAGATGAACCAATGATCTGATGAGTTTGAGTTTATATTTTTAGAACTAAACATGTGATTATATGATGTCATGATTATTTATTCATAAGATATATGAATTAGCTAATGATGCACTAATCCTTTAGACACTTAAAATTATCTATCTTGCAACATCACCTTGTCAACACATTGAGACATCTTGTAACATTTTGTCCTAATCCCACTCCTAATCCCATTTACCCCACTAGCCAATTAATTAAATAAATCCTATTTATTTAATTAATTTCCCCTCTCCCATTTTCCAAGTAATTCAAATAAAATATTTGAATTTGTCCTCACCTTTTATCTCATTCCAACACGTCACATACTACATTTTTCATTTAATGCCTTCACATGTCCCACTAATTTAAATAAAACATTATTTAAAGTAGGCCTACCCTACACTTGTCACATGACTACAACACTTTATGGAGTGGGAAACCCTATTTGATCTCAACTATCCACATCATTCATTTGACCTTTCAATCATAGCCCTTCATTAAAATCAATCCTTTCCTATAAATCAACCCTCACCCAAGCCATTTGGGGGGTTCCATTTTCAAGTACCCACATGCTATCGAATTTCCTCTAGGATCTCCATTCTCATTCATCTTCTTCCTAATGTTATGTTGTTGAAGTAGTGAGCAATCAACATTCATCCTTCGATATTTTGCATTCCTCTGCAATATTGAGAAGAGCAATGGAGGAGAGCCAAGCTTAGCATAGAGATTTGATTTAGTTTGCATTGTCATTTGGATTTCTATGCTATCTTGTACTCCATTGTGCTGTTAGGGTTTAATGATTGTTGTTTATGATTCATAGCTCTCATTTTTCCCCTACCACATTTGGTGAACCTGATGTGAATCTAACATTTTTTGTCAAGTTTTGGTGATTGACTTTTGCAAGTTGCTTGTTGTCTTGAAAAAGACCTTGCCATTGTGTCCGGGAGGTCTTGCAGGTGAAGATTGACATAAAACACCCTAGGTTTTGCCTCCTGCAAAATTTTTGAATTTTTTTGAAATTTTTTTGAGTCGCCAATCCATATTGTATGGATCCATACCATACATACTGGATGTACAATTCTGTGCTGTGTTCTATGGCTGCAAGGTTTAAATCTACCACTGCCGCTATCAGTACTCCGTCAGTTCATTGATTTTCCTCCGCTCGCTCAAAACACCGTTGCTAGATTTCTATCTCTTGCCACTAGGTTTAAACCCTAACATTGACTTCCATCCTCTTAGTCACCACTACCTATTCTCCACTATCACTCGAAACTCCCATCGCTACCAGCCTGAAACTGTGGCTCCTCCCATGATTCTCTTTGCCGCCTCCTTGTCTTGGCCTAGTCACCACTCACTCTTCAACTTCTGATCCACACTTACGTCTGCCTTACCACTGCCTTTGCCACTCTCTGATCACAGTTGACTCCCCCATGAACACCATAGTCGATGCCTTGAACCCTAATTCGACATGTCAAACATTGTGTTGCCTCCCCTGCAACACCGCCCTTCCATAAAAGGAAGCTAGGTGTGTAGAAATCGCTTCCTACACTAATCTAATGAGGGGAGGGCTATACAAATTCAATTTAATCTTTACAATTACAACAACATGAAACATATAATAGAGATATTGCAGCAATACACATAGAACCAGAAAGAAGGCAGAAGAAGAGAGACGAGATATATCATGGGGAAAACCCTTATCAGGTGAAAACCCCATACTTAGAAACCCGCACAATGTATTATCAAAACTGAATATGGTTTACAATACACTTGCAATGCAAGATTCAATAGTCTTTAACACTCGTGTTTGGAGTCAATCTGGTAGCATAATAATACTTGTCAATCACATACTACATCTCCTCCTCAAAGCACCTATTTATATAGAATATATAAGGCAAAAATGGCTCCACATAGGGATGGGCGTCCAACATGGCCCAAAACCCACGCCTATGGACACTTGTCCAACTTTGTAGGATGTTCCTGACACTTGTCAAGTCACCCCATCCCAAAGAGGTTGCCTATTTCCAAAATGGCCTATGACAGATGCTCTTACGACTCTTACGACCACCATAAAATTTCTCATAACAGTTACAACTTACAATTGTAAGAGAATCTATCATACATAGGCTATAAATAGCATATTCTCTTACAACATGTCATAGTCCACCTTGGGGCACCCAAAGATGCCTTTTTCGAAGATGCTTCTTGACACATGTCTTCACCTGTCGTACAAGCTTCTATTTCTGAATCTTACATGTCATAACTTCGTCATAGGAATCTATCATAACCATTTCGGTCAACATTCCCTTACACAACATCCAAGATGTAGACACATGGAAAAATACTCCTACCACAAAGTGGGACAACTATCTCCTCATGTGAGGACAAAATTACAAGTTGTCATCTTCCATGTAGGATGACACATCACCGTGCCACATCCCACAAAATGACAATATAGAATTTACAATTAATTGACATCACAGGCAATGAATAAATAAATACAATCAATATAATGAAAGGAATTACCAAGGTTGAGACACCTCAATTCCCAACATTCCACCACATGACAACCTCCACAGCACGGATTAGCCCTTGGCCCTTAGTTGTTAGCCTTTGCCTCTGCTATCAACTTATCCCTTAGCTGTTAGCCCTTGGCTCTTCTAGTCGGTGGCCTATGGTCACATCCATGACTAGGCCTATGGGGTCTTCCCCTCCCTTTTTTATTTTTTGTCTCCCTTCAGCCCTCAATCATATGGGAGACCGAGGGTGCCGCTAATCGCTTAACCACTGGAGATATCTGCCACATGTGACTGCATAGGACATAACCACTAGATGTCAAGTCAGCTAATAGCCAGGCCTGTCCCTTTCACCTACAAGCCCTAATAGGGCCCTTTTTTTTCTTTTTGCCATAACTTGGTCAAAATAGGTTGCATTTTTGTGAAATTTGCAGTGTTGGAAGCTGATTCACCTAGCTATACTGTGGCAAAGGTTTCATCAGGTGACTGTACCATTTTCAACAACTTTTTCCGTCAAAGTTAACTTTCCTTTATGAACTTCAAATACAAATATCTTGAGCAATTTTTATCAGATTTTTGTGAATTTGTTTAAAACTACATGGAATTTCATCTAAAATCTATTTATGCCATCCATTCTACTGTATCTATTCATCTTAATTAGATTTAATCAGATTCTTCATTTTCACATAATACATTTGTATGCAAATTTACTTGTCCTTTCTTGGATTTTGTAGCTTTTAGGTGATCCAAAGGAGCTGTAGCAACATTCTACATCAGTCACAACAACAAATCTAAAGAAAAAATTTCCAGGTGCAATCATTCTATTCTCTCATCTTTCATTTCATCAAATCAATCTTGCTTGTCTCACACTTCAATTTGGGGTTAAAATGAAGCATCTTGTTTTCTTTCACATTCAGATTTTGAGCTCTAAAATGAACCCTTGTCTTCATTCACACATTGAAATTGGGCTTAAAATGAACTAGTGTCTTCATTCACACTTTTAACTTTGGATTAAAATGAACGAGTGCTTGCATTACTTGGTAAACTTGAGTGAGATTAAAGGTGTGTATGCTCTTCTCATGCGCTTCATGTGATCTTGAGAATAAAAAACACCTTTCATCCATTCAATTTCACACCACACATTTCATTTCTAGAAGGGGAATTTACATTGCAAGTGTGCTGTAGCAACATTCTACATCAGTCATAACAACAAATCTGAAGCAAAAATTTCTAGGTGCAATCATTCTATTCTCTCATATTTCATTTCATCAAATCAATCTTGCTTGTCTCACACTTCAATTTGGGGATAGAACAAATCATCTTGTTTGCTTTCACATTTGGATTTTGGGCTCTAAAATGAACTCTTGTCTTCATTCATACATTGAAATTGGGCTTAAAACGAACTAGTGTCTTCCTTCACACATTTTGACTTTGGATTAAAATGAATGAGTGCTTGTAGTACTTGGTGAACTTGAGTGAGATTAAAGGTGTGTATGCTCTTCTCATGCACTTCATGTAATTTTGAGAATCAAAAACACCTTTCATCTATTCAAATTCACACCACACATTTCATTTCTAACGGGAATTTACATTGAGAGTGTGAATCTAGTGTGTGTGTGTGTGTATGCTCTCTCCTCGCACCACAAGGTGATCTTAGAGATCAAAAGCACCCACTATATTTGCTTTTGTCACATTTCTTAGGAGGCCTACTTGGAGACACACCACTCCAAGGGATGATCTCAACTCTAACATTCTGGAAGAGTCTAAATAGCAAGGTGTGAATCAAAAGAAACCCTCTTGGGAGTTAAAATCTTGTTACTCAGGCTAAGCCCCTAAGAACTTTATACCTCAGGGAAGTGAAGGTGAAGGGTGGGTTACCCCTTTCTCCTGGTTGTGTGGCATTATTTCACTTTCATTTCATAGAATTGGTCCCCCCATACCTTGAGTATATTGGGGACATCCTTAGTCAAGCTTGTGCATTCTAGAGTAAGACCTATTTGGCCACACCCACTTGACTAATCCTAGGATTGTTGATGTGTCTTCAAGTGTTTGCCTAATCATCACAACATTCAAATTTCAAAGTTAATATTGCTTATGTGTCTTGCGTGTGTGATTCATGTGTGTACATGTGAAATCATTTGTTTACAATTGCCTAAGTCAAGACATCAACACAAACACATAAACACATTCTACATCTAAACATTTTTGCCAACAAATTCATTATAAGTCACTTTCATCCTAATCAAAACCCTAATCATCCTTGTCATTTCATCCTAATAAAAACCCTACTCATCCTTGTCATTCCACATCATCCAATCATATTATCCTATCTATCCTAATCACTCCACATCATCATCCTAGTC
This sequence comes from Cunninghamia lanceolata, assembly GCA_027924645.1. Classification (NCBI taxonomy): domain Eukaryota; kingdom Viridiplantae; phylum Streptophyta; class Pinopsida; order Cupressales; family Cupressaceae; genus Cunninghamia; species Cunninghamia lanceolata. The sequence continues at coordinate 5,807,642 of BSBN01000719.1, read as the reverse complement.
CTAGTCAAACATTTGTCAAAATGGTCCTGATCCTTAGCAAGTCTACGCCCAATCCAAAGCCCAAACTCATACTTTTAGGAGGCCCTTCTTCTAATCCTAATAATGAGACAATTTCAAAACCCAAGCTCATACTCTAAGGAAACCCTCCTTCAAGTTCTAATGATGAGTCAAATCCAAGACCTAAACTTATACTTTGATGGGACCCTCCTCCTACTTCCAATAATGACAAGAATCATGTTGCATACCTTGAGAAACAAGATGAAATACAACAATATAAAGACATGTGTAACTCCATGACAACACTAGAGAACAAGGTTCTAGCACCACATCTACAAAAAATCATCCAAACACTTCACCAAATGCCACAAACCCTAGACCAAAAAACCATACAACAACTAAAAGACAACATCCAACCACTCCAACAAAATCAATCACCTCTAATACAACAACTCCTAGTCAAAATCCAACAACTCATGACCACCTACCAATCCCAAACCCAACAAGCACAACCTCAACATCGACAAATGCCACCTCAATCTTATGTGTCACCTTCATCATCATATAAACCTAGTCCATCTACCTATCAAGTCCATCCTACATCAACCAATCCCACTTCCCTCAATACAAACCAACATCCATATCAACTCACTTCACAACAAGAACATGCTAGCCTAAACTACCCTTTGCAACAAGATCAGGTGCATTTAAGTCCTTATGCTACCTTTGACAAGGGAGATACCAACCTAGCTTATACAAGCCATTCATTATCCTCACCACCATCTAATCCTCCATCAACTCCATGCCCTAAATTCAAATCATACAAAAGCAAACCCAAATCCATTAAGCTATATAATTCCTTTGACTCTCCATCCAATCAAAGTCAAAATCCTAATCCTACAAGATCCAACACCCCTTTTATTCCTCCACCATGGGACATTTCAACTCCACCTAATCCTAATCATAAGACAACACCATCTACCCTCATTATCCATCCATTACATCATTCATCTACCCATACACCTAAAAAGGATGTGATCCAAGGGCTACTAGCAAGGAGTCAACCATGTCACCAAATTCCTATCCTTGACCATATCAAAGAGCCTTCCAATACCATGCCTAGTCTTCTAAACCCATCATGTAGTCCACAACCCCTCGAGCCTATTGAAGAGTCTCCCCCCATGAGTCCAAGTCAACTTCCATCATGCCCTCTTATAGTTGACTATCAGGAGCATATCAAGCCTCCCCAAGAGCCTTCTACTTCCATTCAAGAAAATCAAGAGTTACGTCAAGGGTATACTCCTAAGCATGAGGAAACATTAGCCCCTAATCTAAATCAAGATAAAATAACTTCTATCCAACCCATCCATGAGAAAAATGAACCCATCCATAGCACACTTAATCCTAGCTATGATCAAGCTCCCATCTATGATCAAGATCCCCTATATGATCAAGAAATCTATGATGATCCTCTTATTCAAATTTATGCATTCCATGGCCAAGAATTATAACTCCACCTATCCATGATACACCAAATTCCACTTCCCATAATGAGACACATGCCTCCCAAGAAAACATAGAAGATCAAACCAATACCTTGAATCTTAGTGAACATCATGATAATCAAGATCCTAATGATCCTTCATCATCCACTATCAACCCCATTTCAAATCCACCCTCATATCCTATTGGTCTATCCACCTTCATCCATGAATGTTCTTCCTTAGGACAACAACAAACTTTTTCCACCTCACCTTCTTCATCCAATAATGAGCTCAAGTCTAGTGTCCAAAGCACCCCTAGTCCCATTGTCCATCACACACTCCAAAAAATGAATTATCAAGGTGAAGGCTTAGGCCTTCATGAACAAGGTATTTTGGAGCGTATCCATGTCAAAGTCCCTCCATGCTCATATGGCCTTGGATACACACCCCAAGGTAAACAATCTCAAGATGTTGGTACTTTCTCCATGCCTCCTAAATTCACCACTTTCCATCACAAATCCTATCATATACCCAAAACATATGTTTCCATTCCACCTCCATTATCCTACAAATGTCAAAAGCATGTGACCATACACCTTCCATCATCCACTTTACCTCCACTTATTCCAACTCCTAATATCCAGGCTCCATTTAATTTACCACCATTACTCCCAACACTTAATATCCCTATCATCCAATCCCCCTATCCATTTATCCAAAAACCCACTTTTAATCCCTCCATACATAAGTCCTCTAAAATTCCTAATCATTACCAACAAATACACACATCGTCTAAACAAAAAGCTTCCACCATGCCCAAGGGATTCAAAAATAAAAATTTAGATGCCTCTACCCATAAAGCAAAAAATCTTAAGGATCCTCATGTCTTAGAGCACAAATACAAAGAGTCAAAGAAAAATCTATCTAAAAAGATACCCAAGGCCATACCCCCAAAAGAAAAGGCCAAAACTAAAATGGTTTGGGTCCCTAAGCAACAAAAATAAGAAAGAAAGTTAAACGAAGCATCCACATCTCAAAAATCCCAACAATCATCTTCCATCCAAAAATTCCAAAAATGCCATTCCATTCAAAATTCTCAAACTCCTTCATCCCACAAGCAAAGAAAAAATTATAAAAATCCTAAGTCTATGTGGGTCCCTAAATTCCTACATCAACCATCTCCTAAGCAAACATCTCCATTGCTTCCTACACCTCCACCAAATCAAAAGCTTCAACATTTATAATGGTGTGTGCAACCGCTGGTCATGATTCCTTTCCATACCTCCATTTCTCCATCTTTCACCCACTATCCTACATATATTCCCTATCACTTCCCTATGGTCCATGCTTTTGCATAAGCCTTTCATCCATCCTTGTGCATGAATCCATCCACAATCAACATCATAATTATACATTATCCTTTCATAATCCACATCAAAATCCACTATCTACCTACTCCATGGCAATCCCCTACCAACATTTATGAGCATAATAAGACTTGACATGGTTCATGTAATGACATCCATCTCTAATGGGACACTATCACCTTTCATGGAACTAGATGCTTGAGTCCCTCCTTTCCATATCCACCTATCCCATTCAAAAAAATAAAAATAAAAAATAAAAAATAAAAAAAAGAAAAATCAAAATAGTAAAGAGAAATCCCTTCGTCCAATGGTGAAAACCACCCTTGGTGGCACCTTGGATAAGTACCATGAGGAAAACCTGGCAAATAGACATCATGTGTAGGTTGATCATCTATGTCACTTACACTTGGGGGCATGTTGTCTCATCCAACTTATCTATTCCATCCTACCATTTCCCATCCTATACTACCATCTTATCCATTACACCCACATACATATCATATTTAAGTCCATTCATCCTCCTTTCCTCTTTTGATCTTGATAAAGATATGGGGGTAAAATGTTGACAAATGTTTTGGATATATCTTGATATACCTCATCCTTTCTAAATGATCCTATCATCATCCTATTACCATGAGCTTTGTCATGTCAAATCCTAAGCATTACACATAGAATAGGGCATGTTATTCCTATGCGACATAGCCTTTGGAGATCACATCCTTGCTGTCTTACACATACATCCATCCCATTTACTATTGTCTATCCTTTTATCCATTCATCTAATCCTACCTCCATCCCTTGCACCTAGACTTGGTCTTCCCTTGTGATTGGTATCTAGCACAAATGATACTCAAATTGTAATCCATTGACATTCCCAAAACATTCAAAAACACAAAAAATTAAAACATTCCACAAAAATCCAAAAAAATCAAAATATTCCCAAAATCTAAAAAATCAAAACATTTCCAAAAATCCAAAAAAATCAAAACATGTCAAAAATCCAAAAAAACCAAAACATGTCAAAAATACAAAAAATCAAATATCTAAGAAAAATATAAGAAATAAAATAAATACAATCATCACTTCATTAAATCAATTCATCAATCCATCAAACTAATTTGTCAATCCATCAAATCAAATCAAATCACTTCAGCAATCAAGGGTAAGTGCAAAAAGATGGGGGGCCAAAAAGTGGCCAAATTAATTTAAAAAAAAAATTAAGTCATAACGTGCTCGTCAAAACCAAGCCATAATGTGAGCGCATTATAACATGCTAGCGTTATGACTTGTTATAAATTAAAAAAAAAGTTTCTAATGTCATTTCATTTCTTTTTTCTCCTCTATGCCCGCGGCCTGCAAGCATTTTGCAAAACTCCATTCAACACAAAAACCTTATCGATTCGTTGCCAAGATGCCACCACGACATTGAGCACGCCAAAGGAGTGAGTTATATTTTTTTTTTGTTTGAATTTGTTTCTAAATAGGTAGGTTTTAGTTGATTTTTGATGTATATTTCATTAATTGTCAAGAAATGTTAATGCACCTCCTCCTCCTCATCCTCAAAATCCACAAAATCCTGAGGAGGAAATACTTGCAGAACAACAACCTCCTCCATCCATTCCTCGACATGCCCCTGGAACACAAGAAAATATAATGGGGCAAATTGAAAACAACAAAAAAGAAATTAAAGATATAATTGCAAGGTTGAAATATCCTTCCACTTCAACCTTGCATAGGTCCATGCTTGCTGAATCTCTTGAATCTATGTTATCAAATGTAGATTCAATTAGCAAGAAAATAACTAGTAAGATAGATAAGAGGAGAGAGTTTAGAGATTATTATGCAAACAAGATGTCATACCAAGATGTGAAAAAATTACAAATCACAAAATTAGATTTGTGTTCCATTTTCACAAACCCACAAACAAATCAACCTCCACCCATTACATGCAAGAGGTTCCCTATCCATTGGTGCAACAACCAAGTGATAAGGGACAATTTTGGGCAGAGGTGGTGGATGATTTTTGACCATCCTCCATTCAATAATAATGAGGTACTGCAATACTTTTTGAGGAAACTCTACTACGAGTTTGTCCTCAATAAAGTGCCAAACTATTTTGATATGCGAGACTTCTAGGGTAGAGGTGGGGGGTCAGCACAAGATAGACCAGGGGCACGTCTTGACCCACAGTGGGTAGTGAGATGAGTAATCAGCAGACCAACCCACGAGCATGTTTCTATCCCTTCCATTGTGAAGGAGAGTGTTGAGGTCTATACACTTCAGTCCATTAGTGCCTTGACCCAAAGCATCATAGAGCATGCCGGTCCTACAACACAGAGTGGGTTGGGAGATAGTGCGAGGAGTAGGATCCCACCCCATACTTATCAGACTTGCGGGTTAGCCTGTGGTTATGACCCCATGGATAGTTAGGATGCAGGTGCATAGGCTACATCTGCAGCTGAGTAGATGGTGATGACATATACCCCCCCTGAGTGAGACTTTCGGCCTTGATACTCAGGTAAATATTAGAAAGTTTATTGAATTTAATTTATTAAATTTCATTTTTGAAATGCAAGATTAACTAATTTAAATTGATGATTTTAATGAAATTTCAGGGTCATAGCGTCGATGCAGTTTTGAGTGGTTCTCTACCTGCATTTTACACTAGATCATCTATTGTCAAGGTATGTAACTAGTAAACAATTATAAATATTACATGTGAATAGCATCGTTATATGAATGGTATGCTAATATCTGATTTTGGATGTTGAATAGGTTAATACTGTAGATTTCACGGCAACACCTGCCAGTGGTGGTAGACTTCAAAGCTTTACGGAGGTAATAAAATAAATAGTTTAATGAAAGAATTGTACTTACTAGATTTTTGTATGTGACTTGTGTGCTTTATTGTGTGTACTTCCATGTTTAGATGAATGTGTGTGTATGTTAGGAGCCATGATTTGCATCACTATTGTAGTTTTCGTAATTGAATAATGTTGTTTTATTTCCAGACAATGCAGGCTGTGGAGACACCTCCCCATGTTTATAGGGCAATGGATCAGGGTGTGGCCTCTGCGATTCATAGCTCCATGGCATTGACAGGGGTATGAGGTAGATTAGTAAATTTCAATTTACATTCATTGTTATAGTTGTCTATTTTTGAAAAATTAAAAGATTATTGATTTGAAGTTTAATTTCTATCTGGATGGTTTCTATAGGACATGACATCACCATGACCTATTCTTGCTATTGAGGCAAGTGAGGAGACAGATTATATGTTAGCGGTAAGTGATTATTTTGTTAAATGTTTCATTTTTTATAACATGTAATTTCTATATATTAATGTCTATACTTTTTATTGTAATAGGTAAAGATGTAGGAAGAACTAAATAGGAGGAGCAGCCCTTGGGTTCGTAGTAGACGACCCACATGCGCGTCTCCATCCCCTAGAAGATCAAAGGCTGCCCATGATCTATTCTCTTCACCAGCTAGAGGGGAATGCCTTTTTATTGTGTTCCTTTGTTGTATGCCTATATGGCATTTGTGGACATATATTTTGTATTGTATATAGTTGACATTGTATGCCATATAGCATTCTTGTAAGCCTATATGGCTATTTTGTATATATGTTATACTTATATCGATAGATATTGATGTATGCCTATATGGATATTTGGTTAATACAAATCTTTTTTATTGATGGCGTCCATACTTGCATTATAAATCCACATTTGAATGGATATTTGTAGATGGCTACTTCAACTATTTAAAGTCCAATTGTATTACATAGGATGTTTGTTGATCCAATAAGCTAGCTATTGTTATTCAAGTATCACCTAAACCTCATTTTGGAACTAAAAGATAAAAGTTGTATTTAAAAAAAAAAATGAATCATCATGTTGATCAGAAAATATTAATATTCTTTATGAGTAGCATAGAATGTCAACTATATGCAATACAAAAAAATGAATCATCATGTTATTCTTTATGTTTGAGATCCTAAAAATGACTAAGTCTGGTATCTTGATATCCTGAAACACTAGGATGAATATCCAAGTCATTAGGATGATTGCGCCTTGAGAAAAAGTCATTAAGATGAGTGCCTAAAGGAGACTTTCTTAAACATTCAAACATTGAGCAACAAGCATGAAGGGTTAAGGTGCAATTTGCAACTCATAAAGCCTCAAAAGGGCACCCAACTTAGAGAGAGCATTCATTTAAGACAAGGCGCCCATTGACACCTGTTCCACCATAAAAGTGTGCCTAAGGTGGAAGGAGAACAAGCCTCTGGTAAGTGAAGCACACCTATTGTCTAAACCACTTCATTATGGCACCCTAGCATGAGGAGGAGTATATAAGTCAATAGGAAATGGTGCCTATAATGTAAATGAAGGACTAAGTGGCATTTTCAATAAGCATCAATTCACCTTGAGCTTTCAATAAATACATCAAATTGAGCCCCATAAGCCTAGGCACCCTTTGCCTGGAAAAGAACCTTGTATCGATGTCAAGAGTTGGTCGTATTGGCATATCAACAGACCTTGGTTAGGCTTCACCGATAGTGGTCTGTCTTGCTAACGAGTGTGGTTCAAAGTCGAAGACATTGGTGTATCAGAAGATAATCCCATATGTGCATCAGAAGAGCAGTTGAGAGATTCACCGATGAAGGGGGTCACACTGACAATCGAAATCCATTGGTGTATTGGTCCAACAATATTAGAGTTCACCGATGTTTGGAGTCTCACTGACGGGTGTGGTCCAAAGGTTGTCATTTGTGAGATCGATGTGTCGGCAGAAGAGTTTTTGAGTGTGTTGATGGTATTAAGTCCTACTGATAGGTGAAGGACTTAGCGTCTCGTATTGGAGTGACAAAGACATCGGTGTGAAAGGATATAAAGTCACTGATAGTGGTCTGTCTAACCAATAAGAGTCAATGATGGGATGTTTGTCAGAAGTGAAATCAAACAAAGTCATGGTGGCATTGGCCTATCAGCCGATGAAATTTTAAGCTTGTCGATGGTATGTTGTCTTGCCAATAGTGGGTTTGAAGGTTCAAAAGTTGATAATTCTATGCTTCCACTATGTGCTCTGCATCAGACACTCATCCCTACTACAGTCTAGCATTCTCTAGTTGTGTTCTCCCCTTTGTTTTTGTGAACGCCTCTAGAAGTAATGTTGAATTACTTGTGATGTCCTTATTGATTGGTGTTGTTTTGGATTCATGTGTAGTCCTTGTTCCTTATACTCTATTGTCTACCTGACTATTTGTTGTAACTTATTGAACCACTATGATTTTGAATATTTAGATTTAGAGGGCATTAGACACCAAAACTTCTTGACCTTTAACAACCCAACCTAGAATCAATAGATTTCTGTCCATCCTAACTATTCTAGTCAAGACAAAGCATGTTGATTCTCATTCAATCCAAAGTTCATTAATAGGATTATCTTATCATAATATTTAGGGAAATGACCACTTAGATGGACAATGATGTGATCTATCTATAAAGACACTTGCAAGAAGTATAGGAGGCATGAGAATCCCTCCATGTTGTTTGTCAAGTTGAATGATCTATGACACATCATGTATCATTAGAAAATATTCTCGAAGAGAAAGCAAGTGAAAATACTCAAAACAACCTATAACAAGGTGGAGAAGTTTAAAGGATGGAGGTTGCAACACTTTCCAACCTCATAGCCACACTAGTCCAATGGATCAGGATAATACTATCAAGCATCCACATAATAGTAGATAATCTTATCAAAAGTCACAGAGAAATTTCTAAGGACCAAAGTGTTATCCCTATGACTTGACACATACTGCTTGTTTCATAAAGCAAAGGGACATGGTATAAATATTGTTGTTATATGGAGCCTAATCAAACTTAGAGGTTAAATTTACCCAACTTTTATCAGCATGGTTTCTCCCCAAATATTTTCCTACTAGTTTTGGCGCATTGAAGTCTAAGTGCATGAAAATTGAAGTCTAAGTGTTTTTCTTCAGGATCTAGGTGCCAGTTGAAGGTTATAGTTGCCAAGAAGAGCGCCTAGCAAGAGGAAGTCTTTTGGAGTCTCCAAAACACATCAAACACTTGACTAACAACAAGATAACTTTTTCCCAAGTTAGTTGCTTCAAGAGGGAAGTTATAACATGAATAAGCACCAACTTGTCTAGGCGCAAACTCAAGCTTGTTGAGGATACACATGGCACCCAACATTCCTTGGCGATTTCACGAACTTCAAACGCTCAGAATTGTTCAAGGAATTCCCAATGCCCCTTCTTGATGATAGGCACCAAAGTGAGGGTGGAATTATGCCTTGATGGCATTAGACACTATCTAGAGTATGCTACTCCATGGAAATGCACCTTCTTGCTTAGAGTAATTCAAACACTCCAAGGTCTTTAGTGATCAATTTCCCAACTTATGAAATGTCCTCCTTCATTTTAAAACACATTGTAATGCTCCAAAGAGATGACTATACCTAGGCATCAATCTGGGTTAGAAATGCCTCCAAAGTGCGCCTTCTCTTTTAGAATGCAAAACAAGGTCCAAAGGTGCTAATAAATTGAAGCGCTTCTTTGGAAAAGTCCTAGAGGTTAAGATGCGCCTTGTCTTAATGAGGTGCAACTCTTGGGTAAGAAAGCTTGTAAAGTGCACCTAATTTAGTGAAGAGGTTGGTAACTTCTAAACCCTTCTTGGAACTTAGATTGCTTCAACTGAAGATCATTTCACACCAATACATCACCAAACTTTCAATCACAAAATCAATTCAAACTTAGGCACTCATTAAGAGTCTTTCCAATGTTGGTGCATCTGAGAGGTTGAACTGGTAAGAGATGGCGCCTAGCTTCTTAGACCTTGTTTCAATATGTTTGAGTTCCAAAGTTGACTCAATGGTATCAAGATTGCGCCATAGAATCTTTGGACTAGTTCCTTAGAGTCTCAAAAACATTCCGGCTCCTTGAAAATTCCTCCTACATGCTTGGGCGCCATTGCAAGGTCCTGGAACCATGATGTAGCACCTTATTGCTCTAGGCACCCATTCATAATTGTGCAACTTGAGATTGGCGCCTAGAGTGAATAGGCTTTCATCCTGACTTAATACACTACCTCCTTCTGACGATTTTTGGGGCAGCAAAAAACCTTTCACCACAGGCAAATGTCTCAGAGATATAAAAAACTGAGAGAGGTTATTGTAGAGGCACTCTACATGATCACGTTGCCTCAGATGAAATGTTTCTAAGTGACATGATTTTTGAGTGACATCTCGTCAAAGATTGCTTCCTTTTTGCACTTTGGACACTTCAGGGATATCGTCGGTACAATGTAGCTCAGACAGTTTCGACATGTTTGGGTGAAAAATAGGACCATGCCTAGCATAAATGTACCCATCCAGACGCATTGGAATAGTTAGTTTGGTCGTATCAAGAGCAGGACGAAAGTTACACCCCTTTGCAACTTTACATTGCCTCCTTCTGATGATTTTTGGGGTAGCAGAAAACCTTTCACCACGGGCAATGCCTTAGAGATATAAAAAATTGAGAGAGGTTATTGTAGAGGCACTCCATGTGATTGCATTGCCTCATACATAATGTTTCTAAGTGACATAGTTTTTGAGTAACATCTCGTCAAAGATTGTTACCTTTTTGCACTTTGGACTCTTTAGGGATATCGTGGGTACAATGTAGCTCGGATTGTTTGACATGTTTGGGTGAAAAAAGGACCATGCCTAGTGTAAATGTACCCATCTGAATGCATTGGAATAGTCAGTTTGGTCACATCAGGAGTAGGACAAAAGTTACACCCCTTTGCAACTTTACATTGCCTCCTTCTGATGATTTTTGGGGCAGCAGAAAACCTTTCACCACGGGCAAATATCTCAGAGATATAAAAAACTGAGAGAGGTTATTGTAGAGGCACTCTACATGATCACGTTGCCTTAGATAGAATGTTTCTAAGTGACACAGTTTTTGAGTAACATCTCGTCAAAAATTGATATCTTTTTGCACTTTGGACTCTTTAGGGATATCATGGGTACAATGTAGCTCAGACTGTTTCGACATGTTTGGGTGAAAAATAGAACCATCTCTAGTGTAAATGTACCCATCCAGACACATTGGAATAGTTAGTTTGGTCACATCATGAGTAGGATGAAAGTTACACCCCTTTGCAACTTTACACTGCCTCCTTCTGATGATTTTTGGGGCAGTAGAAAACTTTTCACCACGGGTAAATATCTTAGAGATATAAAAAATTGAGAGAGGTTATTGTAGAGGTACTCTACATGATCACGCTTCCTTAGATAAAATATTTCTAAGTGACATGGTTTTCGAGTAACATCTGGTCAAAGATTGCTACCTTTTTACAAATTGGACTCTTTAGGGATATCGTCGGTACAATGTAGCTCAGACTGTTACGACATGTTTAGGTGAAAAATAGGACCATGCCTAGCGTAAATGTACCCATCCGAATGTGTTGGAACAGTCAGTTTGGTCACATCATGAGCAGGACACCAAAAATACAAAAGTTGCTTTGTGCAACTTGACAACATTGACACTTTTTTGCAACATGACTCAAAGACTCAAACTGACCCCAAATGATTCAAAGTGACTTAAAATCACCTTGATTTTGGTGCCCAATGTACATTATAGAGGTCAAGGTGCTCCTTATTGTTCAAATATCTTAGATGGGCGCATAGGAAAGGAAAAAGCTCTAAGTTTCATCATCATAAGCGCCTAATATCAAGAGACTTTAATGGTTCAAACCTTAGCATGGAGTCCTAAGACGCATTTCATGTCTCCTTTCATCCACTTTGGTGCCCTTATGTAGATTTTTCAACTTGATTTGGCACCCTGTATGTGAAAGAAGATCTAAAGGCATGAAAGTGGATGTCATTTTGCAAGCGTTTGGATCATCAAAATTGAAAGAAATAAGTCTATTAAGCTTGGGTGCCCTTGGTCTTCTTTTCATTCATTATGAGTGCCTTGGGAGAATGGTATATAGGTCATCATCATGATTGGGCACCCTGGATCCAGAGTGTTGGAGAGATCATCAAATGGTGTCTAGAGGAGGTAGGGTGAGTTATGAGTTTGGTCACATCAGGAGCAGGACACCAAAAATGCATAACATGATGATGTAAAAATATGTATATTTGTAAAAATGCAGGAGGAAATAAAAAAAGACAAACCTTACAAATTAATGTGCATACTTACAACTCAATGTAACATGACTTTACAAAATCGATGTGAATACTTACAAATTAATCCAATGAACCATCCAGGTCTACTCTACTCTTTATTGTGTCAAGTATTGCTTCATGGTCAGACTCATGCACCTTCCACAAGATTTTGTTCAAAGGTCTACCCCAATACTTTATCAAATGAACATTGGATGCCACGACAAGGTTTGAGTAATGAAGAATCTTCTAATGCATGTCAAAGTCCTGAAATAGACAAATACTAACACTATTATGTGGGTACCTTCTAAGCCATGTTTCAGTAATAACCATTGAGCCTGTAGGGTATTCGATGTTTTCTCCATCTGTAACAGGGGCCTCCAATTTCTTTTTAGCCTCAACATAATGACATAAGTAATAATCTGTTCCCTCTTCATTATCTTCATCTACAATAACTGCATATACGTGCCCTACATTGATATGTGTAGCAAATTAGATGAAATTAGTCAACATTACAAAAACACTACAAAGTAAGATGGCATTACCTGGTTGAACTAGATGAAATTAGATGCATATATGTGCCGTGTATTACCTGGTTGAACTAAATCTAATATGTGGTCAAAGTCAACTGATGATTCCATCTATGTTAGTTCCAGTGCCGTCGGAGGTCGATACGTGTCAAGTGGGATAAGATAATTTAATTGCCATTCATCAACCCACTCCTTTGACTCGCACTCATCCCAAACTTGAATTGTATAGGAAGAACAAAAGAATGACATCTTTTGTGTATGGATACTCCATGAACCTGCAATTGAGCTTCTGAAAGAGTGCATCTCATTTGATCCTGTCAGTGTACAACAGTCCTCATATGTGCAATGTTAGTATCATCTATCAACCAAAAAACTCTACAAACTGAAGACTTACCTTCATTACTTGGACCCATGGAAGCATTACACCACTTGACAATCAATTTTGCATCTGTCAACTTTGCATTGTCTTTATACTTTAACTCTTCTCATGCTATGACTCTTTTGATACATGCTCCTGCACCATCATGCTCCCCCTTTCTATGCCTAGCCTCACAAAAGTTCCACATATGTTGAATACCTATAAAATTATGCCTCCTACTTAGCCAATAGAAATTCTGTGAGTTCTTGAATTGTAACGCACAGTTATCCAACCATATGATATGCTGACTGAATGATATGCCCTTTCTAGCCAAATCATTGTAGAACACCTGAAAGAAACCTTGTACGAACTCCGTACAATGTGTGCAATCATCACTAATATAGAAATTATACTCCCTTATGATCTTTCTGTCATCCTCTGTATTATCATTCGCATGAATGAATGCGATGTGCACAAATATAGAAACCTGTGTGGAGTTGTAATATTGTGATTACACCTCACACTGTGGCTGTAGACTGTAGTTCTTTGTAAATCAACGATTGAAACAATGCTACCAACTAGAAATGTGTCCTTGCATAACTTGAATTACAAGTCCAACCATCGAGCTCTATGGGCATGTCTTGCATACTCATACACTATGCTGTCACAAAATATAGGCATAAACTGATACACTAAAATCTTTTCAATAACTAATTCACACCTCTTTGCTTCTTTACCATCTTTTGTATTGTATGCCACTATTTTATACTTGCCAAACTCTACTAGTTTGTTTCCAACTGCATGTGTTCTTTCCATATGTTCACATATTGGCAAATGTTGCAAGCCACCGCAATGATGACATGTGCCATCCAAGCATAATTTCTTGTAGAATATTTGACCTTCCTCTCTTTCACATAAAATTCTTGATATGAAGTCTCTTGAAGATGTTGGTGGGGCACATATGTCACAACCTTGCAAATCATTGTTAGTATGCATATCTAAAATATAGACCTATAAGCATCAAAATGGTTAGAAAATTCAATATGTAATCTACAACAACAAGTAGTGCATGTGTGATTTATCTTAACATAGAAAGGTTTTAGTATTTCAAAATATCTTTGACAAATTTTAATTTGAGGATACTTCTCTAGAAATTTACCATTAAACTGTGTTTGAGTCTCATCCAAAAAATGCTTTGGATGTGGCTCATGGTTCTGACTACCAATTCTCCTTCTTACCACGTCCCTTTGATTCAGAGATACCCTTGTGTAATTCTTCCAAAAGTCTTCAATTAGTGATCTCAATGCTTCAACAATTGGTTTATCTTTTTGTGGTAGTCTCCCTGAGAACGCCCATAATTCATTGGCATTAGTGTCCTCAATTCTTTGGCATCTTCCAACGGCTCTTAATAAAGTTTTCCTATTAATTCTCAATTCTTGACTTGTCTTTCTAATGAGACAAGCTTTCCTCGTTTGACTACTTACTATAGTCGATGTAATCACATGCCGTGTTGCATTACTATCTTTTGTGCATGAGGTGTTACCCACACTCTCATATGCACTCATTAGATTCTTGACAATAGATTTTTCACTTGAAGCCTCTGATGTTCTCAACCCAAGAATCTTCATGATAGACCTATACTTTATACTTCGCATCATTTCAACGAATAGTTGACATCTTGCAGTCTCATTTAACTTTTCAAAGAACAATCTCCAAATCTTATTAGCATATCTTCTACAAGTGTGTTTTGGAATCTTACCTTCCATTGGCTGCAAAATATTTTCATCAATATCAATCAAATACTTTGGCTTTCTATGCAAAATTCTAGGTGGTGTTAAGTTAGGTAAATTCATCTCAACATTAGGAATTTCATCAATATTTAAATGAGATGGGTTAGATGGTATACCTTCAATCGACGATGGAATAGATGACATACCTTGAGGTTGAGGTGGGAACGATGGTGTACCTCCTTTATCACATGTGAGTGATGATGTACTCTCAACTTGAAATGTGGTAGATGGTGTCCCTACATGTTGACTTGCAGTAGAGGATGTGTCTCCAACTATGGTATTCAAATCTCTTGTACCACAAAGTTTTTGCATTTGTTCTCTTTGTGCCGCCAATACCATATCTCTTTGTGATGGTTGTGGTTCCTCTTCAATTGATATATCTTCATTTATCGTGTCCAATTTCCTCTTCTCACGAAGTTCCCTCATAGCCACTACTTTCTTTGCATTCTTAGCTTCTATCTCTTCCTGTGTTGGTTTAATTCTTGATCATTTCCTCAGCATGACAGAGAATTTATCTGTAGCATGATAAAGAGACCAATATTAGTTCCTAAGAAATGAATACAAGATAATAGTGGGATTGTATTTTTTTTATGTTGTAAGGATTTATTCTTGTATAGTTTGACATCATGGTATGTTAAGGTTTGTTTATTAAACATAATTATTAAAGAGCCCAAGTGTAGAAAATATACATGGCATCATGTGAGATTGTAGGCTGCTTTCTTGATTGGGAATGTGTCTATTTTAAACATGTATGATAAAGCATGATAAAGTAATTCAATCTGAAATAAGGAAAATGTAAAGAACATGCATGTAAAGACTTGACATACCTAAAAAATAAAGATTTGAATGGAGAGAGTACCCAATTATGTAGTGTTTTTATCTTCTTGCATCAAACTCCTCAATAATTTGAGTTTTTCACCACTTGCTTCCTTTTCAATGTTAAATTGAATAACACTCAAATATAATTACTAACAACAATACTATTAACCAATCTATAATGTTAAATTCCTAAAATTGAATCACAATTAACATTGCAACACTACAAAAATTGAAACTTGAATAGATATATATCAAACTTGGTGTGAAAACTATGTTATTTCCTACTTCTCAAGTTGGTAAAGTAGAAAAGGTGGTGGAAAGATCATGCAAAGGTGGTACAATGTGTCAAATGTGCATGTAAACTACCCAACAACATGAAAGCACCTTTTTTTTTTCAGAGCACGCACATAATCAGTAAGAAAATAGAGCATGTGGTCTTGGATCATAGGGTTCAACACCTTTTTACCATTTCAATAGAAAGACAAAACGTGAGCGCGTTATAACGCACTCGCGTTTTGTCCTGCTATAGATTGATCACATCCTTTGCATTGATCACATCTCTTTCCAAACCTTCCCCTTCAGACTTGAATGACCACAAGGTTTTTGAGGGAGAACTTTTCCTGTTTCCTGTAAGAGCTTGCCAGATGCTCCGCCATATGATAGGCATAACAATGAAGGGGCAAGCCCTCATAATTAAGTTCTTGATAGAAAATTCCCATTGAGGAAGAAAGACAGATCTTCTTTGGAAGCAGAAGTTCTAGTTTGTGAAAAATCCTTATCCAAGCATAAATAGTAGGGGTTAACCCTTAAAACTTAAACCCTATCCCTACACCCTCAGCACTTGACACTATATCTTAAGCCTTAAACCCTCATCCCTAAAGCCTCAACCCTCAATCCTTAAACCTTCAACCCTAAACCCTATCCCTAATCCCTCTACCCTCGACACTCTAACCCTAACCTTGACATTAAATGCTAATCCGTCAACCCTAAACCCTAATCTGTCAACCCTAAACCCTATCCCTAAACCCTAATCTGTCAACCCTAAACCCTATCCCTAAACCCTCAACCCTCAACACTAAACCTTAAACCCTAATCCCTCAACCCTTAACCCTAATCCATCATCCCTCAACTCTAATCCCTCATACCTAAACCCTAAACCCTCAACCCTCAATGTCAAATCCTAATCCCTCAACCCTTCACTCTAATCCCTCAACCCTAAACCCTAATCCCTCAACCCTAAACCCTAATCTGTCATCCCTCAACTCTAATCCCTCATCCCTAAACCCTAAATGCTATCCCTATTCCTAAACCCTCAACATACTCGATAATATACCTTAAACCCTAATCCCTTATCCCTAAACCCTCCAACCCTATCCCTAATCCTTATACCCTCTGCACTCTACTTTAACCCTAATCCCTCAACCCTCAACCCTATCCCTAAACCCTTGACCCTCGAACCTCAACCCTCAACCCTCAATGTCAAACCCTAATCCCTCAACCCTTAACTCTGATCCCTCGACCCTCAACCCTATCCCTAAACCCTCAACCCTCAACATCAAATCTATCATCCCTCAACTCTAATCCCTCATCCCTGAACCCTAAATGCTATCCCTATTTCTAGACCCTCAATGGGCTCGATACTATACCTTAAACCCTAATCCCTCTACCCTCGACACTCTTATTTAACCCTAATCCCTTGACCATTAACCCTATCCCTCAACCTCAAGCCTCAAGCCTCAACTCTCAACATTAAACCCTAATCCCTCAACCCTCAACCCTAATCCATCATCCCTCAACTCTAATCCCTCATCCCTAAATAGTAAATGCTATCCCTATTCCTAGACCCTCAACGGGCTTGATACAATACCTTAAACCCTAATCCCTCTACCCTCAACACTCTTATTTAACCCTAATCCCTTGACCATTAACCCTATCCCTCAACCTCAAGCCTCAAGCCTCAAGCCTCAAGCCTCAACTCTCAACATTAAACCCTAATTCATCAACCCTAAACCCTATCCCTAAACCATCAACCCTCAACACTATACCTTAAACCCTAATCCCTATCCCTCAACCCTTAACCCTTAAAATTTAAACCCTATCCCTACACCCTCAACACTTGACACTATATCTTAAGCCTTAAATCCTCATCCCTAAAGCCTCAAACCTCAATCCTTAAACCTTCAACCCTAAACCCTATCCCTAATCCCTCTACCCTCGACACTCTAACCCTAACCTTGACATTAAATGCTAATCTATCAATCCTAAACCCTAATCTATCAATCCTAAACCCTATCCCTAAACCCTCAACCCTCAACACTATACCTTAAACCTTAATCCCTCAACCCTCAACCCTAAACCTTATCGCTAAACCCTAATCCATCAACCCTCAACCCTAATCCATCACCCCTCAACTCTAAACCCTCATCCCTAAACCCTAAATGCTATCCCTATTCGTAAACCCTCAATAGACTCAATACTATACCTTAAACCCTAATCCCTTATCCTCGACACTCTTATTTAACCCTAATCCCTTGACCATTAACCCTATCCCTCAACCTCAACCCTCAAGCCTCAAGCCTCAACCCTCAACTCTCAACATTAAACCCTTAACTCTGATCCCTCGACCCTCAACCCTACCCCTAAACCCTAAACCCTAAACCCTTAACCCTCAACATCAAATCCTAATCCCTCAACCCTTCACTCTAATCCCTCAACCCTAAACCCTATCCCTAAACCCTCAACACTATACCTTAAACCCTAATCCCTCAACCCTCAACCCTAATATGTCATCCCTCAACTCTAATCCCTCATCCCTAAACCCTAAATGCTATCCCTATTCCTAAACCCTCAATAGACTCGATACTATACCTTAAACCCTAATCCCTCTACCCTCAACACTCTTATTTAACCCTAATCCCTTGACCATTAACCCTATCCCTTAACCTCAACCCTCAACCCTCAACCCTCAACCCTCAACTCTCAACATTAAACCCTAATTCATCAACCCTAAACCCTAATCCCTCAAATCTAAACCCTATCCCTAAACCATCAACCCTCAACACTATACCTTAAACCCTAATCCCTGTCCCTCAACCCTTAAAACTTAAACCCTATCACTACACCCTCAACACTTGACACTATATCTTAAGCCTTAAACCCTCATCCCTAAAGCCTCAACCCTCAATCCTTAAACCTTCAACCCTAAACCCTATCCCTAATCCCTCTACCCTCGACACTCTAACCCTAACCTTGACATTAAATGCTAATTCGTAAACCCTAAACCCTAATCTGTCAACCCTAAACCCTCAACCCTAAACACTATACCTTAAACCCTAATCCTTCAACCCTTAACCCTAAACCTTATCCCTAAACCCTAATCCCTCAACCCTCAACCCTAATCCATCAGCCCTCAACTCTAATCCATCATCCCTAAACCCTAAATGCTATCCCTATTCCTAAACCCTCAACATACTCGATACTATACCTTAAACCCTAATCCCTTATCCTCGACACTCTTATTTAACCCTAATATCTTGACCATTAACCCTATCCCTCAACCTCAAGCCTCAAGCCTCAACTCTCAACATTAAACCCTTAACTCTGATCCCTCGATGCTCAATCCTATCCCTAAACCCTAAACCCTAAACCCTCAACCCTCAACGTTAAATCCTATTCCCTTAACCCTTCACTCTAATCCCTCAACCCTAAACCCTATCCCTAAACCCTCAACACTATACCTTATACCCTAATCCCTCAACCCTAAACCTTATCCCTAAACCCTAATCCCTCAACCCTCAACCCTAATCCGTCATCCCTTAGCTCTAATCCCTCATCCCTAAACCCTAAATGCTATTCCTATTCCTAAACCCTCAATAGACTCGATACTATACCTTAAACCCTAATCCCTCTACCCTCGACACTCTTATTTAACTCTAATCCCTTGACCATTAACCCTATCCCTCAACCTCAAGCCTCAAGCCTCAAGCCTCAACCCTCAACTCTCAACATTAAACCCTTAACTCTAATCCCTCGACCCTCAACCCTATCCCTAAACCCTAAACCCTAAACCCTCAACCTTCAACATCAAATCCTAATCCCTCAACCCTTCACTCTAATCCTCAACTCTAAACCCTATCCCTAAGCCCTCAACACTATACCTTAAACCCTAATCCCTCAACTCTAACCTTAAACCTTATCCCTAAACCCTAATCCCTCAACCCTAATCCATCATCCATCATCCCTCAACTCTAATCCCTCATCCCTAAACCCTAAACACTATCCCTATTCCTAGACCCTCAATGGGCTCGATACTATACCTTAAACCCTAATCCCTTATCCCTAAATCCTCCAACCCTATCCCTTAACCCTAATCCCTTGACCCTCAACCCTATTCTGAAACCCTTAACCCTTGAACCTCAATGTACTCAACCCTCAACGTCAAACCCTAATCCCTCAACCCTTAACTCTAATCCCTCGACCCTTAACCCTTAAAACTTGAACCCTAAAACCTATCCCTACACGCTCGACACTCAACACTATATATTAAACCCTAATCCCTTAACCCCCATCCCTAAAGCCTCAACCCTAAATCATTAAACCTTCAACCCTAAACGCTATCCCTAATCCCTCTACCCTTGACACTCTACCTTAAACCTAATCCCTCGACCCTTAACCCTAAACGCTATCCCTAAAGCCTCAACCCTAAACCCTAATCCCTAATCCCTCTACCCTCAACACTCTACCTTAAACCTAATCCCTCGAACCTTAACCCTAAACGCTATCCCTAAATCCTCAACCCTAAACCCTAATCCCTCAAGGTCCTAAACTCTAATCCCTTATCCCTAAACTCTAAATCCTATCCCTAAATGCTCAACCCTCAACCTTAAACCTTAATCACTCAATCCTTATCCACCCCTCTCATCCCCTATCTGGCTCACTTCCATCTCTACCCTCCTCTACCCTCGACACTATACATACATACATAGATACATACATACATACATATTGGCATACATAGATACATATAGGCATACATACATACATACATACATACATACATATTGGCATACATAGATACATACATAGATATAGGCATACATACATACATACATGATTAATAGCCTTGAACATAAAAAAATTTAAGGGGAACATAACGCGAGCGCGTTATAACGCGCTCGCGTTATGTCAAACATGACAAACAACAGACTTGCGGAAAAGGAAAAATGCAAAGCAAACCATAACGCAAGCGCGTTATAACGTGCTCGTGTTATGTCTTGCTTTGGGAATCCCAAGCCTTGGGCTTGGGATTTTCTTTGGATTTCCAACCCAAAGGCTTGGAGTGCCTTTTGAACAGTCACATACGTGTTTTTCTAGATTCTTCAAGATTTCACATAATTTCATTCGTGCTAACCCTCAGATTTGCACATGTTTCAATGTTGAACAAATCGAACACCTGGGTAATGTTAGGCTTTCTCTTAGCTATTTGACGATATGATTTTTTTCACATTTTAACAATGTTAAGCCTTTCATCTTTAATTTCTTTTGTTTGTGTGTTTGTTTTTGGGCAAAAACCATTGTTTGGTCTTTTTTTCATTGTAAATTAACTATTCATTGAAATTTCAAAAAAAATTACATATTTAGAAACTAAACTCCATTATACAAATATTAAAAAAAGAAAAAAATGATTATCAATTAGTTTTCAAAATTTATAGGGGTAGCACGGCCAAAATTCTATTTTTTAGGATGTCTCCACTTTGAAAATTATCAAAAAATCAAATATTCATCAAAAAATTATCAGAAAAATTGGGCATAAACTACATGCTATTAGCTAATTTCTCACTGAAGCAATTTTAAAAATACCAAAAAAAAGTTGACCTTTTGAGGGAGCCACAAAACATGCTATGTTATGTTTTTTTGATAGAAACAACACTAATTTCTGTGGCTCCCTCTTTTGAACCCCTTAATCTATGCCATTTAAAAAAGAAAAAATAGTATTTTAGAAAGTAGACTCAGAGCACTACGAACATTGTTTTGGTTGCATCTCTAAATTTTGAGTGTAACTATGCTCAATTTCTCATCCAAGGCTAGTATTTCCTGATTTCAGAAAAAAAAGTGGCCACTTAAGACCCCTTTTTAGCCCCCCATCTTCTTGCACTTACCCTCAAATCAAATCACTTCTTCTAATCATTCCACTCATCAATCAGTCACATCATTCCAATCAAATCAATTCTTCAAATCCATCAATCAAATCATTCCAACCAAATCAATTCATCAAATCAATCCAACCAATTCAAATAAAACCAATCCAACAAATTCAATTCTTCAAATCATTCAATTCAAATTAATTCTCAAATCATTCCAACTCTTCAATTCAATTCATTCCAATCAAATCAATTATTCAATTCAAATCTTCAAATCAAATCATCAATTCAATTCTTCAAATCAAATAATCAATTCAATTCTTCAAATCAATCCAAATCAAGTCATTCCTTCAAATCAAATCAATTATCCAACTCATTCTTCAAATCAAATCAATCCAATCATCATCATCATTATTAATCAATTCATCAAACCAATCCAATTCCTCAATCAAATCAATTCACTCCTTCAATTCATCAAATCCAATCATCAATTCATCAATCAATTCTTCAAATCAATTCTTCCAATCTAATCAATCAAATCACATCATTAAAATCAATCCAATCGAATCAATCCAATTCAATCCAATTCTTCAAATCAAGTCATCAATTTAATTCTTCAATCATCAAATCAATCACTCCTTCAAATCAACCAATCCAAGCAATGATCCAAATGCAAGTCAATCCTCAATCCATACTAATCAAGTAAATCAATATTGTAAAACTATCCAATTGCATTAGTGGTCTTGATCCTAGCCTTGTTGTAAAGCAAATCAATTAATCAATTAATCAAATCCTAGTGTTGATTCGCATGGCCAACAACACTAGTGTCAATCAATCACTCAATTGTCTTATACAGGATGTTACATTGTCGAAACTAGACTAGGCGTCTTATATGACATGTTTCATTTCTTGAAATCAGACATTATCATCAATCAATCAATCAATCAATTAATCATTGGTTTACAACTTGACAGGGGCAATACCTTGTTGTTTTTGTATCATTTGTACATTCTTGCTTGCTTGTTTGTGTGTGTTATCATTTTTATCTTGCATTTGAATTAAATCCAAATCAAATCTAGCTAATATTCATATCTTGTGTATGTTGGAATAACTTTTTGCATTATCCTTTGCATCTAAGGTCATATCATACCTTTTGTGTATTAGGACTTTAATGCTATAAGTTTTCTTCCTCATACATTAGACAAGGTTGTATTATGTTGGATGTACAAGACACATCACCACCTTGGTCCTTATACCTTGGTGCATAATGTCTAGTGCTACATCAAACTTCATGGTTACTCACCTTCATTGTAGCATAACACACCATTCATTTCTTCATCCTTTTTATTGCATCTTTCTTCCTTGACCAATCCCTTTCATTTCGAGAGCCTACCCATGTTTGTCCAACCCACCTATCCTCACATCATTATCCTTTTCCTCTATCCACACCTTATCTTATTTGAAATGATGTTACTTCTCATAGTTGCGAACATCATCTCAAAGAGGGGCAAATCCTAGTTTGGTTGATTGTAAGTTGTAACTAGGAAAACATGTTTTCCACCGTCTAAGAAAGAGAGGGAGAGCATCATCAGAGAGAAGTGAATAGACGTATGGAAAGAATAGGTTATTTCCATCTAAGTCTCATGTTTGTTTAGTTTGGTGAATATGTCAAGTTTGGTAAGTTGAGTTTGACTTTATTGGTCTAAGTTGGATTTTGATTCGACAATCGTCGATTTGATGTCAAAATCTTTTAGTATAGGTTTTGTCGAAAAACCAAGAAGGGATGGTATGACCATAGACAAAATATAGTTGATAGTCGTTATTTTTCCTTATATGATGTGAATATAGTTTATATTTAGGAGGATATATATATATATATTGTAGTGGTTAACTATCTCATTTTTTGTATTTTCTGATTGAAATTCCTTTATGGTATCCCATCAGGTTATTTATGTTTGACTATTTTTCTATATACGCGAGACAAAGATGGGGAGAATACCTCAACCCCATTCTTGTAATCTTGTCAAGCATTTAATCAAACAATGTAAGTATATGTTGTGTATGCTTTCTTTATGATTATATATAATCATATATGTATAAACTAAGTGTGATATTTAAGTGAGACCTTTTGTGTTAAGGTTGATAACTTTTTTATGAAAGAGGTTAAGATCCCTTATTATGCAAGTTGCTTTTTAGTATGTGGTTGTTTGACTCCCTTCTACTCTCAACTATTTTGGAGAGTGGAGGAGCCTTTGATCAATTTTTGTGTGGTATTTTATGACCATCATATCCATTTATTTGCATGTTGTTGTGGAAATTATGAGAGGCATTATTATGAGTGATATGATGCGGTTATAGAGAAGAGCTCTATTTATCACTATGGGGGATTCTTTGGTGATATACACAGAGAGAGAGACACAAAAAGGGTTGAGAACTTTGTTTGAAGTTTATTTGGGAGGTACGACGACAAAGAAAGAGGTTTTGAAGCTCATTGTTGAAGGAAAGATTTGACTGAAGGATCAAAGAGAACCTTGTCTACACCTTTGATCTCACAAGTTCTTTTCTTCTTAAGAAAATGTTATTTGGAGTTTGAGAATTATTTTATACATTTTTGGCTCTATTGATATACATTTAATATATCCGTGTTAATAGAAAAGCTGAGAGCTTATGTGTGTGTGTGTGTATATATATATTTATATTTATATATGTGTGTGTGTTTAGAAAAGACTGAGAGCTTAGTATAAGATTTGTGTTTTGAGAAACTGATAGCAATATATTTATATTTTACTATGCTTAAATAAGTCAAAAGTTTAGTATTTCCTTGTAAAATGAGAAGCCAATAGCTTAGTCTATCACTATGTCTTTGTGAAGTCTTTAAACTTAGAGGAACTCTGTGTAAACTAGACTATTTAACTCAAATTATTCTATGAGATGTTTGAGGTTGAATGGCCTTACACTCTACATATTTTGGTTAAGACTTAAACTCTTTCGACTTACATTGAATAGAATGAGAACTTTGTGTTTCAACTTTATTTTATGATATAGAAAATATGTGCAAGTCGATTGGTCATTGAGACATTACTTGCAATATGTTGAAAGGCTAGTGAACACAGTAGGTAGCTACTAGATACAGTTAGTAGACTTCTGCAATTTGAGAAGATAGTTTGCACTA
Organism: Cunninghamia lanceolata; assembly: GCA_027924645.1. Classification (NCBI taxonomy): domain Eukaryota; kingdom Viridiplantae; phylum Streptophyta; class Pinopsida; order Cupressales; family Cupressaceae; genus Cunninghamia; species Cunninghamia lanceolata. Next base: position 5,782,808 of record BSBN01000719.1, on the reverse strand, counting down.
AGCATCGGTATGTTTTTATGCTAAGGTTGAAGTAACCTTGTTGTGCTTGAAATTTTAGACAGTGTTTGTGTAGTGACTAGACAATTATTATACTTAGAAATACCCAATAAATCTGGGTGTCCTTAGTTATCTTGCACTTAGGATAGCAAATGATACAATTGTTGTTTTATTTCTCTTAAAACTTGTTGAATCTATCTTTAGATGTCAAACTGAGCCTCTCAAGATCATTGCATTAAGTCTTAGAAGTTAAGACTAGAAGTTTTGATAAAGATGTTTCTTTTATCTCTTAACTCCTTTTAGTTTTATTGTTTTTCAATCCAAGACTTCGAGAAAGGTTTTCTCTTATTCTAAAAGTGTATAGAAATGATTTAGACATCATTAGAAGCACGTGCGGCTATCATATATATTTATATATTAACATATATGTTTTCTTTAACTAGATCATGTTTTTTTCATTATGTAAAGATGATGTACTATCGTTCTTAATCTTTCTATATCGTATCGGTGAACAAAAGGAGGCTATTAGGTCAAAGACATCATTGATTTATTATCTATCTAGACTTATATCTTTTCTTTTAGATTAAAAGATTAAACTTAGTCAAAAGTACTTATGATTTTGTTAGTATTTATTAAGACTTGACATAGAGGAGGATAAACCTTGTATATTATATTTTACAAAAAAGATGAATTTGATTGATGACCAAGTAGTCAAGATTTGACAAGTGGTTATCTTATTCACGCTATATTATGGATATAATTTATTAGTTTTAGGGGCATTTTGATATTGCAAAGTATTGGACTAATGGAGTTAAGAACCCTAAATTTTACCCTAAAGGGTTTAGAAAACTTTAACTCTTAAGTCAATTACAATATTGGTTTAGTCTATTGTGTACTTTGGTCAATAGTCAAAAGGTCGAGAAACCATAGATCAAGACAATATTAAGAAACTAAGAAGCACTTTGTTATTAGAAAGTCAATACTAGTTATATAAACCAAGTATGGTTATTATTGAGTAGAGAGTAAAATGACAGGAAGTCATAGACCCTAATAAATTACAGATATGCAATAAGGGACTCACAGAAAAGATTAAATTATCCAAACTTACATATTGTATGTTTATCCTAGATAAGGAATATTTCTAAGTTAGATGGACAAGGAATTGAGTATAGTTTAGACAATTATGCCTAGAGATACTAGCCAAACAAGTCAAATTGTAGGATGAGATAGTCTTCAAATCAAGTTAGAGGTGTGTGAACACATGACTACATTTATTATAAATGACTATTTCTATAGAAACTTTGGCCAGAGTGATGCATTTTTTTCTGCATGCATTAGTCAGTTCACAATGTCTAGATGACGCTACTTGTCAGAAAGATCATACTTAGAAGATTTTCTAGAGTTGTATGGTTGATTGAATTATGTAAGACACAACACTAGAACTCAGATGGCAACTTGTTAGATCCATATGTCTATACTCTTCATGACGGATAGGGCCACTTCTAGGAAGGAAGGTGAGTAGGGGACTGTCAGTCTGTGGTTGGAGGTGAAGCTCTCGGATAATGCTCTCCCTTTGTAGTAGAAGACTTGCCAAGACTTGAACGACATCTATCAAGATTCTAGATACAAGACTCTTTATGTAAAACTTTATGTTATGATTATGATGTAAAACCATTCTTTTGCTAAGAGCAATATATTTGTAAATGTAAAGTGAAATGTTATCACTATAATTTATCTTTGAATATATTGAATTTCAAGGTTGAAAATTATTCACAAAAGATATACTTTTATTTCTTTGAAGTTTAACAAATGATAAAAAAAAAAAAATTGATTCATGTATATCATGTTCTTTTTTTTTAATGGGTAAAACGCTGAGGCCATAGATATATTTTATTAGATAAAATTTAAAGTACACCTCTGTTCAGTGTGGGCACCGGTAGGAAAGAATAGAGTGAAGAAAACCGCCGGTCTTGCCTGGGACTCATGGAGTCCAGTACAGAATTTGATTTACAAATCTTATTGTAAGAAAGTTCAAATTGAGAATAATCCTCCTTTTACAAAGAAGTGAACCATATTCATAGTCCTTGCTCTTCATATGAGCTAGTCTTCATGTTGTTCCTTGATACATTCTATTCTCTCCATGGTGACTTTAGACAAATTTGTGCTAATCCTGTTGGGCATCCTCTTATTCGAGTCCTTGCAAAAATCTGCTCATCAGGTATCTATTTCCTTTGCTGCTAATGTAAAACATCTGAGGGATCCTGTCACACAGACTAGTATCTTCCCTAGCTATTTCTCATGTTAGCAAAGATTCCTGCATCACCCTTGTTAGCTCTTCTTTTATCAAACCATTAAGAAAAAATCTATTTAAGATAACATAACCTCAAAGTGGTGACTTTAAGATAGTGAAAGCTTGAGAAGAGTTGAAGTGAAGGAGCATCTTAACTTTAACTTCAATTTAAAATAAACCAAAGAGTATGTATATGAAACTGTGTGTAATTATATTGAGAAGAAACAAGGTATTTTTTCCCTTATTGGAGCGTGGTTGGCCACAGAAAAGTGTCTACTCAGTCATAAACTTACTAAATCTATCATTAAAACTGAGTCGTAAGATAGATCCTTAACATGTCATATCAGGATAGTCTAAAGGGAGTGAGTAGCTATCAGTCTAAGGGAAAATCCATAACACTTAATGATGATAGGTGTTTTGAAAGTTGTGACAGCTCACATTAAATCTTAGGCATGTAGGCCTTGATTCAATGATTATAAGACATGTCTTTCTGCTGTTTAATTGTACCTCACCTGGATGGG